>CM066994.1:81342870-81800370 GCA_033977485.1 Hydrangea macrophylla
ATAACCTGATTTTAGAAACCTTGCTCTGATACCAAATGATGCGAACCTCAGTAGACTAGCAATGAGACCCAACAACAAAGATTGAATATCTTCCCAAGAAAGCTAGAAATCAGATTGTTGTGAAAGTGAACCTGTGACCCAACGCCTATAAAGAGACGCAAACCACAGGTATTCCAATTAGTGAACCTGAGACCTAACGCCTATAAAGAGACGCAAACCACAGGTATTCTTAGTTTTGAACGCCACAAGGTGAAAACCTTGATAAGTTCTGAAAGTTCAATGAAGAACTAAGAAGAAGGAGTAAAAACTCACTTTTTATCAATTTATCAAATCTGTCCATTACAAAAGATAAGCAAGGATATATATAGGCTTGGAACATCCCTCCAACCATAGGAATAAATGCAAGTAGTTGGAACAACCCTCCAACCATAAGAAATAATGCATTCACGTTTTTTAGCAAATGCTAGTACAAAAAAGTAGTTTAACTCATTAAATGCACTTAAAAACATGAACCAACTCTCAACTACTATCTATAAAACATATATAGCTATATCTTAGAGGTTATATTCAGTCCACATCTTCACATGCATGAATTAAATTGACATAGTCTTCATTTCCCTTTGGGCCACTCTTAGGAATGCTAAAATCAGCCCAAATTTCTTGAATCAGCCCATTGAAAGCTTCTTTGATCTTTTTGGTCCTTGCTCTTGTAATTGGCCCATTTGGAACATGCAATGGATCTTGCAATGGCCCATGTTGATTCTCATCAATCTAGATGATGATCAAAGACCTTCTGTGGTAATGCCTTTGTAAACGAATCTACAAGATTATCGGTGGTGGCAATCTTTGTGATAGTCACATCTCCACGTTGAGCAATATCTCGAATTAAATGATATTTTTGCTATACGTACTTTTCCTTTCCGCGGTTCCTTGGTTCCTTAGACTGAACCAAGTCCCCACTATTATCGTAGTGTAGTATTGTTGGGTTTATGCCCTAAAACCATTACTTTATATATGAGACATTGACATTTTAATATATGGATATCAGCTTTACATTTAGTTATGTATGTTTCTTTCATGAGATGATTGTTATCCTTAAGTATCATAGTAAGTAATTCGTGTATGTATGAGATACATACAACTGAGATACGAATTACTATTCTTTGTTACTTAGAATGTGTCACAGTGGATGATGAGACTGGATATCTCATCAGGTTTACATTGTAGCATGATTAACTACCATTGGATGGAGTGATTAATCTCAATCACTAGAGTTTAACTCTTAGTTAACATGCTAGTGCTTATAGTGCATTGACGGACCTGAGCTTTCCTATTGACACCCAAGACTGTCAATCAGTCGATAGGAACTCATAACTTGTATAAGGTACGTGTTCTTAATCTTGAGACGATTATGAACACAGACTGTGGATATGGCTGCTTTGACTTACCAATCAGTGAGGTCTATAGAAGATCAACACCTGGGTATCTTGGGTATGTCATATTCATAGGGTTGTGAACATATATTGTCAAGACAGAATCTACCCTCTGTTTCAGAGTAAGCATTCCCTTGAGAATGTCACCAAGTCGATTACTGAGTACTGCAGTCTTGTTGATAAGAGTTATCAACATGTTTGGTAATCATGAGAGGTGAATGGGACTCAAGGAATACAAGAAGTAATCATGATTCAGGTTGACAGTAACAGTTATCCGACTACCTGAATATGATTACGAATGCTGAAGGTAGAGGGACATTAGTACAACATACAAGTCTAGTTATCGCTTCGGATATGTTCTTTTGCGTTGGAGTTCAGTTATCGTTTTATAGTGGAGTAAACGTTAACTGACCAGTTAGTTAGTTTGCTGATCAAAGAGTTTGGTCACGGTAATTAACAAACTGGTCTGAGCCAACAATAAAGAGCCTAGGAGGTCCCACTCTTAGCTCTGCCAGGATACTTAGAAAGACACATGAGGAAGTTATCAAGACAAGTTCGATCGATTGAAGTATGTTCGATCGATTGAAGTCTTGGCAGTCTCGATCGATCGAGAATGGTTCGATCGATCGAAGGTTCGATCGATCGAAGATCTTCGATCGCTCGAAGTCTAGGTCGGTTCTGGAAATCTATAAATAGGGCAGCTGCGTTCTAGAAAAGGAGTTCATCATTTTAGAACGTCAGAAGCTGCAGAAACTGTTTTAGAGCCCCAAACCTTCTTTTTCCTCTCTATTAGAGATCCCACCATCTCTAGTCTCTTCGGCAAGAATCCGCAGGAGACATAAGGGTGAAGACAACCTAGTGGAGGCTGCTACATCACCAAGGAAGAAGAAGAAAATCAGAATTGGGTTCAAGACACTAAGGTATAACTCTTGTCCTTCTTGTACGCATCTATGGAATTAACGAGTAGTAGATCCTGGACTACCATTAAGTTTTTATAACTTTAGTTTTCCGCTGCGCGTTTAAACTTTTAACTTAAACCGGTTTTTTCCATCAATTGGTATCAGAGCCACGCTTGTTTGGATCTATAGATGCGTTTTGGAACACTAGTTTTGATTTGCATGTTGATTTTAGAACTATTTTTGAAACAGCATTGTCATAGATCTGTTTTTGCAGTGTTATCGCAATAGAGTACAAATCTGTGATTACATAGGATGCAAGGCGGGATCGATCGATCGAACATCCTCTGTACTCGAGCGATCGAACACTCTTCGATCGATCGAAACCTTCTGGTGTTCAATCGATCGAATGAAGTTAGATCGATCGAGACAGATTCTTTGTCAGGCTCTCTGTTTCACAGTTTTAAGGAGTTTTGAAATTAAAAGCTTTATTTTTAAAGTGTTATGCAAAATTTTAAAATCATTCTGTGAACAGAAAGTTTAAGCGATTGAACAGAGTTCAATCGATCGAATGTTCGAGCGATCGAACGGTCTTCGATCGATCGAACAGTGACAGAGAAGAAAGATGATGTTTTAAGTTCTTATTTAGTGCGTAAAGGGTTTATACACAGTGTGAATCAATTGGGGGTTCCAATAGTTAGATATATTTGTTATATATGTGTGGATGCATGTACGACTAACCCTTTTGCAGCAAGTTTAGTTGCTATCTCCCATGGCACCAAGATCTATTTAAATTTTGGTATTTGAATGTTTTGAGATTGGTGTATATCATGTTTATTATTGTTTTGGTTTTAAAGCATATGTAAAGGGCGCTGCGATTTCAATCCTACGAAAAGGAAAGTCGCACCGGTTTCCCTAGCCTTTTTTATTTTATTGTTACTGTTGCATTTTCTATTTCTAGATAAATTGTAAGCTTCGAAAGAAGCATAAGACCAATGTAATAGAATTAGAAAATCCATAAAGAAGGAAGAGCAAGCCATTGTCCATGAAGATGGAGCTGGAGGCGACCAAACCAAGAGGAGGTTCTATGGAGATAGAGCCATGGGAGATAGAGGCATCGTTTGGATGTCTTTATTTTCATTTTAGTTTTTTGTTTTATGTGCTTGTTTTGTCATTGGCATTTAATTATATTGTTACTACTTACATGCACATAAAACAAGTTTTCTAAAATAAAATTCAAAAACCGTTTTTAACGCATTAATAAACATTGGATGTTTATGGGTAATGTATAAAAACAAATTTTTCTTTAAAAGCAAAATCCTTAAATTACCAAATCTAGTGGGAGAGGGTCTTATTTATTGACACCCACGATCTTCCATTAACGGTTCACTTTAAGATGAGTAGTGCATTCTGTGTCACCTCGCCAGGGGTGATCATTCAATACGGAGGGTACATTACTCATTGGTTACAATATGTGAACTTCTTTTGATAGGATCAATCAGACGTGTTAGAGGGTGACCACCACACGGAGGCGCTACTTGAGACGGTTGTGATTGGATCTTAGTTAATGGTACACACTAGCTAAGCTATGGATAAGGGATCCCACATGGGACATTATTCAGAAACTTAGAGATCAAAAGGGATCGGGAGTCATAGCTTGTTTTGCAAGAGTTGCATAGGGGACAAGTCTTGATTAATCGAAAATTGAACACCACACGGAGGCTTTATTCTTTTGTTTCGATATTCCGGCGACTTTGTTTTAAAATAAGAATTTTAAGGATTCTTTTATTTCAAACTGTCAAATCTGATATTCATATTTATTTTGTCTTTTGATTTTACAGTAAATCATAATGTCTGGATCTACATTTAGTCCACTTGCCACCATACTCACTCAAAACAAGTTAACTGGAAATAACTACACTGAATGGAAACGAAACCTTGACATTGTATTAACTACGGAGGATCACATATATGTCCTCACCACCCCATGCCCCGAAGAACCCGCGACAAATGCTTCGGCAGCTACTAGACGCGAGTTCGACAAATGGAAGAAGTCGAATGGAATGGCTCGTTGCTATATTCTGGCCTCAATGGCTGGTGTGTTGCAACACCAATTCCAATCGAATGATTCTGCCAGTGACATTATCACATCCCTGAAAAAGATGTTCGGAGAGCATGGCAGGCCTGCTAGACAGGTAGCCATGCAAAAGATAATGAGTGCAAAGATGTCGGAAGGGACTCCAGTCAAGGAACATGTTTTAAAAATGATTGGTTATTTAAACGAGCTAGAGACCCTAGGTGCCAACATCGATGCACAGACCCAAGTTGATATGATCCTCAATTCGCTGTCGCCTTCATTCGCTCAATTTAAACTTAACTATTATATTTTTTTTTTTTCGGAAAAAGGATAAATATATTCCAAAAAAAGGATGTACAAAATGTACAAGGGGCATACCCCAGGATAAAACAATGAGCTCAAATCATAAGGACATGAAGCAAAAAAGCAACAAGATACACCATGGGCAATCAGCCAAACAAAAAACAACAATCAGGTGGTCACCCATAGGTGAAACACTTTTACGTCCAATTACAAAGAATCCTATCAATATTAGATTGATGTTTCCACTTTAGCCTAATTTGTTCATGAATGTGAGTGATGAGGTTCTTCAGTAGGATCTCTTTAGAAGTTGAAATGTTCTTGAAGGTTCTAAAATTCCTCTCTTTCCAAATGCCATAGATAGATACTCCTAGACAAATTTTTGGTATCACCTTTTGTATGGTCTTCCCTTTTAGGTTTTGAGCCAACCAGTCCACTGTGCCAGCCCAAGTGTTCCCTTGCCAAGCCATTCCACATCTGATCATAATTTCCTGCCACACAAAAGAAGAAAAAGGGCAATTAAAGAACAAGTGGTTATGTGTTTCCATATTTGACTGGCAAAATACACAAGCCAGTGGCCCACTCGTGAATCTGCAAATTCTATCATGTGTAGACAATCGATTTTGGACAGCTAGCCATAGCACAAAACTCTGTCTGGGAATACACCCAGAGAACCACACAAGGTTATACCATGGAACCACTGGAGCATGGTTCCTCAGATGGTCCCAAATGAGAGAAGTGCTGAACTTACCATTTGGAGTTATACTCCACTTTATAGTATCTTGGCCATTGCTAGGATTATAGAAAGAAGACAAGGCAATTCTGATTTCATTGAGCTCAATGGTGTTGGTACCAGGCCAATTCCAATCACAATTTCTAATGATACTATTTACCTTAGCATTGATATTGATTGCAGCATCATAAGCAATTCTTTCAGAGTATCTGTCAACTAGTGGCCCTAATGGGAGCCAATTATCAAACCAAAGAAAAGTATGATCACCTCTCCCAATTTTGTGAATTAGAAGAGGTTTAGCAACTTCTCTAAGCTTTAATAACTTTCTCCAATACCAAGAACATTGGGATGGGACTTTGGCCTGCCAAAAACTCTTACCTTTCAACATATACTGTTGGATCCATTGGTTCCAAAGGGAGGTGTTAGAAGGATCTAATAAATTACCAATATGTTTCAAGTTTAAAACATTATTAATCAAGAGAGTATCCTTAAATCCCAAACCCCCTTCTTTTTTAGGTCTGCACACTAAATCCCAAGCTACTTTGGCTCCTAAAAATGTATCTGTCTTGCCCGACCACAGGAATCTAGCCATAGCCTGGTTCACTTGCTTGAGGACACCCTTAGGAAGCACAAACATACCTGACCAATAGAGCTGAACACCTGTCAGAACAGAACTAATTAGTTGAGCTCTCCCAGCATAAGATAAGAATTTAGATTTCCAAGAGTTTACCCTAGCACATATTTTATTAACTAAGCCCTCACAATCTTGCTTTTTGAGCTTTGTGGTAATTAAGGGAATTCCAAGATATTTAACAGGGAGGTTGCCTTCAATAAATTGTAGAGCTTGTAAAATCTCGTCCTTCACATCATCCTCAATGTTAGAGAAGAAAATACAACTTTTACCATTATTAGCTTGTAGCCCACTTAGATTAAAGAATTGATTGAGGGTGGTTCGTATAAGTTTGGCTGATTTCACATCCCCATTGAACAGAATCAGGAGATCATCTGCAAAACATAGATGTGAAATCTCCAATTTGTCACATTTCCAATGGTAAGTAAATGCTTCTCTCTGAATATTGTGTTTCAAAAGTTGGCTAAGAGCATCCATGACAATAACAATATAAATAAGGTGATATCGGGTCCCCTTGTCTTAACCCTTTGGCCCCATCAAAATAGCCCACAGATTCCCCATTAAAATTAATAGAGTACCTAGGCGTAGTAACACAAGCTATGATCCACTTTTTAAGGTTAGGAGGGAAGCAAAGCACATCCAACAAGTCAATAAGAAACTCCCAACTAACACTATCATAGGCCTTCATAATGTCTACCTTAGCAGTGGCTCTAGGCTTACCAGATTGTTTATGATAGTCTCTAAGAAGATCTTGGGCAAGGAGAACATTGTCACAAATACGCCTACCTTTCACAAAAGCTGATTGGGCTTGATCAATGATATTAGGGAGAATCATTTGAAGTCTGCAGGCAATGATCTTGGATATGCATTTATAGACAGTATTACAGCATGAGATAAGTCTAAAATCACCCATCTTAGTGGGATTAGGGACTTTGGGGATTAAAGCAATAAGAGTAGTATTAGATTCTTTTAACAACTCCCCATTTTGAAAGAATTCTTTAACAGCTGCTGTAATAGAAGTACCAATAACTTAACTATTATATGAATCAAATGAATTTTTTAATGAGCGAATTGATGATTTCTCTTTTGGAAGCGGAAGGGGTGATCAAACCTGGGGTCAACGTCTTGAACGTTGAGAAAAGCGTTTCCTCTTCCAGATCAACACCGAAAGGAAAGAAAGGGAAGAAGAAGGCTGGCACTGGTGGTCCAAGTGTTGGACCGGTCCCTAAGATTGCAAAATCTAAGGGCAAAGGTAAGGGCAAAGGGAAGGTGGGTGGCCAAGGAAAAGGAAAGTGTTTACAATGCGGTGAGAAGGGCCACTGGAAGAGGAACTGTCCAGAATTCTTAGCTACAAGAGTTCAAGGTATGATTGAATCACATGTGATAGAAGTAAGTTTTATCATGGATACTTCAAACACTTGGTGCATTGATTCTGGTGCGACTAACCATATCTGTAATTCATTGCAGGGGTTCAGATCAACCAGGAAGTGCAGTGATGGGGAAATCATACTTACTCTAGGTTCTAGTGCAACCGTTTCTGCGGTTGCTATAGGAGTCGTAGTTTTAGAATTTCTAGACAATAAAGTTTTGATTTTATCAGATGTACTTTACGTCCCTTCAATGAGACGTAATTTAATTTCAGTTTCTAATTTATCGAATAATGGTTATTGTTTTCATTTTGAAACTGAAGTTGTTATTAAAAGAAATAGTTATTTTATATGTTCTGGTGTTAAATGAAATGGTTTGTATGTGATCACTCCCAATATTTCTAAAGATTCTTGCTTGGAACTTAATAACTCAATGCTAACTATACCATCTAAAAGAAAAGAACCTTCTGATGGAAAAATCGGTTTAAGTTAAAAGTTTAAACGCGCAGCGGAAAAGTCAAGTTATAAAAACTTAATGGTAGCCCAGGATCTACTACTCGTTAATTCCATAGATGCGCACAAGAGGGGACAAGAGTTATACCTTAGTGTCTTGAACCCAATTCTGGTTTTCTTCTTTTTCCTTGGTGATGCAGCGGCCTCCACTAGGTTGTATTCACCCTTATGCCTCCTGCGGATGCTTGCCGGAGAGACTAGAGATGGTGGGATCACTAATAGAGAGAAAAAAGAAGGTTTGGGGCTCTAAAAACAGTTTCTGCAGCTTCTGACGTTCTAAAATGATGAACTCCTTTTCCAGAACGCAGCTGCCCTATTTATAGATTTCCAGAACCGACCTAGACTTCGAGCGATCGCAGATATTCGATCGATCGAACCTTCGATCGATCGAACCATTCTCGATCGATCGAGACTGCCAAGACTTCAATCGATCGAACTTGTCTTGACAACTTCCTCATGTGTCTTTCCAAGTATCCTGGCGGAGCTAAGAGTGGGACCTCCTAGGCTCTTTATTGTTGGCTCAGACCAGTTTGTTAATTACCGTGACCAAACTCTTTGATCAGCAAACTAACTAACTGATCAGTTAACGTTTACTCCACTATAAAACGATAACTGAACTCCAACGCAAAAGAACATATCCGAAGCGATAACTAGACTTGTATGTTGTACTAATGTCCCTCTACCTTCAGCATTCGTAATCATATTCAGGTAGTCGGATAACTGTTACTGTCAACCTAAATCATGATTACTTCTTGTATTCCTTGAGTCCCATTCACCTCTCATGATTACCAAACATGTTGATAACTTTTATGAACAAGACTGCAGTACTCAGTAATCGACTTGGTGACATTCTCAAGGGAATGCTTACTCTGAAACAGAGGGTAGATTCTATCTTGACAATATATGTTCACAACCCTATGAATATGACATACCCAAGATACCCAGGTGTTGATCTTCTATAGACCTCACTGATTGGTAAGTCAAAGCAGCCATATCCACAGTCTGTGTTCATAATCGTCTCAAGATTAAGAACACGTACCTTAGACAAGTTATGAGTTCCTATCGACTGATTGACAGTCTTGGGTGTCAATAGGAAAGCTCAGGTCCGTCAATGCACTATAAGCACTAGCATGTTAACTAAGAGTTAAACTCTAGTGATTGAGATTAATCACTCCATCCAATGGTAGTTAATCATGCTACAGTGTAAACCTGATGAGATATCCAGTCTCATCATCCACTGTGACACATTCTAAGTAACAAAGAATTGATAAGTCCATTATTTTTGAAGCTGCTTTTATTTATGGCTATAATACTGGTCAGGCTAGAAAGGAGCTTTGGTCTGACTTGAAGTCTATTTCTATGAGTATTAACTCTACTAATATTTTGGCTTTTGGTGATTTCAATGTCACTTTGTGCCCTGAGGAAGTTTCTGATCCTAATTTTGGGTGGAACAATGACATCAAGGATTTTAAAAAAGCTATTAACGAAAGCTGTCTAGTGGACCTCAGGTACACTGGAGAACAATTTACATGGTGTAATAGAAGGTATGGCAGGGAAGATTTCTCTCAAAGAAAACTTGATAGAGCTCTGGTTAACCAATCTTGGATTGATAATCTCCCTAATTCTTTTGCCCATTTCCATGCTCCAGGTATCTCTGATCACTCTCCTATAGTTGTTCATCTGGATAATAGCCATAAAAGGAAAGGCAGAACTTTTAAGTTCTATAATTATTGGACGAAATTGGACAAGTATGGTGACATCGTTACGAATGCTTGGAACCAACATGTTAATGGGACAGCCCAATACCAAATTTGCCAAAAACTTAAACTTCTCAAGCAAGATCTCAAAAAATTTGGTAAGGCTACTATTGGCCAGGAAAGAGTCATTGCTGACAAGGCTAGACAAGACTTAAAACTTGCCCAGTCAGCTTTACTTGGGGATCCAGATAATATCTCTTTTATTGACAATCAAAAAAGTTGTTTAAAAATTTTTCAAGAAGCTATTTGTGTTGAAGAAGAGATTCTTAAACAGAAATCTAGATTACAATGGTTGGAGGCTGGAGATAAAAATTCTAGATACTTCCACATGTCTATTGCTGCTAGAAGGAACATGAAAAGGATTCTTATTCTTGAAAAACCTGATGGTAGCCTCACTACTAACTGTGATGATGCTAAAGAGGAAGCTGTTAGGTATTTTAAAGCCTTGCTTGGCACTCCCTCTCACCATTCTTACCCTGGTAAAGAAGTCCTTAGGACTTTTGTTCACAAAAGAATCCCTATGGAGTTTCTAGCAGATTTGGATAGGATTCCTTCTGATACTGAGATAAAAACTGCTTTTTGTAGTATGCACAATAATAAAGCCCCTGGCCCAGATGGCTATAATTCTTATTTTTTTAAGGACTCTTGGGCTATTACTGGCCCTTCCATCTTAGCTGCTATTAAAGAATTTTTTCAAACTGGTGAACTTCTTAGGGAGTCTAATACTACTCTTATTGCTTTGATCCCTAAAGTGCCTAATCCTACCAAGATGGGGGATTTTAGGCCCATTTCCTGCTGCAATACCATTTACAAGTGTATTTCCAAAATTATTGCTAGTAGGCTCCAATTGATTCTCCCTGACTTGGTGGATCAAGCGCAATCTGCTTTTATCAAAGGTAGGAAAATCTGTGATAATGTCTTGCTGGCTCAAGATCTTCTTAGGGACTACCATAAATCCTTGGGTAAGCCTAGAGTGGCAGCTAAAGTGGATATTATGAAGGCCTATGATAGTGTTAGTTGGGAATTCCTTTTTGATATTTTGGATGTTCTTGGCTTCCCCCCCAAATTAAAGAAATGGATCTATGCTTGTATAACTACTCCTAAATACTCTATTAACTTTAATGGTGAATCTGTGGGGTTTTTTTAGGGTGCTAAGGGCATTAGGCAAGGGGACCCTATGTCTCCGTATTTGTTTGTCCTTGTTATGGATACCCTTAGTCAATTACTCCATCATAACATCAATAATAGACCTTTTAATTACCATTGGAAGTGTGAGAAATTACACATCTCTCACCTTTGCTTTGCTGATGACCTTCTCATCTTTTTTGCTGGAGATGTGGAAGGTGCCACTCTGATTAGGCATACTCTCGATCAATTTTTCCTCCTTACTGGCCGTCAAGCTAATAATGCTAAGAGTTGTCTCTTTTTCTCTAATGTCGATGTTGATGTTGCTGATAGCATCTTAACAACTTTAAACTTTGTGAAAGGCAATTTGCCCATTAGGTACCTTGGGGTTCCTTTGATCACGTCTAATTTTTAAAAAGCAAGATTGTGAGGTTTTGGTTAATAAAATTTGTGCTAGAGTTAATTCCTGGAAATCAAAATTTTTGTCTTATGCTGGTAGAGCTCAACTTATTAACTCTGTTTTATCAGGTATCCAACTTTATTGGTCTGGTATGTTTGTGCTTCCCAAAGGAGTTCTCAAACAAGTTGCTCAAACTATGTCCAGATTTCTATGGGCTGGTAATACTAATAGTAGCCATGGTGCCAAAGTTGCTTGGGACAAAGTTTGTAGACCCAAAAAAGAAGGAGGGTTGGGGTTTAAAGATATCTATTTAACTAATACTGTTTTGAACCTCAAGCACATTGGAAATCTCTTAGATCCCTCTAATCAATCCCTATGGTACAAATGGATCCATATGTACATGCTTCGTAACAAAAGTTTTTGGCAGGCCAAAATCCCTTCCCAATGCTCTTGGTACTGGAGAAAATTATTAAAACTTAGACATGTTGCTAAACCTTTAATCACTCATAGAGTTGGTAATGGTGATCATACTTTTCTTTGGTTTGATAATTGGCTCCCTTTGGGTCCTTTGTTAGACAAATTTTCTAATAGAATTGTCTATGATGCTGCGATTAACATTAATGCCAAAGTTAGTGCTATCATTAGAAATGGGGAATGGGTCTGGCCTGGCTCTCACTCTATTGAACTTGATGAGGTCAGATCCATTTTGTCCTCCTTCCATCAGCCTTCTGATTCTAAGGACTCTGTTTGTTGGACTGTTACTCCCACGGGAGTCTTTAACGTATCCCTTATTTGGAATCACTTGAGGGATCACACACCTACTGTCCCTTGGCATAATATAGTGTGGTTCAAAGGAGGTACCCCTAGACAGAATGTCATCCTCTGGCTTGCGGCCCAAAATAGGCTTTCTACCCATGATAGAATTTATGCTTTTACTCCTGGTCCTCTTGCTTGTTTATTTTGCCGCTCTCAAATGGAAACTCATAATCATTTGTTTTTTGCATGCCCTTACTCCTCATTTATTTGGCAGGAACTTATGCTTAGATGCGGATTGACTTGGAATAGGTACTGCTGGAATGATACCTTGGTTTGGATGGTTCAGCATCTTAAAGGAAAGCAATTTCATCATGATATCCCTAAAATCTACTTGGGAGTTGCTGTGTATGGTCTATGGAAAGAAAGGAACAACAGGATCTTCAAGCATTCCTTTTGTCCTAGAGAAATCACCCTTGAGAACTTTATTTCCCAAATTAACATTCTTATTAGGATTAAATGGAAGCATCATAGTGCTTTTGATACTATTATTAGCAAGTGGATTTAGTGCTCCTTGTCTTTTTCTGCAAGCCATCTTGTTTTCTTTTTTGTTGGGGCTGCCAGGTTTGTTTTTTCTGTAGCTTCCTTTGCTACTCATTTGGGTTGGATAGGTGGTGTTGTTTTTTGGTTGGGTGGGTCTTCTAGAGGATCTCCTTCCCACGTTGCATAGCTTCCTATGCTTGTTTTCTTTTGTTCTCATTGTAAATCCTGGGGTATGCCCCTTGTACTTTTGTACATCTCTTTTTTGGAATTTATTTACCCTTTTTTCCGAAAAAAAAAAAGTTATTTCCAGTTAACTTGTTTTGAGTGAGTATGGTGGCGAGTGGACTAAATGTAGATCCAGACATTATGATTTACTGTAAAATCAAAAGACAAAATAAATATGAATATCAGATTTGACAGTTTGAAATAAAAGAATCCTTAAAACTCTTATTTTAAAACAAAGTCGCCAGAATATCGAAACAAAAGAATAAAGCCTCCGTGTCGTGGTCAATTTTTGATTTTTCGATTAATCAAGACTTGTCCTCTATGCAACTCTTGCAAAACAAGTTATGACTCCCGATCCCTTTTGATCTCTAAGTTTCTGAATAATGTCCCGTGTGGGATCCCTTATCCATAGCTTAGCTAGTGTGTACCATTAACTAGGATCCAATCACAACCGTCTCAAGTAGCGCCTCCGTGTGGTGGTCACCCTCTAACACGTCTGATTGATCCAATCAAAGGAAGTTCACATCTAGTAACCATTGAGTAATGCACCCTCCGTATGGAATGATCATCCCTGACGAGGTGACACAGAATGCACCACTCATCTTATAGTGAACCGTTAATAGAAGATCGTGGGTGTTTATTAATAAGACCCTCTCCCACTAGATTTAGAAATTAAGAATTTTGCTTTTAAAAAAATGTTTCCACACATTACCCATAAACATCCAATGTTTACTAATGCGTTGAAATGGTTTTTGAATTTTATTTTAGAAAACTTATTTTACGTGCATGCAAGTAGTAACAATATAATTAAATGCCAATGACAAAACAAGCACATAAAACAAAAAACTAAAATGAAAATAAAGACATCCAAACGATGCCTCTATCTCCCATGGCTCTATCTCCATAGAACCTCCTCTTGGTTTGGTCGCCTCCAGCTCCATCTTCATGGACAACGGCTTGCTCTTCCTTCTTTATGGATGTTCTTGGTTTGGTCCTATGCTTCTTCCGAAGCTTAAAATTTATCTAGAAATAGAAAATGCAACAGTAACAATAAAATAAAAAAGGCTAGGGAAACTGGTGCGACTTTCCTTTTCGTAGGATTGAAATCGCAGCGCCCTTTACATATGCCTTAAAACCAAAACAATAATAAACATGATATACACCAATCTCAAAACATTCAAATACCAAAATTTAAATAGATCTTGGTGCCATGGGAGATAGCGACTAAACTTGCTACAAAAGGGTTAGTCGTACATGCATCCACACATATATAACAAATATATCTAACTATTGGAGCCGCCAATTGATTCACACAGTGTATAAACCCTTTACGCACTGAATTAGAACTTAAAACAGCATCTTTCTTCTCTGTCACTGTTCGATTGATCGAAGACCGTTCAATCGCTCGAACCTTCGATCGATTGAACACTGTTCAATCGCTTGAACAGTCTATTTCACATAATGATTTAAAAATTTTACAGAATATTTTAAAATAAAAGTATTTAATTTCAAAACTCCTTAAAACTGTGAAACAGAGAGCCTGACAAAGAATCTGTCTCGATCGATCTAACTTCATTCGATCGATCGAACACCAGAAGGTTTCGATCGATCGAAGACTGTTCGATCGCTCGAGTACAGAGGATGTTCGATCGATCGAAACATGTTCGATCGATCGAACCCGCCTTGCATCCTATGCAATCACAGATTTGTACTCCGCTGTAATAACACTGCAGAAAAAGATCTATGACAATGCCGTTTCAAAAACAGTTCTAAAATCAACATGCAAATCAAAACTAGTATTCCAAAACGCATCTATAGATCCAACTGATACCAATTGATGGAAAAACCAGTTTCAGTTAAAAGTTTAAACGCGTAGCGGAAAAGTCAAGTTATAAAAACTTAATGGTAGCCCAGGATCTACTACTCGTTAATTCCATAGATGCGCACAAGAGGGGACAAGAGTTATACCTTAGTGTCTTGAACCCAATTCTGATTTTCTTCTTTTTCCTTGGTGATGCAGCAGCCTCCACTAGGTTGTCTTCACCCTTATATCTCCTGCGGATGCTTGCCGGAGAGACTAGAGATGGTGGGATCTCTAATAGAGAGGAAAAAGAAGGTTTGGGGCTCTAAAAATAGTTTCTGCAGCTTCTGACGTTCTAGAATGACGAACTCCTTTTCCAGAACGCAGCTGCCCTATTTATAGATTTCCAGAACCGACCTAGACTTTGAGCGATCAAAGATCTTCGCTCGATCGAACCATTCTCGATCGATCGAGACTGCCAAGACTTCAATCGATCGAACATACTTCAATCGATCGAACTTATCTTGACAACTTCCTCATATGTCTTTCCAAGTATCCTGGCAGAGCTAAGAGTGGGACCTCCTAGGCTCTTTATTGTTGGCTCTGACCAATTTGTTAATTACAGTGACCAAACTCTTTAATCAGGAAACTAACTAACTTGTCAGTTAACGTTTACTCCACTATAAAATGAAAACTGAACTCCAACGCAAAAGAACATATCCGAAGCGATAACTAGACTTGCATGTTGTACTAATGTCCCTCTACCTTCAGCATTGGTAATCATATTCAGGTAGTCGGATAACTGTTACTGTCAACCTGAATCATGATTACTTCTTATATTCCTTGAGTCCCATTCACCTCTCATGATTACCAAACATGTTGATAACTCTTATGAACAAGACTGCAGTACTCAGTAATCGACTTGGTGACATTTTCAAGGGAATGCTTACTCTGAAACAGAGGGTAGATTCTGTGATGAGAATCAACATGGGCCATTGCAAGATCCATTGCATGTTCCAACTGGGCCAATTACAAGAGCAAGGTCCAAAAAGATCAAAGAAGCTTTCAATGGGCTGATTCAAGAAATTTGGGCTGATTTTAGCATTCCTAAGAGTGGCCCAAAGGGAAATGAAGACTATGTCAATTTAATTCATGCATGTGAAGATGTGGACTGAATATAACCTTTAAGATATAGCTATATATGTTTTATAGATAGTAGTTGAGAGTTAGTTCATGTTTTTAAGTGCATTTAATGAGTTAAACTACTTTTTTGTACTAGCCTTTACTAAAAAACGTGAATGCATTATTTCTTATGGTTGGAGGGTTGTTCCAACTACTTGCATTTACTCCTATGGTTGGAGGGATGTTCCAAGCCTATATATATCCTTGCTTATCTTTTGTAATGGACAGATTTTGATAAATTGATAAAAGTGAGGTTTTACTCCTTCTTCTTGGTTCTTCATTGAACTTTCAGAACTTATCAAGGTTTTCACCTTGTGGCGTTCAAAACTAAGAATACCTGTGGTTTGCGTCTCTTTATAGGCGTTGGGTCTCAGGTTCACTAATTGGAATACTTGTGGTTTGCGTCTCTTTATAGGCGTTGGGTCACAGGTTCACTTTCACAACAATCTGATTTTTAGCTTTCTTGGGAAGATATTCAATCTTTGTTGTTGGGTCTCATTGCTAGTCTACTGAGGTTCGCATCATTTGGTATCAAAGCAAGGTTTCTAAAATCAGGTTATCTATCCTTTTAATTTTTCGTCTATTCTCTGTTTGTTCTTCGTATTTTCTTCGTGACTCTTCGTGTTCTTTTGTTCTACAAATTCTGTTTTATATTGTGTTCTTCTTTGTTTTTTGTTTTTGTGCCTCTAGTTATACAAAAAAAAAAAGAGCAAGGACCATTGAGAATCAACATGGGCCATTGCAAGATCCATTGCATGTTCCAAATGGGCCAATTACAAGAGCAAGGACCAAAAAGATCAAAGAAGCTTTCAATGGGCTGATTCAAGAAATTTGGGCTGATTTTAGCATTCCTAAGAGTGGCCCAAAGGGAAATGAAGACTATGTCAATTTAATTCATGCATGTGAAGATATGGACTGAATATAACCTTTAAGATATAGCTATATATGTTTTATAGATAGTAGTTGGGAGTTGGTTCATGTTTTTAAGTGCATTTAATGAGTTAAACTACTTTTTTGTACTAGCCTTTACTAAAAAACGTGAATGCATTATTTCTTATGGTTGGAGGGTTGTTCCAACTACTTGCATTTATTCCTATGGTTGGAGGGATGTTCCAAGCCTATATATATCCTTGCTTATCTTTTGTAATGGACAGATTTTGATAAATTGATAAAAGTGAGTTTTTACTCCTTCTTCTTGGTTCTTCATTGAACTTTCAGAACTTATCAAGGTTTTCACCTTGTGGCGTTCAAAACTAAGAATACCTGTGGTTTGCGTCTCTTTATAGGCGTTGGGTCTCAGGTTCACTAATTGGAATACTTGTGGTTTGCGAATCAACATGGGCCATTGCAAGATCCATTGCATGTTCCAAATGGGCCAATTACAAGAGCAAGGACCAAAAAGATCAAAGAAGCTTTCAATGGGCTGATTCAAGAAATTTGGGCTGATTTTAGCATTCCTAAGAGTGGCCCAAAGGGAAATGAAGACTAT
Organism: Hydrangea macrophylla; assembly: GCA_033977485.1. NCBI lineage: Eukaryota > Viridiplantae > Streptophyta > Magnoliopsida > Cornales > Hydrangeaceae > Hydrangea > Hydrangea macrophylla. The sequence goes on from CM066994.1 coordinate 81,360,096, forward strand.
GTCAATTTAATTCATGCATGTGAAGATATGGACTGAATATAACCTTTAAGATATAGCTATATATGTTTTATAGATAGTAGTTGGGAGTTGGTTCATGTTTGGTGTGGGCCACTCTTTGATAGCCTTTACCTTTTCCTCATCTACCCCAATTCCCTTCGCACTAACAACAAAACCAAGAAACACAACTTTGTCCAAGCAAAAGGAACATTTCATCAAATTGGCATATAATTTCTGGTATCTTTACTTTGATGCTTCCCAAGTTTCTGTCAACCCCATCTTGCCATCTTGGACCTCTTTGAAACCCTCTACCACGCCTTTCTCTCCTTGGCCCAAATCTGCCCCCACTATTTATTGAGGCTCGATCTTCTTCTTCATCGAACTCATCCTCATGATTTTCATCAGATTCATCTAGGGGTATGTGCCTTTCTTGCCTTCTAGCATTTCGGATTCTTTGGGGATGCCCTTCACGCCAAGTTGCAATTTCAGCATCTTGTCTATCCATCCTATCCCGAATAAGAACCAAGAAGAAGGAGTAAAACCTCACTTTTATCAATTTATCAAAATCTGTCCATTACAAAAGATAAGCAAGGATATATATAGGCTTGGAACATCCCTCCAACCATAGGAATAAATGCAAGTAGTTGGAACAACCCTCCAACCATAAGAAATAATGCATTCACGTTTTTTAGTAAAGGCTAGTACAAAAAAGTAGTTTAACTCATTAAATGCACTTAAAAACATGAACTAACTCTCAACTACTATCTATAAAACATATATAGCTATATCTTAAAGGTTATATTCAGTCCACATCTTCACATGCATGAATTAAATTGACATAGTCTTCATTTCCCTTTGGGCCACTCTTAGGAATGCTAAAATCAGCCCAAATTTCTTGAATCAGCCCATTGAAAGCTTCTTTGATCTTTTTGGACCTTGCTCTTGTAATTGGCCCAGTTGGAACATGCAATGGATCTTGCAATGGCCCATGAGAATCAACATGGGCCATTGCAAGATCCATTGCATGTTCCAACTGGGCCAATTACAAGAGCAAGGTCCAAAAAGATCAAAGAAGCTTTCAATGGGCTGATTCAAGAAATTTGGGCTGATTTTAGCATTCCTAAGAGTGGCCCAAAGGGAAATGAAGACTATGTCAATTTAATTCATGCATGTGAAGATGTGGACTGAATATAACCTTTAAGATATAGCTATATATGTTTTATAGATAGTAGTTGAGAGTTAGTTCATGTTTTTAAGTGCATTTAATGAGTTAAACTACTTTTTTGTACTAGCCTTTACTAAAAAACGTGAATGCATTATTTCTTATGGTTGGAGGGTTGTTCCAACTACTTGCATTTATTCCTATGGTTGGAGGGATGTTCCAAGCCTATATATATCCTTGCTTATCTTTTGTAATGGACAGATTTTGATAAATTGATAAAAGTGAGGTTTTACTCCTTCTTCTTGGTTCTTCATTGAACTTTCAGAACTTATCAAGGTTTTCACCTTGTGGCGTTCAAAACTAAGAATACCTGTGGTTTGCGTCTCTTTATAGGCGTTGGGTCTCAGGTTCACTAATTGGAATACTTGTGGTTTGCGTCTCTTTATAGGCGTTGGGTCACAGGTTCACTTTCACAACAATCTGATTTTTAGCTTTCTTGGGAAGATATTCAATCTTTGTTGTTGGGTCTCATTGCTAGTCTACTGAGGTTCGCATCATTCTGTCTTGACAATATATGTTCACAACCCTATGAATATGACATACCCAAGATACCCAAGTGTTGATCTTCTATAGATCTCACTGATTGGTAAGTCAAAGCAGCCATATCCACAGTCTGTGTTCATAATCATCTCAAGATTAAGAACACGTACCTTATACAAGTTATGAGTTCCTATCGACTGATTGACAGTCTTGAGTGTCAATAGGAAAGCTCAGGTCCGTCAATGCACTATAAGCACTAGCATGTTAACTAAGAGTTAAACTCTAGTGATTGAGATTAATCACTCCATCCAATGGTAGTTAATCATGCTACAGTGTAAACCTAATGAGATATCCAGTCTCATCATCCACTGTGACACATTCTAAGTAACAAAGAATAGTAATTCGTATCTCACTTGTATGTATCTCATACATACATGAATTACTTACTATGATACTTAAGGATAACAATCATCTTATGAAAGAAACATACATAACTAAATGTAAAGTTGATATCCATATATTAAAATGTCAATGTCTCATATATAAAGTAATGGTTTGAGGACACACACCCAACACCTTCCACTAATCCAACAAGGCTTTGGCATATGAGGCCTGACCATATCAATCTAAATAGGATAGGCAGACTAGTCAAAGAAGGGATCTTAGGCGATTTGGTTCTCGAACCAATGGAAGTCTGCGAGTCTTGTTTAGAGGGTAAGATGACCAAAAGGCCCTTTCCTGCAAAGGGCAATAGAACTAATGCATTGTTGGAATTAGTTCATACTGATGTGTGTGGACCAATAAATATTAGAGCAAGGGGTGGTTATGAGTATTTCATAACATTTACTGATGACCACTCTAGGTATGGATATGTGTACCTAATGCAACACAAGTCTGAAGCCTTTAAAAAGTTCAAAGAGTTTAGGGCTGAAGTGGAGAAGCAATTGGGCTCACATATCAAGGCCATTCGATCTGATCGAGGTGGCGAGTACCTCTCTAATGAGTTTATTGATCACCTCGTACAGAATGGGATTCTGTCACAGTTGACTGCACCTGGCACGCCTCAGCAGAATGGTGTAGCGGAGAGAAGGAACCGGGCTCTTTTAAACATGACTAGGTCAATGATGAGTTATTCAGAGTTGCCATTATTCCTTTGGGGTTATGCTTTGGAAACTGCTGCATACATACTAAATCTAGTACCAAGCAAATCTATTCCCAGGACACCACGGGAGATGTGGATTGGGCGCAAGCCTTCTTTGCAACATCTCCGGATATGGGGGTGTCCGGCATATGTGTTGAAAGGAAAGATGAGCAAGTTGGATTCTAGATCAGAAGTATGTTATTTTGTAGGGTATCCAAAGGTTACTTATGGATGGTATTTTTATGATCCAAGAGAACAGAAAGTGTTTGTTAGTACAAATGCTGTTTTCTTAGAGGATGATTATATCATGAACCATAAACCTAAGGGAAGGATAGATCTGAGAGAAATAGAAGGAGAGCCCTCAGTCCAATCCGCAGTTAATAACGATGTAAATCAAGAAAATACCACTTCTTCACCCATTTTCGCACCGGTACCTCATCGTAGTGGGAGGATTATCAGCCAGCCTGATAGATATATGTTCTTAGGAGAAGTTTTTGAAGCTGTGTCCATAGAATCTGAATCTGAATCTGATCCTGCCACATATGAAGAGGCAATGGCTGATGTTGATTCAGATCATTGGGTTAAAGCTATGAAGGCTGAATTAGAATCTATGGATTCTAATCAGGTCTGGGATCTTGTAGAACTTCCAGCCAATATTAAACCCATTGGTTGTAAGTGGGTCTACAAGAGGAAAAGAGCATCTGATGGAAAGGTTGAGACCTATAAGGCTAGGCTTGTAGCGAAAGGTTATACTCAGAGGGAGGGCATTGACTATGAGGAAACCTTCTCGCCGGTGGCCATGCTCAAGTCCATCAGGATACTCCTATCCATTGCTGCATGCCTAGATTATGAGATCTGGCAGATGGACGTCAAGACTGCATTCTTGAATGGCAATCTTGAGGAGGACATCTATATGCAACAACCAGAAGGGTTCATAGCTAGTCGGAAAGGTAACTTGGTATGCAAGTTGCAAAAGTCTATTTATGGGCTTAAACAGGCATCTAGAAGTTGGAACATCCGATTTGACCAAGCGGTCAAGTCATTTGGTTTTATACAAAATCTGGATGAACCTTGTGTATACAAGAAGTGTGAAGGAAAAGTGGTGGATTTTCTTGTGCTTTACGTTGACGACATTCTACTCATTGGAAATGATGTAGCTGCATTGTCAATGGTCAAGGTTTGGCTAGCTAGTACTTTCGATATGAAGGATCTAGGAGAGGCGAGCTATATTCTAGGGATAAAGCTCTTTCGGGATCGTAAGCGAAAGATAATGGGATTATCTTAAGCTGGTTATATCGATAAAGTGCTAACTAGGTTTTCAATGGATAATTCAAAGAAAGGTTTGTTACCTTTCAGGCATGGTTTAGCGTTCTCCAAGGACCAGTGTCCTAAGACACAGGAGGAGAGGAATCGCATGGCAGAAATTCCATATGCTTCGGTAGTTGGAAGTCTCATGTATGCGATGTTATGTACTAGACCAGATATCTATTTTGTCGTTGGCATGGTTAGCAGATATCAATCGAATCCAGGTCCAGAGCACTGGACAGCCGTTAAGCACATCCTTAAGTACTTGAGAAGGACTAAAGATTACATGCTTATGTACGGCGGTAGTGAGTTAATTCCAGTGGGATATACTGACTCGGACTTTATGTCAGATAAAGATTCGAGGAAGTCAACATCCGAACATCTCTTTACCTTGGGAGGTGATGCTGTTAGTTGGAGGAGCATTAAGCAGAAATGCATTGCAGACTCAACTACAGAAGCTGAGTACGTGGCTGCTTGTGAAGCCGCAAAGGAAGCTGTTTGCCTCAAGAAGTTCCGTATGGAGCCCGAGGTGGTACCAGTGTCATTGTCACCTATTACACTTTACTGTGATAATAGTGGGGCAGTGGCTCAGTCCAAGGAGCCAAGGAACCACGGGAAGGGAAAGCACGTAGAGCGGAAATATCATCTTATCCGAGATACTGTTCAACGTGGAGATGTGACTGTCACCAAGATTGCCACCGCTGACAATCTTGCTGATCCGATTACAAAGGCCTTGCCACAGAAGGTCTTTGATCGTCATCTAGATAGTCTAGGTCTTAGATGTAGTTCTGAATGGTTATGAGTGCAAGTGGGAGTTTGTTGGGTTTGTGCCCTCAAACCATTACTTTATATATGAGACATTGACATTTTAATATATGGATATCAGCTTTACATTTAGTTATGTATATTTCTTTCATGAGATGATTATTATCCTTAAGTATCATAGTAAGTAATTCGTGTATGTATGAGATACATACAAGTGAGATACGAATTACTATTCTTTGTTACTTAGAATGTGTCACAGTGGATGATGAGACTGGATATCTCATCAGGTTTACACTGTAGCATGATTAACTACCATTGGATGGAGTGATTAATCTCAATCACTAGAGTTTAACTCTTAGTTAACATGCTAGTGCTTATAGTGCATTGACGGACCTGAGCTTTCCTATTGACACTCAAGACTGTCAATCAGTCGATAGGAACTCATAACTTGTATAAGGTACGTGTTCTTAATCTTGAGACGATTATGAACACAGACTGCGGATATGGCTGCTTTGACTTACCAATCAGTGAGGTCTATAGAAGATCAACACCTGGGTATCTTGGGTATGTCATATTCATAGGGTTGTGAACATATATTGTCAAGACAAAATCTACCCTCTATTTCAGAGTAAGCATTCCCTTGAGAATGTCACCAAGTCGATTACTGAGTACTGCAGTCTTATTGATAAGAGGTATCAACATGGTTTTATTTTTTTTTCGGAAAATGGTAAATAGATTCCAAAAATGGCAGTACACAAGTACAAGGGGCATACCCCAGGATAAGCTTTAAGTTCAAAGCATGAGGACAAGTGGCAAGGCAAACCACAACAACAAAAGCCTAAAAGAGGCCAAAATCAAATCTGGATCCAGAAAGGATCAACCACAAGAGTCAAAGAAAAACTAAAAAGGAAAAAATGGCAATTCCAACAAAGAATTAATCCCAATGTCTAAGTAATGCTTCAAGTTGGTTGTGCCTCTTCCATTTGATCCTAATTTGAGCATTGATTTGTGAGGAAAAAATCTTCAATAAATGCTCTTTAGGAGTGGGGGCATTCTGAAAAATTCTTCTATTTCTTTCTTTCCATAGGCCATAGATGGTAACTCCCAAGCAAATTCTGGGTATTAAATGTTGAGGAGTTTTCCCTTTCCAATGTTGGATCATCTAAGTAACCGTGTTTTCCCAAGGGGTGCAATTCCACACCAAGTTACACCTCAGCATCAAATCCTGCCAAATAAAATTGGAATAATTACAATCAAAGAAAAGATGCTCATGAGAGTCCATATTTTGAAGGCATAAAGCACAAGCTAAAGGACCAGGAGTATAAGTGCAAATTCTATCCTGAGTGGCAAGTCTTCTCTGAGTGGCAAGCCATAAAATAAAGTTCTGTCTGGGGGAACACACCGAGTTCCAGACAAAATCATGCCAAGGAACAATAGGATTAGAAGGCCTTATGTGGTTCCAAACATGGGAGAAATTAAACTTACCATTAGGAGAGGTGGTCCAAACAATTTTATCTTGCATAGCAGTAGGCTTATAAAAATTGGTCAAAGAAGAGCGAACTTCATTAAGGCCAATAGAAATTGTAGATGGCCAATTCCAATCCAAAAGAGAAACAATGGTTGCCACTTTAGCATTGGGATCTATAGCAGCATCATAGGCTATTCTAGGGGTATAAACCTCAAATAAAGGCCCACAAGGGAGCCAATTATCATGCCAAAGAGAGGTATGCAAGCCATTTCCAATTTTATGTCTTATTAAAGGTCTGGCTATATTCCTGAGTTTTAAGAGCTTCCGCCAATACCAAGCGCATTTACCAGGGGCTTTCACCTCCCAAATGCTTTTGGTTTTGAGCATGTACATGTGAACCCACTGCTTCCATATGGAATTATTAGCAGGATCAAGAAGGTTCCCTATATGTTTAAGATTAAGCACAATATTAGTAATGAAAATATCCTTGAAACCGAGGCCGCCTTCTTTTTTGGGTTTACAAACATTCGCCCAAGCAATTTTTGCACCATGGGCTTTTTCCGTAGTTTCGCTCCAAAGAAATCTGCTTAAACATTGCTCCACCTGTTTTAGGACATTTTTAGGTAAGATAAACATGCCAGCCCAATACAATTGAATACCAGATAAAACAGAATGGATAAGTTGAATCCTACCCGCATAAGACAGGAATTTGGACTTCCATGACTTAATACGGGAACAAATCTTAGAGATAAGCTCTTCACAATGAGTTTTCTTTAATTTAGTTGTTATCAGAGGAACACCTAAATACTTTAAAGGAAGACAACCTTTGGAAAATTGGAGTTCATTAAGCAACTCAGTAGCCAATTCATCATCAATTCCAGATAAGAAGAGACAACTTTTAGAATTGTTAGCTTGCAAGCCAGAAATATCATAAAATTGGTTCAAAGTACGTCTAATAAGCTTAGCAGAATCCAAGTCTCCATTTAAAAGAATAATTAAGTCATCTGCAAAGCAAAGGTGAGAGATTTTCATTCTATCGCAATGCCAGTGAAAGGGAAAGGAATTATTCTGGATATTGAACTGAAGAAGTTGGCTAAGGGAATCCATAATAATCACAAATAAATAGGGAGACATAGGATCTCCCTGCCTAAGCCCTTTGGCTCCATCAAAATATCCCACAAATTCACCATTAAAACTAATGGAGTACCTGGGAGTAGAGATACAAGCTTGGATCCAATTTCTTATCAAGGGTGGGAAGCCCAAAATATTAAGGTCAAAGAGGAACGTCCAATTAACGTGATCATAAGCTTTCATAAGGTCCACTTTGGCGGCAGCCCTAGGTCTACCACCAATTTTATGGTAATCTCTTAAGAGGTCTTGAGTAAGCAAGACATTATCACTAATTTTTCTCCCTTTAACAAACGCAGACTGAGCTGGATCAATAAGATTGGGGAGGACTAGCTGAATTTTATTAGCAATAATTTTGGAGATGCACTTATAGATAGTATTACAGCAGGATATAGGCCTAAAGTCTCCCATCTTAGAAGGATTAGGGACTTTAGGGATCAAGGCAATAATCTTAGCATTAGACTCTCTAAGCATTTCTCCCGTAGTAAAAAATTCAGTAATAGCAGAAATGATATCAGGTCCCGTAGGGCAAACTGTCATCGGAGCCATTCAAGAATTTTTTCTGACTGGAGAAATACTTAGAGAGTCTAATGCTACTATTATAGCATTGATTCCTAAAGTCCCTAATCCTTCTAAGATGGGGGATTTTAGACCAATCTCTTGCTGTAATACTATTTATAAATGTATTTCTAAAATTATTGCTAATAGGCTCCAAACGGTCCTCCCGTCCATCGTTGACCAAGCCCAATCTGCGTTTGTTAAAGGAAGAAAAATTAGTGATAACATATTACTTGCCCAAGATCTTCTAAGAGATTATCACAAGGAAGGAGGTAAACCTAGAGTTGCTGCAAAAGTTGATCTTATGAAGGCCTATGATAGTGTGAGTTGGGAGTTTTTACTTGATTTACTTGATACATTTGGGTTCCCTCCTAGACTGATAAAATGGATCAAAGCCTGTTTTACTACTCCAAGATTCTCCATTAATTTTAATGGTGAATCCGTGGGATATTTTGGTCAAAGAAGAGCGAACTTCATTAAGGCCAATAGAAATTGTAGATGGCCAATTCCAATCCAAAAGAGAAACAATGGTTGCCACTTTAGCATTGGGATCTATAGCAGCATCATAGGCTATTCTAGGGGTATAAACCTCAAATAAAGGCCCACAAGGGAGCCAATTATCATGCCAAAGAGAGGTATGCAAGCCATTTCCAATTTTATGTCTTATTAAAGGTCTGGCTATATTCCTGAGTTTTAAGAGCTTCCGCCAATACCAAGCGCATTTACCAGGGGCTTTCACCTCCCAAATGCTTTTGGTTTTGAGCATGTACATGTGAACCCACTGCTTCCATATGGAATTATTAGCAGGATCAAGAAGGTTCCCTATATGTTTAAGATTAAGCACAATATTAGTAATGAAAATATCCTTGAAACCGAGGCCGCCTTCTTTTTTGGGTTTACAAACATTCGCCCAAGCAATTTTTGCACCATGGGCTTTTTCCGTAGTTTCGCTCCAAAGAAATCTGCTTAAACATTGCTCCACCTGTTTTAGGACATTTTTAGGTAAGATAAACATGCCAGCCCAATACAATTGAATACCAGATAAAACAGAATGGATAAGTTGAATCCTACCCGCATAAGACAGGAATTTGGACTTCCATGACTTAATACGGGAACAAATCTTAGAGATAAGCTCTTCACAATGAGTTTTCTTTAATTTAGTTGTTATCAGAGGAACACCTAAATACTTTAAAGGAAGACAACCTTTGGAAAATTGGAGTTCATTAAGCAACTCAGTAGCCAATTCATCATCAATTCCAGATAAGAAGAGACAACTTTTAGAATTGTTAGCTTGCAAGCCAGAAATATCATAAAATTGGTTCAAAGTACGTCTAATAAGCTTAGCAGAATCCAAGTCTCCATTTAAAAGAATAATTAAGTCATCTGCAAAGCAAAGGTGAGAGATTTTCATTCTATCGCAATGCCAGTGAAAGGGAAAGGAATTATTCTGGATATTGAACTGAAGAAGTTGGCTAAGGGAATCCATAATAATCACAAATAAATAGGGAGACATAGGATCTCCCTGCCTAAGCCCTTTGGCTCCATCAAAATATCCCACAAATTCACCATTAAAACTAATGGAGTACCTGGGAGTAGAGATACAAGCTTGGATCCAATTTCTTATCAAGGGTGGGAAGCCCAAAATATTAAGGTCAAAGAGGAACGTCCAATTAACGTGATCATAAGCTTTCATAAGGTCCACTTTGGCGGCAGCCCTAGGTCTACCACCAATTTTATGGTAATCTCTTAAGAGGTCTTGAGTAAGCAAGACATTATCACTAATTTTTCTCCCTTTAACAAACGCAGACTGAGCTGGATCAATAAGATTGGGGAGGACTAGCTGAATTTTATTAGCAATAATTTTGGAGATGCACTTATAGATAGTATTACAGCAGGATATAGGCCTAAAGTCTCCCATCTTAGAAGGATTAGGGACTTTAGGGATCAAGGCAATAATCTTAGCATTAGACTCTCTAAGCATTTCTCCCGTAGTAAAAAATTCAGTAATAGCAGAAATGATATCAGGTCCCGTAGGGCAAACTGTCATCGGAGCCATTCAAGAATTTTTTCTGACTGGAGAAATACTTAGAGAGTCTAATGCTACTATTATAGCATTGATTCCTAAAGTCCCTAATCCTTCTAAGATGGGGGATTTTAGACCAATCTCTTGCTGTAATACTATTTATAAATGTATTTCTAAAATTATTGCTAATAGGCTCCAAACGGTCCTCCCGTCCATCGTTGACCAAGCCCAATCTGCGTTTGTTAAAGGAAGAAAAATTAGTGATAACATATTACTTGCCCAAGATCTTCTAAGAGATTATCACAAGGAAGGAGGTAAACCTAGAGTTGCTGCAAAAGTTGATCTTATGAAGGCCTATGATAGTGTGAGTTGGGAGTTTTTACTTGATTTACTTGATACATTTGGGTTCCCTCCTAGACTGATAAAATGGATCAAAGCCTGTTTTACTACTCCAAGATTCTCCATTAATTTTAATGGTGAATCCGTGGGATATTTTGAAGGTGCCAAAGGTCTTAGACAAGGTGATCCTATATCCCCTTATTTGTTTGTTCTTGTTATGGAGGCTTTAAGCCAATTACTTCACTATAATAGTCAGCATGAGCCCTTCACATTTCATTGGAAGTGTGACATTTTAAAAATAAATCACCTTTGTTTTGCGGATGATTTAATTATTTTGTTTAATGGTGATATTGAATCTGCAAAGATGGTTCGTAAAACTTTAAATCAATTCTATGACTTCTCAGGGCTTCAAGCCAATAATTCTAAAAGTTGTGTGTTTTTCTCTGGTATTAGTGATAATTTAGCTAATGAGTTGCTTATGGAACTCCAATTTACAAAGGGTTCGCTTCCTATGAGGTATCTAGGTGTTCCATTAATTACTACTAAACTGAAGAAAAGCCATTGTGAAGAGTTGGTGAATAAAATTTGCTCTAGAATTAATTCTTGGAAGTCTAAGTTTTTGTCTTTTGCAGGTAGGGCTCAACTAATCCAATCTGTCTTATCGGGGATCCAACAGTATTGGTCTGGAATGTTTATACTGCCAAAAAGTGTTCTTAAACAGGTTGATCAAGCTATTATGAGATTCTTTTGGACTGGCACCACTGAAAAGGGGAGGGGAGCAAAAATTGCTTGGGTCAATGTTTGTAAGCCTAAGAAGGAGGGTGGTCTGGGGTTCAAAGACATCTATCTTACTAATACTATATTGAATTTAAAGCATATAGGGAGTCTCCTGGATCCTAAAAATAACTCCTTGTGGAAGAACTGGGTGCATAAATACATGATAAAATCAAATAGTTTTTGGGAAATTAAGGCTCCAGGTCAGTGTTCCTGGTATTGGAGAAAACTGTTGAAACTTAGGGAGGTTGTCCGACCTTTACTTTTGCACAAAATTGGTAATGGTCAACAAACTTCTCTTTGGTTCGATAATTGGCTCCCGTGTGGTCCTCTTTTTGTAAAATACACAAACAGGATTGCTTATGATGCTGCTATTGACGCTAAAGCAAAAGTGGCAACAATCATAAGTAATAATGATTGGAACTGGCCTTCTTCAAATTCTATAGGATTAAATGAGGTTAGAATCCTCTTATCTAATTTGTATAAACCTACAGGTTTGAGTGATAGTATCTTTTGGACGGTATCATCCAAGGGGAACTATAACTTTGCTCAAATTTGGGAGCATTTTCGAGAAGTTTCCCCTGTCGTCCCTTGGCATAAATTGGTTTGGTTCAAAGGGTGTACTCCTAGACAAAACTTCATATTATGGTTTGCTGCTCTTAATAGGCTAGCAACGCATGATAGAATCTATTCTTTCACTCCTGGACCATTGGCTTGTGTGCTTTGTTATACCCAAATGGAATCTCATAATCACTTATTTTTTGAATGTAGTTATGCTACTTTTGTTTGGCAGGATTTGATGCAAAGATGTGACGTAAGATGGAATAGGACTGACTGGAACTCTACTGTACAGTGGATGACTCAGAATTGGACAGGCAATAAATTTCAACATGCCATCCCTAAAACGTGCTTAGGAGTTGCAGTCTATGGTCTATGGAGAGAAAGGAACAACAGGGCGTTTCAGGGCTCTTTCATCCCAAAGGAGCAGGTGCTTCAAAACTTGATTTCCCAAATCAACATTCAGATAAGAACTACATGGAATCATCATCCCCAACTTGCAGATTACTTACGTAATTGGAGTTAAGGACATACCCCTTAAGTGTACCCTGTCGTGCTCAATTGTGTTTGTGCGTATGCATTTGACTGTTTTGCTCTATTAGGGTTTTGTAAGTGGCTTTAACACAAGTCTTTTTCCTTTGCCCTACTTGGTTACTAGGGTTTTGCCCTTGTTTTGGCTCATGGTGCCAGTTTTGAGATGTTTGTTGTTTTCCTTCTTCTAGTCCTCCTTCTGTGCCTTTTTGTCTATCCTGGGGTATGCCCCTTGTACATTTGTACTTAATTTTTTGGAATCTATTTACCAATTTCCGAAAAAAAAAAAAGATATCAGGTCCCACAGTAGGCCAAGATTGTTTGAAAAAATAAGCATTAAACCCATCAGGTCCTGGAGCTTTATTATCATGTAAGGAGAAAAAAACATCTTTAATCTCCTCCGAGGTAGGAATCCTATCAAGACTCGGTAAAAGATCCTCAGGAATTCGTTTATGGATAAAAGTCCTTAAAAACCCAATTCCAGGATAATGATTCACTGCAGGAGTACCCAGTAAATCTTGAAAATATCTAATAACTTCACCTTTGGCTTCATCCATGTTACAAGTAAGTTGGCCATCCGGTTTTTCCAATTTGAAAATTCTTTTTCTGTTTCTTCTTTCTTTGATACAATTAAAGAAATAACTAGAGTTTTTGTCACCTCCCTCCAACCATTGCAATCTGGATTTCTGTTTTAGGGTTTCCTCCTCAATCCAAATGGAATCGTAAAAAGTTTTCATGCACAATTTTTGCTTGGCTATTAGAGCATTATCATGAGGCTGTTTAAGAAGCTCAGATTGAACATTTTCCAACTCTTCTCTGGCTTTATTAGCATGAAGTTTCCCTCTACCAAAGAATGGCTTGGTTAATCTTTTAAGGCCATGTTTGACAATCCTAAGCTTTTGACAAACCTGGTATTGGAGAGCACCTCTCACACTAGAATTCCAGGCTTGGGAAACAACCTCAGAGTAATTATCCATCTGAGGCCAAAAATTATAAAATTTAAAGGCTCTACCCTTCCTTTTAGCAACTTTATCAACACAAGTAATAATAGCGGAGTGGTCAGAAATACCTGGCTTGTGAAAGTGAGAATAGGAATCAGAGAAGTTGTCCAGCCAGGCTTGATTGACTAAAACTCTATCCAGTTTTCTTTCAGTAAAATCAGGCTTACCATATCTTCTATTACACCAAGTAAAGAACTCCCCAGAAAATCTCAAATCAGAAAGACAAAGTTGATTAACAAGATTAATAAAATCACTGATTTCAGAGTTCAAACAAGCATTAGCATCAGATATCTCAGAGGTATTTAAAACAACATTAAAGTCCCCCAAAACAATATGGTTAGGATTGTTAGGCCCAAAAGAGTTAGAAATAGATGTCAACGTATCCCAAAGATTGCGTCTCTCGGAACCAGTATTTGCACCATAAACAAAAGAGGCTTCAAAAGATATACTAAGATCATCACTTTCAATAAGCGTATGAATAACTTGGGGATTGATCCTAAGAATAGAGAGATTAACTTTGTCTGGGTTCCAACCAACCCATATCCTACCAACTGAAATGGTAGAACTATTGGTAACGAAGTTCCAATTTTTAAAAATATTTTGTTTGATCAAATCTTCATTTGATTTTCTAACTTTAGTTTAAACAATACCAATAACGTCCAGATTGTGTACATCAATAAACTTAGCAACCTCGAATTGTTTAGAGGGTTGGTTGAGACCCCTTACATTCCAGCAGCTTATTATCATTAAGAACGTTTATGTGTATTTTTCCTCTTTCCAGAGGAGTTACTCTTACTCTTATTTCCTTTTTCTTGAGACAAGGACTGCTTATTAGCATAACCGGGTGAAGTAAAAAGAGAATTCTTACCTGTTACCACGTTTGGGATATGAGCAGAATTGCTTGAGCTGGGAAGAGAATTTGGGGAGTCAGAATTTGAATAACCTTCATCCACATCTAATGTCTTCTTTTGAGGGCCTTCTGATCCTTCGGTAGAGTTTGGACTTGGGTTAGCAACACAAGTTTGAGTACTAGAAACAATCTTCTCTGTTGAGATTTGAACACCTTCAGCATCCATAGAATCATTTTGATCAGTGTGAGAGAGAAGAAAATTCTTATCTGCCACATTGTCTTCCTCAGCTGGGATAGATATGGTGGTTGGACTTTGTATTTCCTCAACACTGGCTTTACTAGATCTTGAAGCATGAGTATGGGTGGGTTCATCTCTCATCAAAGTGATAGGAAGACTGCTGGAGAGCTCTTCCTTGTTAGTGTAATCTGTTAGGGAAGAGAACTTGTTGCTTTGTAGGCTGACAGACATAGCATCTGCAGGGACAGACGCATTAGGGGTAATAGTAGAAAGGAGCTTAGTATTGGCTGAACCAATAATATCCGGGACCGATACAGCAGGAATGACAAATGCAGCTGGGTTATCACTAACCTCTGCTATAACAAATTTCCCTTTATCCTTGGTCTTCCAATTGCCATCAATTTGAGTCTGAGAAGTAGGAGGCCCTGTTGGGATTGGTTTATAAGCTTTTGGTATCTTGGCACAGTCATGGCCAAACTTCTTACACTTGATGCAGTGGATGGGCGTCCACTGGTACTCAATAGGAAGATAAATCGGATCAATATCACCAGTTCTCAAAATCAATAACAAGTTCTTTGAGTAATTCATGTTTGGCATTAAGCTCAATACAAATGCGGGCATAGGAAATTCTCCTTCCCTCAGCAGTTACTTTAGCCACATGCAAAGGCTTTCCTATAGCACTAGCTATGTGGCTAAGAACCAAAGGATTCCATAGCTCAAGAGGTATATTGTGAATGTGTACCCAAACTGGAATGGTAGATATAGATTCCCTTGAGAGTGTGAGTCCAGACTGCCACTTCCTCAAGATGATAGGCTGACCACTAACATGCCATGGGCCTCCTTCAAGAATTGCCAAACTTTCGTCTTCACTATTGAATTTGAAAAAGAAAAATCCTGAATCAGTGGCCACCATATCATTTAAGCCTTGTTTTCCCCAAAGTCTGCTAGTGGCATTTTTAACGAAAGAATAGGGGAGTTTCTTTCCAATGAAGTAGCCAACTAAAGTATTATGCCAAGCACTACTACCCTCAATGAAGACTTCCTTGGGGATAGTAAGGTGCTGTCCGTGAGTTCCATCCCGAGGCTTAATGTAGTCAAGTTTAAAACCCAAAGATGTCTTTTGAGTTACCAAAGATGCCTAGGATTTTGCCTGGTTAGGACCAACCAGAATACCTTTAGTATGCCCACTATCTTGAATAGGTTTGGTTAGCTTTGGAGGGGCTAGATAAGGGACCCTCGTACCAGTGGGATTAAAGCCACCTGTGGAACTTTGCAAGTGACCACCGATAGTATTAGGATGTATAGTCACTGTGCCAGTTGTAGTATTCGTTGGTTTATGAGCAGATCCTCTGCCTTGCGAAGTGTTGTCACCAGTTGAGGCTACCACCCGGCTGAGATGTTCACGTGGGAGGCTACCACCGCAAGGTTCCAAAGAAATATTATCCTTTTATACGAATTTTGACTCACCAAAGGGACGCTGCTGGCCATTGAATTCAGCCGCGAGGGACCCACTATCAGACGCAAGGGACCCACTATTATCAGACGCAAGGATGGTTTGAATGTCAACTTGTGGGCCCGGACCGTAATGCACCAAAGGAGTAGCAGCCTTATACACATTATTAAATTCTCCAATTGAGTTTTGGCTACTATCCCCATTAGCGCATAAAGATTTTAAATTATCCAACCGTGGGCCACTAGGGGACATCCCGCCGGATATTAGGGGAATAGACTTAGCACCCATGTGCTGCGTACCAGCTTTAAGCAAGTGGGACTGCTGGGTACCAGCCTTTAGCACGAGAGACTGCTTGACTTTATAGCCGTTGGTAGCAGCAAAGGCGGGAGCGTGGCCTATGCTTAGAGCGTGAGATGCACTTTCGGTAAACACATTGGGAACTTGAATTGCACTACTATTTGGATCAAAATGTAAGCAATTTTCATCCGCCAGACCACTTTCATTCTGATTTCCACTCATCTCAGCCAGTAGGTGCCGAAGCTGAGTGTTTTTGTCCACCAATTTTGAATTAATTCTTAAAGTAGCCTCGTAACCCACCTTGAGAGGGTGATCCAACGGCAGATCTTCCTCTTCTTCTTCTTCAGTTGCTGAGCACAGTTCATTGTGACCATTCACCTTACCATATATTCCCTCAATAGCATTAATGGATTCAACCTCCATTAGTGGCTTTGCATTCGGTTGTGAGATTAGAGCCTCACTTGATGAGAACATGGCGGCTAGCACAAGGTGGAATGCGGATCCGAACCACGTACCAATTGGTCCGGTTACAAGGGCGCGAGCAAAGCGGTTCAAGGACAATCTCAATGGGCTGGTTCAACAAATTTGGGTTGAAACTAATCTGAGAGGCCCAAAGGAGGATACTAGTGATCCACAAGGCTGGGTGTCCATGATTCAAGCTCTAGAATAAATTATAGGCTTGCATGCCAACTTAGGGATTTTTTATATTCATTAGTTTCCTTTTATTTTAGTTTTAGGGTGCATTATATTGGACCATAATATTTCGTAGGCTTAAAAGGGCCCAACTTTAAGCCTCAGCTATTTAAACAGTTTTAGGGTTTGTAATATTCAGTTTTGATCATTAATAATATCGTGAGAGTTTTCTCTTTGGTTCTTTGAAGAACTATTCGAACTTATCAGATTTACTCTGTGGCGTTCATACCTGGACTTATCAATCGAGTTTTCCATCCTTGATTGTGGCGTCTTCGTCCTTTATACTAAGGTTCGCATCTGTTATAGGTGTTGGGTCGCGGTTTCCATTGAATCTGACAGTAGAACGGTCCGAGACATTAATCGTGTTACGGGTTTCGTCACATTATTGGCGGGGTTCGTATCATCACTGTCCTTGGAAGTAGGTGAGGCTGCAAGTTCTAATGCAGTGACATGTTTGGTAATCATGAGAGGTGAATGGGACTCAAGGAATACAAGAAGTAATCATGATTCAGGTTGACAGTAACAGTTATCCGACTAACTGAATATGATTACGAATGCTGAAGGTAGAGGGACATTAGTACAACATACAAGTCTAGTTATCGCTTCGGATATGTTCTTTTGCGTTGGAGTTCAGTTATTGTTTTATAGTGGAGTAAACGTTAACTGACCAGTTAGTTAGTTTGCTGATCAAAGAGTTTGGTCACGGTAATTAACAAACTGGTCTGAGCCAACAATAAAGAGCCTAGAAGGTCCCACGTTAGCTCTGCCAGGATACTTGGAAAGACACATGAGGAAGTTGTCAAGACAAGTTCGATCGATTGAAGTATGTTCGATCAATTGAAGTCTTGGCAGTCCCGATCGATCGAGAATGGTTCGATCGATCGAAGATCTTCGATCGCTCGAAGTCTAGGTCGGTTATGGAAATCAATAAATAGGGCAGCTGCGTTCTGGAAAAGGAGTTCGTCATTTTAGAACGTCAGAAGCTGCAGAAACTGTTTTAGAGCCCCAAACCTTCTTTTTCCCTCTCTATTAGAGATCCCACCATCTCTAGTCTCTCTGACAAGCATCCGCAGGAGACATAAGGGTGAAGACAACCTAGTGGAGGGTGCTGCATCACCAAGGAAGAAGAAGAAAATCAGAATTGGGTTCAAGATACTAAGGTATAACTCTTGTCCTTCTTGTGCGCATCTATGGAATTAACGAGTAGTAGATCCTGGACTACCATTAAGTTTTTATAACTTGACTTTTCCGCTGCGCGTTTAAACTTTTAACTTAAACCGGTTTTTTCCATCAAGTATAATAGGTGACATCGATGCTGGTACCACCTCAAGCTCCATAAGGAACTTCTTGAGCCAAACAACTTCCTTTGTGGCTTTACAAATAGCCACATACTCAACTTCTGTAGTTGAGTGTGCAATGTAGTTCTGCTTAATGCTCTTCCAACTGACAGCACCACCTCCCAAGGTAAGGATATGTCCGGATGTCGACTTTCTCGAATCTTTATCTGACATAAAGTCTGAGTCAGTATACTCCAGTGGAATTAAGTCATCGCCACCATACATAAGCTTGTAATCTTTGATTCTTCTCAAGTACTTAAGAATATGGTTAACGGCTGTCCAGTTGTGGACATGTAGAGGGGGAGGGGGTTCCTTGACAGTGTCCCGGGATGGATCCAAGGAGCACACTTCAGGAACGAGAACTTCCTCACGTGATCTTAGAGACAAAAATTCACCACCTAATTTTTATCGGGAATTAGGAAACCCAAGTTTGACTCGCCCAAAATTGAATAAGATTACTCGCCCAATATCACCAGAAACTAGGTTTGGGGGTCTTGGTGCGAGAGGGGAAGGAGCCCGAGCAGGACTAAAGCACCTCCTCCTCGCCCTACCGTATGGTTGGCCTTGATTCAAATATCCATGTTCTTAATTTATAATTGGTGTTATTTCCTCAAACATACTAGATAATATATACATGGCAAAAAGAACATATAATGAAAATCATTTCAATAGATTAAATCAAGTAGCAGTCGGATGCTCATGCAATACGAGAGAGAGGTATACTCACTGTGGCTAGTCCTATCCAGGACAGATGCAAGTAAAAGAAACGTGTCATGATATACAAGAGGGAACGAGAAGACTTACATTGGGTTGACTCAAGTAGAGTCGCAAAAAGCAAAAAAAAGGAAACGTGTAATACAATCATGCAATAATCCTAGTTAAGTTGTTTCTAACATATAAGCACATAAACGGGGACTATCCGAATAAAATTGTGACGTTGAAAACAAAGTTGTAAACCTAGAAAAATTTTAAGAGAAAGGATAGAGATAGTATATGATACATGGGCACTAAGCCACATATAGATGAGGCAAGTGCACAAATTGAAGTCCGGATCCACGACATTCAATTCTATTCTCTGTACTAAGACACTAAGGAATACCCAAGCATTCTATTCTCTCAAATCAACGTTCAGATCCGAATAAAATGGAAAGAAGACCCGCTACTTGAATTATATGCTAGATACTGGGCTTGAATTACTGATTGTTTTGATTTGATATTGTTTGAGATTAGTGGTTGTGTGATGTCTTTTGTTTGTTTTTTCAGTGGCTTTATGTGCCTCTAGTCCTCCTGCTGTGCTTTCATGTTATATCCTGGGGTATGCCCCTTGTATATTTGTACATCCTTTTTTTGGAATTTATTTACCCATTTCCGAAAAAAAAAAAAAAAAAAGGAATACCCAAGCATTGCAAAAATACAAGCAAACAAATGATATGCATGATATATAGGGAAAACATGTCAGCAATCAAATTTCCAGATTCAGCAACCTCAAATGAATCCTATTAAAAGTGGTCTTAAACATGAGCTGGGTTAAAATCCTTTTACATAAAGTTTGATACATGTCTTAGGGAACTTTTCCAAAATGTAGGACCTCATTAGCATTTTTTAAGTTTGAGAAATAAGAGTTTTGGGAATAGTGGATCAGGACTGTCTACTGTTCTATTTCATTGTAGTGTATGACAAAAATAATCCCATGGACATCTTGATACGAACCCCGCCAATAATGTGACGAAACCCGTAACACGATTAATGTCTCGGACCGTTCTACTGTCAGATTCAATGGAAACCGCGACCCAACACCTATAACAGATGCGAACCTTGGTATAAAGGACGAAGACGCCACAATCAAGGATGGAAAACTCGATTGATAAGTCCAGGTATGAACGCCACAGAGTAAATCTGATAAGTTCGAATAGTTCTTCAAAGAACCAAAGAGAAAACTCTCACAATATTATTAATGATCAAAACTGAATATTACAAACCCTAAAACTGTTTAAATAGCTGAGGCTTAAAGTTGGGCCCTTTTAAGCCTACGAAATATTATGGTCCAATATAATTCACCCCAAAACTAAAATAAAAGGAAACTAATGAATATAAAAAATCCCTAAGTTGGCATGCAAGCCTATAATTTATTCTAGAGCTTGAATCATGGACACCCAGCCTTGTGGATCACTAGTATCCTCCTTTGGGCCACTCAGATTAGTTTCAACCCAAATTTGTTGAACCAGCCCATTGAGATTGTCCTTGAACCGCTTTGCTCGCGCCCTTGTAACCGGACCAATTGGTACGTGGTTCGGATCCGCATTCCACCTTGTGCTAGGCGCCATGTTCTCATCATTCCCCTCCTCTTGACAAGGATTTGTCCTCAAATCATCACCTACATCAAAAGGAGATAAATCAGCAACATTAAAAGTAGTACTAACATTATACTCACCAGGCAACACTAGCTTGTAGGCATTGTCATTGATGCGCTCAAGAACTTGAAAAGGACCATCGCCTCGGGGAAGTAATTTAGAACGCCTTTGTGCTGGAAATCTTTCTTTTCGCATGTGTACCCAAACCCAATCTCCGGGTTCAAAGATGATATTGCGTCGCCCTTTGTAGCTTGCGTTGCATATTGCTCCGTTCTTCGCTCAATATTGAGCCTTGCTTTCTCATGAATCTGCTTAACAAAATCTGCTTTCTTTTTCCCATCTAAATTAACACGCTCAGTCACAGGTAAAGGAGATAAATCCAAAGGAGTTAAAGGATTAAAACCATACACAATTTCAAAGGGTGAAAATTTAGTAGCAGAATGGATAGTACGATTATAAGCAAACTCAACATGTGGTAAACATTCTTCCCATGTTTTGATGTTCTTTTTAATAATAGCCCTTAACAAAGTAGATAAAGTCCTATTTACTACTTCAGTTTGACCATCAGTTTGTGGATGACAAGTAGTAGAAAATAATAACTTAGTCCCCAACTTACACCACAAGGTCTTCCAAAAGTAACTCAAGAATTTAGCATCTCTATCCGAAACAATGGTTCTAGGCATACCATGTAATCTCACAATCTCCTTAAAGAACAAATTAGCAACATGTGAAGCATCATCAGTTTTGTGACATGGAATAAAATGTGCCATCTTGGAAAATCTATCCACAACCACAAAAATTGAGTCTCGGCCGTGTTTAGTCCTAGGTAAACCTAACACAAAATCCATTGAAATATCAATCCATGGTTCACTAGGAATTGGAAGAGGTGTGTATAAGCCATGGGGTTGTACTCTAGATTTCGCTCGCCTACATGTGACACATCTACCACAAATTCTCTCAACATCTTGTTTCATGCGTGGCGAATAGAAGTGTTCTTGTAAAACGGCTAATGTTTTTACTACCCCAAAATGTCCCATTAACCCTCCCCCATGTGACTCTCGCACAAGCAACTCTCTCACTGAACAAGTTGGAATGCACAATTTATTTTCTCGAAATAAAAACCCCTCATGCCTATAGAATTTATTATGGGCTGTTTTTTCACAAGATTCAAATTCTTCACTAAAATCGAGATCTAAAGGATACAATTCCTTAATATGCTCAAAACCAAGAATCTTAGCATCAAGAGTAGAGATTAGAATGTACCTTCGAGAAAGTGCATCGGCAACGATGTTCTCCTTACCTTGTTTATATCGAATGACGTATGGAAACATCTCAATGAATTCAACCCATCGTGCATGCCTCTTGTTCAGCTTGTGTTGGACTTTAAGGTGCTTTAAAGACTCATGATCGGTGTGAATCACGAACTCTTTAGGCCACAAGTAATGCTGCCATGTCTCCAAAGCTCGAACCAATGCATACATCTCTTTGTCATACGTGGGATAGTTTAAGGCAGCCCCACTTAACTTCTCACTAAAGTATGCAATCGGTCTTCCTTCTTGCATAAGCACGGCGCCAATACCTAAACCTAAAGCATCACATTCAATTTCAAAAGTTTTTGTAAAGTTAGGTAAAGCAAGTAAAGGTGCATGAGTTAACTTCTCCTTGAGTAATTGAAATGCCTTCTCTTGCTCTTCCCCCCATTTGAACCCAACATTTTTCTTGATGACTTCGGTTATCGGTGCAACTATATTACTGAAGTCTTTCACAAACCTCCTGTAAAAACTAGCAAGTCCATGAAAACTTCGCACATTACTTACACTAGATGGGCTTGGCCATTCTTGGATAGCACGAATCTTTTCTTCATCAACCTGTATTCCTTGTGCACACACAACAAAACCAAGAAACACAAGCTTATCGGTGCAAAAAGTGCACTTCTTTAGGTTAGCAAACAACTTTTCATATCTAAGCACATCTAACACAAGTTTTAAATGCTTCAAATGCTCTTCCAAGTTTTTTCTATAAATCAGGATATCATCAAAATAAACAACTACAAATTTTCCAATGAAAGCACTTAAAACATGGTTCATCAATCTCATAAAAGTACTAGGAGCATTAGTTAATCCAAAAGGCATAACTAACCATTCATACAAACCATATTTTGTTTTAAATGCAGTTTTCCATTCATCACCTTCTTTCATTCTAATTTGATGATACCCACTTTTCAAATCAATCTTAGAAAATATACAAGAACCATGCAACTCATCTAACATATCATCTAAGCGAGGAATAGGGTGTCGATACTTTACCGTTATGTTGTTGACGGCTCGGCAATCAACGCACATTCTCCACGTCCCATCCTTCTTAGGAACCAAAATCACCGGAACGGCGCATGGACTCATACTTTCTCTTACGTACCCCTTTTCCATCAACTCACTAACCTGCTTTTGTAGCTCCTTTGTCTCCTCAGGATTGCTTCTATAGGCTGGTCGGTTTGGAATGGTAGCACCGGGCACGAAATCAATTTGATGTTCAATCCCTCGAATAGAGGGTAAACCATGTGGAACCTCCTCGGGAAAGATATCACCAAACTCCTGCAAAAGAGAAACAACAGAACTAGGCAAAGATGAGTCAATTTGGTTAGTGTTTAAAAATGCCTCTTTGTACAAAAGTACAATCATAGGCTGATTTGAAAACAACGCTCGTTTGATCTCACTCGCTTTTGCATAAAAATTCTTTTTTTGGTTTCCCTCTAATTTTCCCTCAATGGCTGCATTTTTCTTTTCTTTTTCTCTCTCATTTTTCTCACTCCTTTTCTTTTGTTCACTCTCTTTCTTTTGATCACTCTCCCTTTGCAACCTCACTTGATCTTCATAAACTTGCCTCGGTGTCAAAGGCACTAAGGTGATTTTCCTTTGATTAAGCACGAACGAGTATTTATTTGTGAAACCATCATGCTTAACACGTCGATCAAATTGCCATGGCCTCCCTAACAACAAGTGTCCAGCTTGCATCGGAACCACATCACTCAAAACTTCATCTTCATATTTCCTAATACGAAAAGAAACTAACACCTGTTTAGTTACCCTTACTTCACCACTATCATTGAACCATTGCAATTTATAAGGTCGTGGATGCTTGATTGTTGGCAGCCCTAATTTCTCCACCAAAGTTGTGCTAGCAACGTTAGTGCAACTCCCCCCATCTATGATCACACTACACACCTTATCTTTGACATGACATCTCGTATGAAAGATGTTCTCCCGTTGTGCCTCATCATCTTCCTTAACCTGCATATTTAGAGCTCTCCTTGCCACTAACAAATCCCCTTGGGCAGCGTACTCTTCATCATCGGCATCCTCTAATGGTGGCACAGATTCGTTGTCATCTTCATCTTCGGTTTCAATCTCACCATTATCTCGTAACACCATAACTCTCTTGTTCGGACATTGGCTAGCTATGTGTCCCCTACCTTGGCACTTAAAACACTTAATATCGCGGTTCCGAGAAGTAGACGAATCGGATTTACCTTGATTTCCATGGCTGGCCACCTCTTGTTTTTGCTCAGTTTTTGGCTTCATCAAAGGCTGCTTCTCATCTCTTTTCCCATTATTTGGTTTCCAAGCGGATGTATTGGAATTTTGGCTTGGATTTTGGCTTGGACGTGTGCTTCTGCCCCTCCTCTTGAGTTGATTCTCAATTTTAATAGCCATGTGTACCATATCCTCCAACTCAACATAGTGTTGCAATTCCACTGCATTGGCAATTTCCCGATTCAACCCAACTAAGAATCTAGCCATTGTAGCCTCTCGATCTTCCTCTACATTCGCTCGAATCATAGCAACTTCCATCTCCTTATAATATTCTTCCACACTCCTATTACCTTGCCTCAAACTTTGCAACTTGTTGTATAACTCTCGGTAATAATAGCTTGGAACGAACCGCTTCCTCATCACAGTTTTCATATCCTCCCATGTCTCTATTGGACGCTCCCTATTTCTTCTCCTATTCAACACCAATTGATCCCACCAAATGATAGCATAATCAAAAAATTCAATGGCAGCAAGTTTTACCTTCTTAGCCTCAGAGTAATGGTGGCAATCAAATACTAATTCTACCTTCTTCTCCCATTCTAGATAGGCTTCCGGATCATTCTTCCCTTGAAACGAAGGAATCTTCATCTTAATACTACCCAAATTATTATCTTCCCGGTTCCTAGCTTCTCTAAACCTAACTTCTCTACCCCGACCACCATATCTCCTATGATTATCTATTGACTCCTGATCATTGTCTTCTTCAAAGTCTCCCCAAAAATACTCCTCTTCTTCAACTCTCACTCCCCTCGGTTGAACTCTCTCTCTTCTACGTCCATGAGGAGCATTGTTTTGTGGCTGCTCCACCCGTGCATTCTCTACTCTATCTAACCGTCCATGAACTTGTTCCATCTCTGTCCTCAATACCCTCCTCATTTCACCCATTAATGCCTCCAATAGTAGTTTCTGATCAGTCTCTCCCGAAACCTCCCCGGCATTAATTTCGTCTTTATGGGCCATATTTCACTGCAAAACAAAGATTAGATAAAAAAAAATATACAGGACCTCACAACTCTCGCTCACGTGTTTCACTCAACTAGGATGTATCACTCAAGTTCACTCGTGTTTAAACTGAAAATAAATTTGGCTTTTACCCTCTTATGTGCTCACCACTCTTGCCTTTTTCCACTCGTAGTAATTCTCACTCGGTTCTTATGAAACTGCTCAAACAATGACTAGAATTTCTCAGTAACAATCCATACCCAAACTAGACCAATCAAATTTGGAAGCTGAAAGCACGACTAAAAGCGAACGCGGATGGCTAGGTTTCCAAAAGCATAAAAAAATGGAATTTTCAGAAAAAAAATTTCGCACTATGGAGTAAGGTCAGATTCGGACTCCTTAGACCTCAAATATCACAAAACAAAAATAAAATTTTAAGCCGAGTTTTTGTATTTTTTTTTTTTTTTTGGCGGCTTACCGATCTCTTTTCTTCTTTTCTTTTCTTCTCTTTTTTTTTTTTTTTTTTTTTTTCTCTTTTTTTTTTTTTTGAATAATCAGGCAAACTTCACAGTTCACGTATCTGATTCAGAAACCCTAATTCTCGAGAAGGAAAAAAAAACCACAATAACAACGATCACGAGAATGAACAAACACGAAGTAACAAGAGCAAATCACAGATCAGATTCGCAAACCCTAAACACGAAATTCCAGATCGTAATCGAACACCCCTTTTTTTTTTTATACGGTTCAGAAACGAGAACGAATAAGAAAACGAACAGAAACAAAAACGAATAAGAACAGAAACGAAAAAGATATGATAAACCTGAGACTAGAACTGTGCTCTGATACCAACTGATACGAACCCCGCCAATAATGTGACGAAACCCGTAACACGATTAATGTCTCGGACCATTCTACTGTCAGATTCAATGGAAACCGCGACCCAACACCTATAACAGATGCGAACCTTGGTATAAAGGATGAAGACGCCACAATCAAGGATGGAAAACTCGATTGATAAGTCCAGGTATGAACGCCACAGAGTAAATCTGATAAGTTCGAATAGTTCTTCAAAGAACCAAAGAGAAAACTCTCACAATATTATTAATGATCAAAACTGAATATTACAAACCCTAAAACTGTTTAAATAGCTGAGGCTTAAAGTTGGGCCCTTTTAAGCCTACGAAATATTATGGTCCAATATAATTCACCCCAAAACTAAAATAAAAGGAAACTAATGAATATAAAAAATCCCTAAGTTGGCATGCAAGCCTATAATTTATTCTAGAGCTTGAATCATGGACACCTAGCCTTGTGGATCACTAGTATCCTCCTTTGGGCCACTCAGATTAGTTTCAACCCAAATTTGTTGAACCAGCCCATTGAGATTGTCCTTGAACCGCTTTGCTCGCGCCCTTGTAACCGGACCAATTGGTACGTGGTTCGGATCCGCATTCCACCTTGTGCTAGGCGCCATGTTCTCATCACATCTCATGATCTTAAAGTCTCTGGAAAGTTGTTTTAACCAAACTCTGTTATTCTGGAAATTTGGCATCATTTGACAAAGGAATACAAAACATAATAGAAGTTCATAAATCATGTTAATCAAGTTATCTAAGCTTTTAATCTCTCATCGATTTATCCTAGATTTCTAAATCAAGTTTTATTCATTAATTGTTGTTGACTGATCCATGTATGATCATTTTGTATATGTAATCATGATTGTACTTAAACTTAGAAAATTCTAGAATACTCATATCAACTTCAAACGCATAAAAAAAGATCTTAACCCGATCGTATGCTCACGATTTTACATCGGCATATAGATACATGAGTTAGGAATAATCCCACTAAAGTGGATCATCAAACACTATTATGGATTTCTAAAATTCAAGTACAAAGAGACAATGTTCAAATCTGTCAACCGATTTCTCAATAATTTCTAAAATAGCATATAGATCCTAATGATTCTTAAAACGGATTGACTGAAAGCTAATTCATCAAAGTTTACCCATAAAATTTTAAATCCATCAAACTATGGGTTTTGATGGACTAAATCTTATAGACAAAACCAATCTATTTTACTCAATTTTATCTAATTCATTTTAAAGTGTGAGAAAAACATCTTAGGTGTTGGTTGAAGCTTATTAGAGAGATCAAACTTATAGATCAACTTAATTATCATGATTCCCAATCAATTTGGCCCACAAGTTACATGAAGAACTATAGATCACAAATTAAAGGGACTTATAAATATCCTATTTGAGATGAAATTCAATAGGAATTCTAGTTAATAGGAATAATCAAAGGATAGGTATGAACATAGGAACCAAGTTCCTTGTGGCCGAGTGGTAAGCTTCTTGGGTGTACTACCCAAGAGGTTTAGTGTTCGAGTCATGGGGAGCGTGGCCACTGGAGTATTCATCCGGCGCCTCCAGGTCTCGGGGGATTAGTCGAGGTGCGCGCAAGTTGGCCCGGACACCCCCGATTACAAAAAAAAAAAAAAAAAAAGGTATGAACATAGGAATCATCCTTCTCATAGATCATACTTCCAAACCATCATAGAATTCAAAATAGATACATATATATAATTATGTATGCATGGATTTAAACTAAAATAAATGAATGAAATCAAAATTAAAAATCAAAGTGAAAATCAATCTCTAATTATGAACTACCAACAAAATCAAAGAGGATCCGGATCTAGTTATGTGAGTGTGTGAAGAATAAGAGAGGAAGAAGATGAGTGTTCTAACAAAGAAAAAAAAAACTAAACTAGATTTAAACCTTATAGATCTATATACAAAAGCAAGAATTAGAGATGAATTATGATGTCTACCTCTTAGAGGATTCTCAATTACGCAATCAAAGTTGATTTAAAGAGTCTTCTTCTTCAAGTGTTCTTCAAGTTCTTCAAGCACTCATCCATGGAAGTTTGAGGGGAGCAATTGATGTCTAAATCTCTAATCTAATTATATTGAGATTAGTTTTATGGAAATTTAATTCATAATTCACTTCTTCTCTCTAGAAATCTCTCTTGAATTCTAATTATATTCTTATATCATGCACGTATATTCACGTGTATTCTCTCTTCTCCTATTGTATGTTCTCTCGTCTCTCAAAGATGATCTCATATGGATCTATATTCAGAGTTTTGAAAACTTAACTCTTAAGTTTTAGGGTTAAAACAGAGATTTTAGAGGTCAGAAAAGGGTTAAAATGATCATTTTAGTGCCTAAACATAGTTTCTGGGCAATTTCCTCATAGTGGTAACCTCCTAGAAGGGTCTAGAACCAGAAAACCATGATGGAGAACACCATATAAAGGTGGTGTTTATGGTGGGACTCACCACCCCCTTACCCAAAACTGCCACTTGCTTTTTTTGTTCTCCTGGTTGCCCACAAGCCCTGTTTCAAGTTTTGTGCACACTGCTTTTCCAGATTTTTGTAAAAATACTTTTAGGTGTCTAAAATCGTCAATTTATGTACCATTGGAAAGATGTCAAGTTGAATTTTAGTATAAAAATATTCCAGATAGTTTTGAAATGAAAATTGAAGTCCAATTGAAGTCCGAAACTGCTCTGGAACTTTCGTCGTCTTTTTAAAATCAAACGACTTCTTTTTCAAAATTGCTTTTCAATGTGCATTGATTTTGAACTTTTCTTCAAAATTAAATCTCCAGATACCTAGAATACTGTGTTTAGAACACTTCATGTTCATATAACCCTGAGTGAATATGAATTCTGACAAAATCGGGATTTGTGCATGGAAAATGGCTTTTCTGAACTTAAAGTCACTTTCCGAACAACAAACAAACAACAATACAGGTGAAATGCTCCTATACTAGGATGCTAATGTAGTATGCAAATGTGAAAGTACAAATGCTCGAGGAATCGTCCTCAAGGGTTCCCTAGATGCAAAATCTAATGCAAAGAATGCGACGGCTCTCTCTCACATACGGAAACTTTTGACACAATCTCTTCCATTGGATTCAGGTTTCTTAATGAAGAAGGTTCTAGACAAGTCTTATTCTCAACAGGTCTTATGATAACTTCTCAAACTTAACTTAGTTCTAGACATGATATGATCTTAAACTCGACCTATCCTTAAACTCACATCAATCTTATACTTCGACATGATCCTAAACTTGACAAAATCTTAAACTCGATACAATCTTAAATTCCATTATGTCATAATGATCTTAAACTTGATCTAAAACTCGACATGATCTTAAACTCGATCTAAAACTCGACATGATCTTAAACTTGATCTATTCTTAAACTCGACATGATCTTAAACTCGATTCTGTCTTGAACTTGACCTGGTCTTTAAACATGGTCTTAAACTTGATCTAAAACTCGACATGATCTTTAAACTCGATCTAATATTAAACTCGATATGATCTTAAACTCGATCTAAAACTCAACGTGATCTTTAAACTCGATCTAATCTTAAACTTAATATAATCTTAAACTCAATCTAAAACATGATCTTAAACTCGATCTAATCTTAAACTCGAATGGTTTTTCATGTCCTTAAACCTAGAATATTTCTAAGAGTCCTAACCACTTGGACGATCTATGAAAGTCCTCTGTTGGGGAGATTGCTAAAATTCTTAGATACAGGATCATGACCAGTTCCAAAGCAAGTTCTGAGTAGAGACAAGGGCTTTTATTTTGGAAGCTCTGCTGATCTGAAGTTGACAATGGTGCTTTGACCAGTTTAAAAAATCATTTGGTTCACACTAACCTTTCTCTAACATCTTGACAATGATTCGACGATTCTGCTTTTTGACCCTTATTCAGTGTATTCAACAGATCTTTTTTGGTTATAATTCTTGAAAGTCTGTAAACCCAAATGTCCACTTTCCAGGACAGCACATAATCAACCTAAAATAACGGATGTTCGCTGCAAATCATCATTTCTCGATTGTCTTCAAGTTGTAGTGCCATCAATTCTTCATTTCTGGGATTTTCCTTCAATTCTGAATGATTTTTCTACCAAGATTCAAATCTCAAAGTGTCCTATAGACCAATTCCAACAAGTTTCAAGCACTCTTAAGGCTTATACATCAAGTTCGGACAAATCCAGGGTCAAAACACACTTCGTAATATCACAATTTTGATCCATGATTGATAGGTATTCAAAAGACGTGATGACTTTGACGAGCTTCACAAATCTTCAACCAATTCTAGCAGATGTTCATGCAAGGCACTCTGATATGTTTTAACACAGCTCAACTCAACATCCAAGGCTAGTCTTCTGATTATCATGATTAATTGATGCAATTACAGTGTTTGAAACTTCTACTTGTATCCACCTTTAGATGCTCTTAAAGTTTTGAAAAATTATTGTAGATCACTCTGGACCCACACTTGAGATCACAGACTAGACGATGACAGACTTGACCACGACAGACATTGACACATGAAGATAATACTTTTGACAGGAGTTTGGAAGAAAATATTCAATTTTCCATGACATAATGCAAATTTGTCATGTTTGACGTATCTCTTTGCTTTTCAAGTACACTTCTCATCTTAGTGTGATAATACTCAGCTGATAAAGTAATGCATTGAAAATACTCTATATGAATCTCAATCAATCCTTTACTTTCTCTGAAATTTGCTTTGAATTAGTGCCTTAGCTTATAGAATAAGAGATGATTCATTCAAATGTTTTCAAAGATATACTTGACGGCTCAGGATTCACTTATAATGTGAAAGTGGGTATAGGCAAATTATGTTTGCCCCTAGTTAACGGGGATAAATGGAAGTTTGGGAAAATGCGTGGCAGTGATATCTTGAGGCTCTTGGGAAAACTTTGAAAGTTTGCCCCTAGTTTGTAAGGTTCAGGAACGGAGAGCCAGGGAAGCTCGCCTACTTATCCTCAAGTGGGAACCAGGTCTAAAGTAGTTCGGCTAAGGTTTAAAGGAAGGCATTTGAAGTATGTCTTGATTTTTTCAAGAGCGGTGACCAAACCAAGTAGGTTGCCTACGTATCCCCAAGTAGGAATCAGGTCACGCGTAGTTCCTCAAAGGCTAGAGGTTTTGAAAGAGCAAGGATTCAAGAATTTGGAGGGCTTTTCGAGCCATGTAATTAGACAGATTTTCTGAAGCAGGTCAGTTGTGGTAGCGTTGAAAGAAACTAATCAACCTCTCCCTTTTCTTTTCTTTTCTTTTTTCTTTTTTATTTATTTATTTTATTTTTGACGGTTAATTCTTTTCACCTTTTCACTAGCTAGCCAATTTTACATCTCTCATTATACATCATACATGTTTTTAGAGCAAGATTTTCCCTATAAATCTTTGGGCTTACTTAAAGAAATTACAAATCAAAGCTTTATGATAATTTGTGTTCCCGATTTCTCAATATTCTTGATTCTCCTCCCTCTTCTTCTCTTTTTTTCTTTTCTTTTCTCTATAAAGTTTTGACTTGCTAGGATTAGGTTCTTGAGATCAAAACGTAAAATTTTTTTCTTCTACTTTTTTTCTTATGCTCTAACTTTTGCCTAGGCGCCCTTTCGAGTTTTCCTAAATCGATTCAAGTGAGTTCAATCAATCAAACATAATAGAATGTTAAATGGTTAGTTTGTTTATATCTAATGGACTATTAACTTGTTTAATGTCATGCGTTAATTGTTGAAAAGCTGTATTGGAATAATACACACGTGGAATAATGGACTAAATGCATTGAATAGTGGAACCATTGTATGATGATGATATAGTGTTGTTAAGTGAATTAAGAACCCGACGTGCATAGTAGTGAGTTTATCGACCACAGAGGTCGATACTATTTATGATTGGTGCATGGGAAATATGATCGCGAAGATCGTACAACATAGGTTGCGGTATACTTATATTGCCTTAGTCCATGGGAGAGACTAAGGGATATATTAGTGGTATTGCCTTAGTCCACAGGAGTGACTAAGGGATATAGTAGTGGCATTGCCTTAGTCCACAGGAGAGACTAAGGGATATATTGGTGGCACATTGCCTTAATCCATGAGAGAGACTAAAGGATGCATACTATGGAAACAGATGTGATGTTGTGATTTCCCTATATTGCCTTAATCCATGAGAGTGATTAAGGGATATACTGGTGTGATCGCCTTAGTCCATGAGAGAGACTAAGGGATATATTTGTGATGTCGCCTTAGTCCATGAGAGAGATAAAGGGACATGAATCGGGGAAACGGTAATGTGGCTAGCACTCGGGTCCAATAGAGGCTAACAGAATGTCGCCTTGCCCATGACTGAGACATGAGAGATCTGATAGAGATAAGGGCATGGTCACGTTAGTCCAAGAATGAAACTGAGAGTTATGCCGATGTTATCATCTTAATCCAACAGAGGCTAAAGGAATATTACCTTAATCCATGACCGGGACGGGAAGTCCAAATAGAGGCTACAGGAATATGTCACTTTAGTCCATGATACATCATGAACTTAGTCCGATAGAGATTAAATGAATATCACCTTAGTCCTAGACCAGGATGGGAGTCCAACGGAGACTAAGGGATATGTAACTTTAATATATGACCGAGACTAAGAGGTATATGTTATGAAAGGAAAGGTGAATTGGGCGTGTTGGCCCTAGTGTATCAAGGGGCGTGGTGCCCAGAGAATGTATCCAATTGTGTTGGCTGGAACTTTGGGACTACGTGTCGAACTAACGAGTATACGAGTTGAGACTTCATGTTAGGTTTGATAGACCGTAGGTATGGGACTACATGTCTGATTAATGTGGATCCAAAAGTCTATTTAGTTCACATGCATGTATGCACCAACTCAATATAGAACAACGGACGTCGTCCCAACCAGTCCCAATACATATATCTACAGATACTCTATTAGTATTTGCATTCACTCGACTTTTGTAGCTGATGGCATTTTATGTCACTAGATATTCGACGTCCAGCTGGCCTGGGTTATGAGTATGTAGGAGATGCATACATGGATAGGGATTACGAGGATGGAGCCTACGATGATGGAGGCTATGCTGGTGCTGACTACTATGCAAGCTGAAGACTTGGAGCTTGCTATTGATAGTTTATGCTTATGTTTTTAGAGACTCTGTAATAGTTATGTTTATATTGACGTATGTTGTCGTAATACTTTGATTAAGGTTCTGCAAATATTTAAGGTTTGTAATAGTTTAGTATTAAACTCTGATTTTATATCTCGACCTTAGAACTTTCTAATGCGTGGTTTGAATCATTACTCTGATGGTTTGATTTTGGTTATGGACAATGTTGGAATTTTTATTTGGAGGCCATATGGGTAGTATGATTTTGTCAAATTCACTTAGGTGGGGTTTTCATCCTCTCTAGTTGTCGCTATCTTTGATTATTGTCCAAATATAAGATTTATAGACTTTATGGAAAAAAATCAAAGATGAAACACTTGTGGTTCATTGTTAAGGTTATGTTTGGAAATTTTTATGTGAGCATATGTGCTATAGAATGATGATGCCAAAATTTGGTTAGACAAAGTAAGAAGTAGACAAAAGATATTTGGGTGTGGTTCGGCCCCATTAATTAGGAGACCTACGTCCACATTGTGTGTCAGAGCACTTGCACTGTGATATAAAAGTCGTTGGGGGTCTTTGGTGAACCAACAATGACTTGGAGCTACCAGAGACCGGCCGGACCTACCGCCTTGGATAGTCGGGGGTTGGACCAAATGGTGGCCTCGGGAACCTTGGGTTGGTAGCTACCATGTGTCAAGGAACAATTGGTCTGGTCAGGACCCAATAAGGTCAGTGTGAGTGTAATTAAATAGCTGCATTGTAACCGGACCGTCATGTCATGCATTTAATGAGCACCTTTTGAGGCGTCGCTTCACGTGCCCGAGATGACAGTTGTCGAACGATTTAGGCGGGAAAGTTTCCTGGCCGTTGGATCTGACTTCATCTGAGCCATCCATAATTCCTATATAAGGGACACTTATTCATTTCTGTTGTTCTTGCTGTCCAGAGATAGAGACTACCGAGCAGTTTTGAGAGAGAAAGCACCCGGAAAAGCTTCCCGAGCTCCACTTCACACTCTCTATCTTGTAAGTCTTTGTCTCCCTAGCCTTGTAACTGCA
This sequence comes from Hydrangea macrophylla, assembly GCA_033977485.1. NCBI lineage: Eukaryota > Viridiplantae > Streptophyta > Magnoliopsida > Cornales > Hydrangeaceae > Hydrangea > Hydrangea macrophylla. Next base: position 81,394,224 of record CM066994.1, read on the forward strand.
TTTTTCTCTCCTTTTCTTTTTTATTCCTGAGTGAGGCTTGAGAATAGGAATCCGCTAGGGATTGTGAGGGAGTGGGATTTCTTCCTCCTTAGGTTCTGCTTTTTCATTAGATCAGGCGGTGTGACTGAGCACCTAAACCTGTCGGGGTATCTAGCGGTGGTTTCAACCGAGTGCTACCTGACACTATAGACCTTGTATACTTTGCCTTTTAGGCTTTTAACCTTACTCCCCCTGTATCTTAGACTTGGAGTCCCTGATCCCTACCTAGGTCGCCAGCAACTCCCTCGCCCAATCAAAGGAGCTTTAGAGATGTATCATTCAGGCTTTGACTCGTCTTCCCGGTCAGAGGACGAACAATTGTAGTCAGGGAACCCCAGACACAAGCTTAGACCCTCCTTCCACGACCCCGTCTGACTAACATAGCGAGGGTAGGATCCCTATCCAGGTGTCTGACAATGAGGCAGGCCAGTAGTCCAGAGTAGCCTCCGTCTCTCAAGGCTCTGGGGACAAGGCACCGATCCCGAGTAGTCCTGAAGTGGCGTTTGCTAGTGAGTTCATTCCCTCTAGTTTGTGTGCCGCCGACTTGGAGTGAATCAGGGGTAAATACAACATTTCCGACTAATGCTCTTTGGCAGCACTTGCCGGAGCGACACAAATATACCGGTTGGGGTTCATGACCCTTTACGAGGATGCCTTTATGGCTGGTTTTCGTATCCCCCTCCATCCGGTCGCCCGGGACGTTCTGATCTATCTTGGGATCGCTCCCAGGCAATTGGCCCCAACTGTTAGAGGTTCCTAATGGGATCTATTACCCTCTGGCCCCAAGTCTTTGGGTATGAACTCACCCTTCAAGAGTTCCTATGGACCCACCGACCATTCCTGTTACATAAGGAGGTCGGCTTCTTTTTCCTGAGAGCCCGACAGGGGAGGAAAATCATCGTCAATTGACCGAGTAACAACAAAGGGTGGAAGAGCAAATTTTTCCAAGTGTCCACCCTTGGGCTCTATGAGGAGGTCCTGGGAATTCAACTGAGGATTTCCTGGGCAGGGAAGTTAAGGAGTAAGCCCATCCTACACCTCTCTTTCTTTTTCCTTTATTTTTACTACAATCATGGAATTAACTTTTTGTGCTTTGTTTTGCAGTAGGGTCAGCTAATCCACCGAGCATCCTTGAGGAGTACCAGAACAGGACAAAGGGCTTAGCGGATCTGCCTACTAACGTCTAGAATGTGCTGCCCCGATGGGATATCGGAAGGTAACCTACGAGCCGGATCAGCCCGTCAAGGCACCTGTATTTCCTCCAATCATCCCTGGTAAGCTTTCTCCATTCAGGTGAATTTCTTCTTAACGTTGGTTATTTTTATTACTTTTCTGGTTACTTATCCCATAATTCTTCCTTACACAGAAATGTGCCCGAGGAGAGACCCCGAGACGTTGAGGGACCGATAAGCCACAGTCTCCGCCTAGATGGAGGAGAGGGGGAAAAGACCAACTACCAAGGCCATGGGTAGAGATCGACCATTCAGGCGGCTAAGGCAGGGACCGGCGGGTCACCAATAACCGAGGGAGACATCAGTTCCCCAGGTGGTAGTGGTGCAGGACACTGCTCCCGGGGCGAATTTACCGTCCGAGACACCATTGGGGGAACCAGCAAAGATCCGTGAAAGGATTAGGCTAGGCCTTCTCCCCAGCTAGGTGGAGATGTGTGCCAACATATCTCCCCAGGCTTTCCAGGGGTGGCTGTACAGCCTCTCCCACTTTATAAGTAATTATTCCCTACTTCTTTCTTTCGTCTTTTTGTGTGTAGTAATAACCGGCAAGTTTATGCATATTTTCTACAGGTCAGCTGCATGGTCGTTGGAGCCGAAGTCTTCCTTCCCACCTTGGCCAGGAGGGCCGCAACTATTGAGGCTGCCCTGTCAAAGGAGCGGGCAGCTTTGGAGGCTAAGGAGACAGCCTTAGCCATGGAGAAGGAAAAGGTCAAGGGCTTAGCTTTGGGTCTGGGAGCGACACCGGTAGAGCTGGCGACTGCCTTGGTTGAATTGGAGACCGCCCGGGCCAGTCTGGTGGCGGCGGAGGCCCGAGAAAAAGGCCTTATCCGCAGTGGAGGCCGTATTTGATGATGGCTTCTTTCAGGGCTACAAGGACCTGAAGAGAAGGTTAACCCAGGACCATCCCGAGTTGGACATCTCAACATACGAGGGGATGGACTTCGACTATTAGGATGTGCAACCCACCGCCAATGAGGGTACTGCTGCTGAGGGCACACCGGCCAAGGAAGCTGCGCCGAAATAAGAGGTTGGAGAGACTGAGGAGGTGATCACTGTAGATGACCCTTAGTTCCCAGTCTGCAAATATTATGTATTTACACTTTCTTTTTTTGTGGGGTGGCTGCTAAAATTGCCCCCAGGCATTGTACATATATTTTTTAATAAGTAATGAAAAGGCCCTCTGAGGTCATCTTTTGTAAAAAAAAATGTTGTTCATTTTATTGTACTTGTATGCATGTGTTTGTTTGCCAATGCCCGTTCGGTCATAAGGCATACTAAAACACCGTCTTAGCGAAAGGTTTGAACCTGTGACCAGTAGGGAACATTTGGGCTTCTAGGGACCTGTACTCACCAACTTGGGTTTTGAAGGTCCCATCCGGTATAGCATAGGATTTTGGTCCTGTTACTGTCCAGACGGTTTCTCTGGGCATTATAGGTACTTAGGAATGTTCTTGGGATTAATTTCGAGTCCTATTAGTGCTCGGTGTGATTTCCTGTTCTAGTCCAGATCATCCTGCCCCCCAAGCTTTTGCTAAGGCGGGCGTCAGTAGAGGGAGCGATCGTAGGGAATCGACCCAGAACATTGGTAGTTCCAGGGACTTTTTAAGTTTGCTATCATTAGCCACCTAGGGGGATTTCAGCCTATCATAGGTTCAGGGCCTAAGCAAAATTGGTGCCTCAAGCGTGATCCCGAGGTCTTTTTAGGCCTTAGGTGTGATCCCGAGGTCTTTTTGTAAGAAGGAGTTTTTATTCCATATGTAAATAACACTACTCAAAAAGAGCTACAAAGGTCCTAGCCGATTCTTATCCGTTCTTCATTGAAAGTTCTTACAAAGGTGATGCACGTTCCAAGGGTTCTCGGTCGGTTGACCCGGGTAACCCTGTAAGGTCCTTCACAGTTTGGCCCCAATTTCCCGTGGCTCGATAATTTGGTAGACTGGTTTACCGCCTTAAGGACGAGATCTCCTACCTAGAAACTGTGGTGCTTGACTCTGTTGTTGAAATACTAAGAGACCCACTGCTTATAGTTTGGTACTTTCAGATATGCCCGGTCCCTTTTCTCCTCTATTAAGTCAAGCTTCCCTCGAAGAGCTTCCTCATTGCCTTGTTCGCTGAAGTTCGCTGAAATTCGCTACCCGGTATGTTGGGAATCCGAGCTCTTTGGGTACCACTGCCTCAAAGCCATAAGTAAGTGGGAACGGTGTTTCCCCTATTGCCGCTCGGGGGGTGGTACGGTAGACCCATAGAAGCATCGGTAGTTCATCAGCCCAAAGTCCCTTGGCTTGTTCAAGCCTAGTTTTAATGGACTGCAAAATTATTCGGTTTGTCACCTCGGCCTGGCCATTGGTTTGAGGATGCTCAGGAGAAGAGTAGTGGTTGGATATACCATAGCCCAAACAAAATTGCCTAAATACCGGGGTATCGAACTACCTGCCGTTGTCACTGACTAATACTCGGGGGATGCCGAACCTACTGAGGATATTCTTCTCAATAAAACTCTCCATCTTCTTCTCGGTTATAGTTTCCAAGGCTCTGCTTCAGCCCACTTCGTAAAGTAGTCCACTACGATCATGGAAAACTTGACCTGCCTCCTTACCATGGGGAGGGGTCTGACTATGCCGATGCCCCACTAAGCAAATGGCCAAGGGCATAGGATTGGAGTTTGGAGCTCCGTCGGGCGGTTGACCATGCTGGCATGCCTTTGACACTTGTCACACCGTTTCACATATTCTTGAGAATCTTGGGCCATCATTGACCAGTAGTAACCTTACAGCAGGGCCTTACAAGAGAGTGTCCGGCCTCCAACATGGCTCCTACACACTCCTTTTATGGATTTTGTATAGTATTCCTTGGACCTGAGAAGGGTGGATGCATTGGAGATAGGGGATAAAGAACCCCCTTTTGTAAAGGATGTCGTCAATGAGATGGTGTCGAGTCACCCGATATTTAACCCGACAAGCTTCATCCTTCCCGCTCGGTAAGTATCCGGTGGTGAGGAACTTTATAATAGGATCCATCTAGCTGGGCCCTACATCAATTGGGTCAACGTCCATACCTCTCAAGCTAGACACACTAGGTTCGGGGAGATACTCTACCCTTATCCCGGGAAGGTTTGACTCAAAAGACGATGCTAGACGTGCTAACGGGTCGGCTCTAGTGATTTCCTCTCTTGGGATTTGTTTGATTAAGAAACCTTTGAGCTGCTTGGTGATTGACCTAACCAAGGCCAGGTAGGCTACCATGCTATCTTCTTGCGCCTTATACTCCTGATTGACTTGGTTGACAACCAGCTGAGAGTCGCTGTATCCTTGAATTTGCTGTGCACCCATTGAGGTAGCCAATTTCAACCCGACCAGTAAGGCTTCGTACTCGGCTTCGTTATTCGAGGCCTGAAATCCAAATCTTAATGTATACTCCAGTTAGATCCCGTCGGGCGTGGCCAAGATGATCCCGGCCCCACTGTCTTGCTTGTTGGAAGACCCGTCCACATAAAGTACCCAGGTCGGGGTATCAGGCAGTAGGTCGGGCGATAGCTCAAGTGGGTCGAGCTCTTCGACTGAGTTTTCTGGATACGTGAACTCCACAAGAAAGTCTGCCACTGCTTGACCCTTGATTGTCGTCTGGGGGTGGTAGACTACTTCAAATTCTTCCAACTCCAATGCCCACTTGATGAGTCTTCCAGATGTCTCAAATCTGCTCAAGATCCGGCAGAGAGGTTGATTCGTGAGGACCACGATGACATGGGCCTGAAAGTATGGGAGGAGTCTCCGGGCAGAGGTGATGAGGGCAAAGGCGGGCTTCTCTATCCTTGAGTATATGCTTTCTGCGCCCTACAGTGCTCGGCTTGTGTAATAGATAGGGTATTGTATCCCGTGCTCCTCTTTGATCAATGCTAAACTCACCGCCGAGGGTGACACTGCCAAGTATAAGAGCAACTCTTCCTTTGGTACGGGTGTGGAGAGCAGAGGAGGTGACATCAAGTACTTCTTAAGGTCCTGAAATGCCTCTTCACACTCTTCTAACTGCTGGAAAGCTTTATGGAGGATTTTTTAGAACGGTAGGCACTGGTCGGTAGCTCAAGATACAAATCTGTTTAGTGCTGCCACCTGTCCGGCAAGACTTTGAACTTCCTTCATTGACCAAGGTGATCGCATGTTGATGATTGCTCAGATTTTTTTTCGGGGCTCGCCTCGATTCCCTGCCTGCTAACCAGGTGTCCCAAGAACTTCCTGGACGAGACTCCAAATGTGCATTCGGCCGGGTTCAACCTCATCCAGAACTTTCTTAAGATGATGAAGGCCCCAACCAAGTGCTTGAGATGGTCAGACTCGTCCCGGGTTTTGACCAAGAGGTCGTCAACATACACCTCCATCGTGTTTCTGATCAGATCTTTAAACATATGGTTGACCAGGTGCTGATAAGTTGCCCCAGCATTTTTGAGGCCAAAGGGCATCACCTTGTAGCAATATGTTCCCTAGTCTGTGATGAAAGAGCTCTTCTCTTGATCCTCGGGATACATGCTGAACTGATTGTATCCCGAGTAGGCATCCATGAATGAGAGCAGTGAGTGACCGGTCGTAGAATCCACATGGAGGTCTATCCTAGGCAATGGATAGCAGTCCTTAGGGCACGCCTTGTTTAGGTCGGTGAAATCCACACACATCCTCCACTTCTTGTTGCTTTTCGTGACCAGTACTACGTTGGGTAACTAGTCAGGATATTACACTTCCTGGACAGATCTGGCTTTGAGAAGTTTCCCGAGTTCTTCATGCACTAATTCTTGTCTTTTAGGGGCCATACCCCTCCTTCTCTGTTTGACCAGGCGATAGATCGGATAAATGTTGAGTCGGTGGATATGACCTGAGAATCAATTCCGGGCATGTCTTCATGGCACCAAGTGAAGACGTCTTGGCTCTCTCTCAAGAATTGGATTAATTTTTCCCTGAGACTTGGTTCTAGGAGAGTACCAATGCTAATGGACCGGTCGGGAAACTGCGGGTCCAGCATCACTTGGCAGAGTTCTTTACTTGGGCTGACCCCAAGTGGGATGTCCGGGCATGTCTCTTCCTTAATGATTGTGAGTCCCCTTTGCCCGATGTTCCTCCGGATCGTACGTTGACGATACCAAGGGACTGTGGCTGCTCGAGAGCTCGGGTATCCAGTCGTGGTCATCTGTCTGCAGTGACAAACTTGGTGAGATGACCCTGTTCGATGAGCTTTTCAATGGCAATTTTGAGTTTGAACTAATCCTCGGTATCGTGGCCATGATCCATGTGGTACCGACAAAACTTGTCCTAGTTCCTCTTCTCGGGAGGGCTTTTCATCTTTGTTGGCCTCATAAGCAGCCTCTGAGCCTCGGCTGCAACCATAACCTCCTGGATAGGCCGGAATAATGGAGTGAAAGCAATCAAAGTCTGATCCCGACCTCTTCCGGGCTGATCCTGCTTCGGCTTCTTTCCCGAGCCTTTCTCAGAACCTTCGCGTATCTACTTTGGCCTCGGGGGACTGCCCTCTGCTTGGCTTGCAATTTTAGACTTCAGAAACTCCTCGATATCAATGTACTTCCCCACCCTCTCTTAGATTTCTACCAAAGTGGTTGACCAGTCATGGTGGAACGATGTGGCAACCTTGGTGTGCTAAACCCTCGAGCAGAAGGATGTGATTGCAATCGTTTCGTTCAGGTTGCCGATCTGAAGCTTTTGCTGATTGAAACGGTCGATGTAATCCTATAGGGATTCCCCTTTGCACTGCATGATGGCCAGCAATTGGGTGTCCGGCTGTGATCGGTCGAGCATCCCCACAAACTGGTTGACGAAGAGCTTGCTGAGTGCCTTGAAATCGTCGACTGTTCGGGACTTAAGTGCATGGAAGCATTGTGCGGTTGGCCCTTTGAGGGTGCTAGGAAAGGCCAGGCAGAGCAGTTCATCGGCATTGGTAACTAACGTTATTTGAGCCTTGTAAGTCCAAACATGATCGACCGGACTCCCCGAGCCATCATAAGAATCCAGATGTGGTTGCTTGAACTTTCGAGGAATGGGGTATTCCGTGATTTGGACAGTGAAAGGTGACTTAGTCTCAATATTGGTGTAGTCGTGACCTGGCCTGCTACTCATCTTCTCAATCTGTTTCTGCAGGTCACCGAAAAGGGCCTTAACGTCTCCCTGATCAGTCATCCGTTCGGTGTCCGTACGGTAGGTTGAGTCGAACGACAAAGCTTCTTCTTCGAAGGGACTGATTCCCGGGCCGCTGGCTCTTACCCTTCCCTTTTGGCAGCGCGCCTGTTATTGATGATCTCTCTGGCATCTCATGCCCGGTATTGGTTGGCCCAGGCACGTAGTCAGGTTTGCTCGGGACCACGGCTATGCTCACTATTCTCGGACCGCTCCAAACCCGGGGGGGATACTGTTGCAGTATAGGCACGCCGTCGAGTCCGCACTAGTACGTGATCGGGTGTACCATTCCCGAGCTGATCCTCGGCTTGAGGGAGTTTGTCCAATCAGGCCAGCAGTACTTTGATCTGCTACTGAGTTGCCATTGGCCTTCCAGGAGTTGCACAAAAGCTGCTGTGGTCTACTCGAAGGTCATTAAGAATCATTAAGAACGTTGTTTTCTCTGCTCCAACTCCCTAAAAATTATTTTAGGGTTTTCTTTAGCCTTTTCTCTCTCAAATAGGATTCCCAAAAGTCCTATTCCTCTTGTAAGCATCCACTGGAGTCATACGGGCGAAGATTACCTAGAGAGGAGACTACTGGAAGTTCAAAGCTAGAAGAATCAGTCAAACCAAACATAGAGAGATTAGCGAAAAAGGTATTCTTCTTCTCTACATGATACTAGATTCACATGAGTAGTAGTTCTTGATATAAAGTTTATGAAACTTGTTTTTCAGCTACATAAATCTGTTTTTTCGTACCATATTTCCTTCAATATCAACTGTGAATCCCAGGGAGATTCAGCCCTTTGCCGCCAAATATTGCAAAGGATTCTCAATTCCTCGACGTTGAGACGAAGAATTAAAAAACTAAGAAGGCATATTTTTTTCGTTCTGCTAACGAATTTGATCGTTGTAGAACTGCAGCCATGCTTCCGGTATGCATGGTTCGTCACTTGGTTGTCCCACTAGGCGCGCCAAAATTTTTGCTATATTTTGTGGTTCGGGCGTGCCAAAGCCTTGTAAGGTAGACCCAAGCTTGTAAAAACAAAATTTCCTAAAACTACTATGTGAGTGATACACTAGGTTTCATTATCTAACTTCTAACACGTGATTGTGAAAGGTGAGTAGGAAAGTACCCTCACCCAAAGGTCCCTAGATAGTATTGAAGAATGCAAGACTAGCAAGTGACGAAAAAGACATGGAGAAATTAGATAAAAAGCTAAATTTTTATTTAATTGTAGAAATTAAGAGATTACAAGAGAATGCTAAGAATGTTAAAATAATGCTTTTTTGGATGCGATTTTCGAGAGAGATGCAGGGTGGTTTGGAAGCTTGCCAGCCTACTCTATTTGTAGGTCTGGCTGAAGCTGATAAATGAAAAAATCTTCAACGATAATCTGGTAAAAAATATCAAATTTATCTCCTTAAATCTGATCATATATTTCATATCTTCAACAATATATATATATATATATATGTACACACACACACACACACACATATATATATATATATATATATCTTGAACCTGGTCAATATTCGATGTTGGTTCTACTTTCTTCACATGCAAGTAAAAAGATATACCTCCCTAATCGGATAATACTTTGATATTATCTCCACATATTCTGATAATGTTTCCATGTGTGATAAGATATTGAAAATTATCTTGCCAAAATAATATGATAATCCTTCCTAAATCTGATAATATAAATATTATCACATTGAAAGTTTGCAGAGTGATAGACTTCCCAAAGATTGACGAAATCTACATCAACTTTCCAATGTGACAGAATGAGATATGGTAAACAAATTATCAGTGGCCCGAACTGTTTAAGCATCATATCACGTATCAAAAGTTTAGGCAGAACTGTGAATAAGCTTAGTAAGGCAAATCTGATGACACAATTTGAATTGCCATAACTAATGTGTGGCCCACCACCTTGAATAGTCATATCTGTGTGCTTGCACAAATTGATTGCAAGTCATAAGTTGGCATTTGGCCTGATCGCGTTAAGGCCAATTGAGCGGGAGCCCTACTGAAATGTTAACCAGCCCGATCAAGTGGTGGACATATTGATAAGGCAGCTCGATTGTAGCTAACTAGTTCAAAAATCGTCTAGCCCTATCGACTTTGAACTATTAATTATTTGGTTTCTTAATCCGAATAAAAAATTAAAATCAGCCTATACAAATTTTAACTTTAAAAAAATGTAATTTTTGGGTGCAAACACAAGCATATCAATATACATATGTAAAATGAAAATAGAAGTCATTCCTGTACCAAATGCAGCATAAAACTAGTTCTCCACAGAGCTTTGATATGATGACCCTGCTCACTTTGTATCAGGGAACACCCAAAAAAAAGTACAGCTAAAACCGAGCCCAGCAACGAGTGCACTGTGCCATACAATCTCCCTTACAATCGATATTATAACCCAAAACTCTTGGATTCCGAAGAAGAAGGTTTCGAAGAGATTTCCCTTTAATTCCCCATACCTTGTCCAAAACTTGCACATTGGTCCTCAACTCATCCTCAAGACTACATCCAATAACTTCAGGGAATTTCTTAAGCAGCTTGTAGAGGTCTTCATCTGAAAGGCTCAGGCTTCTCAGGTAATCCAATATTTCATTTACAATTTCAAATTCTGGTACTTGTTTCTTCCGTTCCTCGCCCCAATAAGGCGAATGGACCTGCCCAAATGCTTTTCCAAGTATTTTGTCTTCTTCTTCGACACTGAATTTAAATGTAGCCAGAGCTTGTTTGCATGATTCCCATGTCGTCCTGTCTTCATTGCTCAATTCTACACTCTCTATGTTTGAAGTTGCAGTTGAATGTAACTCCCATCTCTTAGCTGCAAAAATGGAGGTCCAAGGTCCTCTGATCCGACAGTGTGGAAAACCATTTGAGAAATTCGCATTTGTAGCTGCTTCAAGATCAAGCTGCCACATGAAATTGGAGGGAAGATTCAAATTTTAATTAGATATAAAGCAGAATAATAAAAATAAATTTCTCTTAATTTTCATCTAATTTATCTCGAGAGACAACCTTCGAATTAGATTATGGATATATATTTTATTTTGACCCAAATAAAGCTGACACACATGAAGGAAGGGGCAATCTGTGAGAAATATATACTCAGAAATAGTATTTGCTTTGTGAAGACGTGAGAAAGTAGAAGTGCCATGCATTCCCATTATTGAAAACACGGTTCAAGTAGTAAGCAATGATATTTTAGACATGAAGAGACTTATAGGCTTACACAGAGCACAATGGAGACCACATTCATGTAACCCAGCCCCAAATATTTAGCACAATCACACAATGCCTTGTTGAGACAATTTTTTTTTTTGTTAAAGTAAGTATACTCTCGGGCTTTAAAAATTGTGTGGTTGCTCCATTTGTTTCAAGTAAAGTGGGTTGATGATTAAAACATTACTATTCAGGACAAATATCTTTATAACTCACTTTTTAAAAATAAAAAAAATATATAACAATAATACATTGTATTAGTATACTTTTATTTCTTTTCTTTCTTATTAGTTCCACTTAATAAAACAAAGAATTGTTAGCATGTTCAAAATGGATCTCTATAGGGACTTGTATACTTTGATCTAATTGAGTCAATGAGACATTAGTTTGGATAAAAATTATAAATTTATGGATCGAAGGGAGATTTCTGAGCTTAGAATGGGTAAATTAAAAAATTCAAGAGGGGCACAAATGGATAAAATATGAAGTACGTAGGGAAAAAAGGATCAAAAGTGAGATTTCTAACTTTAGAAGGGGTAAATTAAAAAATTCAGGAGCGGCACAAATGGATATAACATACAATATACAAGGCACACTAAATTTGAAAAGCTGAGTGGGGTCACAAATGCATATAATCTCAAATACATAGGGTAAAAGAATTTGTACCCAAAAAAAATAGGGTAAAAGAACAAATTCTAAAAGTTGAGGGGGGGCACGTGCCACCCTAGCCCTCAGCTCCGCCCCTGCGTTAATCTAAAACCCACTACTACATTTCCTACTAAATGTCCCATACCCGAAAAGATCTTATCGAAAACTTGACTTCCCGTAGAGAGCTGGAATCTGCTGCATCTTGTGGTAATCTTTAACACCTCGGAAATCCCATGCATAACCGCAGGCCTTAGAGCTTCCTTTTCACAGAAGTAGGAAAAAGAAAAGACCGCGTTTAAAAAAATCATTTTGGACGCCCCATGGACTTAATGCAGTTCGTTGACTTTTGCAGAGGAATTATAATTGAACAATTTGTGGACATGTGACTTTATTTCACTACCCATTTGTGGATTTAAATGAAAAAGTAACTACATAACTTCGATGGGATGTTCCAACGTTGGGGAAGGTTTACGATATTCGTGAAACAGAAATGAACTCACCATTCCCTTTCTTTCCAGTTAACAATGAGATGCTATGTTAATTTTCCTCGTCAAATTTAACAGGCGAGTGTTCTGCTTCTCAAGAGCCAATCTGCTATCTATATCCTTGTCATTGACACCAACCCAACCGTCCCCCCACCCAAACCCCCGCAAAGAGAAAAAATATATATTTTTGCATGTTTTGGAAATTTTTCACGAAACACTTTAACTTAATTCAATGGACGCAGTAGTTTACTTTTTCTTTTTTGACAAATACAGATGTCATACAGATGCGATGATGTCACATAATTGTAAATATACAGCAATCACAATAGCCATTAAGATATTTTCACTTGGCCAATATAACTCTTATCTTCTTCAGCCAGATTAGTTTCTTTTCTTTCTAAACATAAGTAAATTTGCACTTATTTTTTTATGATATTTTTTGGTTTTTCTCACTCTAATTTGTACTCCTGTAGTACGAATTTTTTACCCGAAGCTTCATAACCCGGGTAATATATCCCTGACCCGTCACTGTTTCAACTTATTTCCCAAACCCATCACTTTTTCAGAAGTCGCTACTCCAACTAACGACTTCAGACCAACTCCGCTCAGCCTGAAATCGCTATTTCAAATAGCGAGTTTACTTTAACCAGTTTCCGCTACTTGAAGTAGCGTTATCATTATAACTCGCTATTTGAACTAGCGATTTCAAATAGAGCCGCTACTTGAACTTCTTCTTCTTCCCTCTCACACCAGATCTGTTCTCTCTCTCTCTCTGCGATCTCTCTCTCTCTCTCTCTGTTATTACACACGCACACACACAATGTATATATATATTACACACAAATACATATACACACACAGATATACATATACACACACACAGATACATATACACACATACACACACAGATACATATACACATACACACACAGATACATATACACATACACACAGATACATATACACACACATACACACACAGATACATATACACATACACACACAGATACATATACACACACAGATACAATAATGCATCCACACAGACACATACTCACAGAGACAATGTATATATACAGAGACACATTTCCATTCAAATTGTTAGGGTCATAGTATTAATTGAAAGTCATTGATTTATAGTTATGTCGATTGATTTATCCGCTAAAGATTACAAAGTTTTCAAACTACCAGTGGGTAAATTTTTTGTTTCATTCATGGATTTAGGGATGAAAAAACAAAAATAGGCACAGTGGAAAAGATTGAAAGAAAAAATTAAGAGAGAATGGTTAATATCGACCTTAATGTTTTTGGAGAGATTGATTTCAAAAGTCGATTCTTTGAGTACAAATTACAGAGGAAGTGTTTTCGATTTGAGAAATGGGAAGGTACATTAGTCCTTGTATTTAATTACCATTGTGACATGTAGCGGTTTAAAGATATAACAACATCTATGATAGCGGTAGTGTGCAGAGTACCTCAACGATGTTGCAGTACTGTCATAGCTTTTCTACACGTATAATTCATGAAAACAATTTTCATAAGATACATATCATCATAACCATTGAAATGGAAGCGATGAGAGGTTTTGGTTCTAACCTTAGCACACCATTCATACCAAGTCTGGTCAGGAACTTCTAGCAACCTTTGTTCAGTAAAACATACACCTCTCATCGTTAACAACTCCTGAAGGAGTTCATGTTCCTTCTGCCAGCTCCAAACCTGAGTCGCAATGGCATCATCTGGAAGATCACATCCATGGATTGTCTCAGCAAAGACGGTCTGCAAAGCTTCGAAAGCAACATATTTAAATGAACCATCTTCATGTTTCCATTCTGGAGTAGCAAAATCCATGAGTGCTTCTAGTAGAACACCCTTCTCTTCAATACTCAGTATCCTTTTTTCAAAAAAATGTGGGTGGTACGTAGGTGTATACTTATTTGCCATACTAAAAACCAATGCAGTGAAGAAGAAGAAGAAGGATAAGAAGGAATGCTTGGGATATCACATTGACTATTAAAACCACAGTATATATAGACCATAGAATGCCTAGGACAAGTCACTGGGTCTGACGCCCAGCAGTTGACGCGACAAGTCACTGCTTCTGACAACATTCTAGTTGATGCGACAAGTCACTGGGTCTGACGCCCAGCAGTTGATGTGACAAGTCACTGGGTATGACGTCCAGCAGTTGATGCGACAAGTCACTGCTTTAATTTTTTTTACACCACGTAATTTAACATATTTAACTCTTGTTTAATATCATGTTATAGCTTCATAACATTTACTAGTGATTTTGTTGACTAACCATTATGTTTGAACAGCTTGCTTACCATGGATGTACATCCTGGACCTGAGGATCCCTCAGTACTGACATTACAGGACGCACATCGGTCATCCGCCATTTGGGATGGTGAGATCTTGAGTCAGCTTTACTGTCGGCGCTCTGAGGCTGTTTTACGACGAGGTCCTGATCCAGATCAGCACATATTAGATTACATCAGACAGATCGGGTTCTACGGCACATATAGACTTGGATTTATACAGTATGATTGGGGTTTGATCACTGCCCTAGTTGAGAGGTGGCGTGTTGAGACACACACGTTTCACCTACCTGTCGGCGAGACCACGATCACCCTGCAGGTTGTCAGCATTATATTGGGCCTACCAGTCGATGGTCGTGCGGTTACCGGTATTGATGTTTCACGCTCCAAGGAGCAGTGGCAGGAGCTATGTCAGGAGTTGCTCGGTTTCACGCCACCCCTAGCCACTATCTCAGGATCTTCACTGCGACTGACTACGATACGGGATCATTTCACTCCCCAGATCGCTCAGCATGCCGACGACGCCACTATTCAGCAGATGGCTCGATGTTATTGTATGATGTTGATAGGAGGGTCGTTGTTCCCAGACAAGTCTGGGAACAAGGTCAGCTTCATATATCTACCACATCTACGACACTTTGATGCTGGCTATAGCTGGGGCAGTGCAGCATTGGCATATCTATACCGTGAGTTGTGTGCTGCAGCTCATCGTACCGCTGTTGAGATATCCGGCCCGCTTATACTTTTATAGGTTATGTGTTATGTGAATTCTGTGAATTACGCATATTTTACGATTGTTCAGTCTATCATAAATAACTTAACTCAATTATTATCAATCGCAGCTTTGGGCATGGGAGAGATTGACCCATATCCGACCAGTCCCCTTACCAGCAGCTGTACCAGAGGATGGTCCATTGGGTTGTAGGTATAATTACATTGTTTTATACATTATTTTTATTCATTACTCGTACATTCATTTAAGTGTTCCAAATTTTGTCATTACTTTAGGTGGTTGACCCGATTCTCAGTTCGGGATGTGCCTACTCATGTCCAGCGTCACTTTCGGGACCAGTTGGATCAGATGAGGCCCGAGCAGGTAAATAATGTGCAGAGTTTAACCGCCATTTGCATTATTGTTCAAGTTGCTAATTTTTTATATATTTTTCATAGATGATTTGGCAGCCGTACAGTGCTGAGCTTGTCGCTTCGTTACCTCCGTACTGTCGAGCTGGGCAGGGCACATGGATGGACAGATGTCCGTTGATCGTGTACGCCGTGGTTGAGTGGCATCATCCCGACAGAGTGATGAGACAGTTCGGGATGAGGCAGGTAGTCCCAGAGCCATGTAACACTATGAGGACATTACATCGCATTGATCGACGTGGTCATGCGAATACCGACTGGAGTCACTTCCATAGGGAGTATGTAGAGCTCTGGGACCATCGGCTACAGCATGTTATGGTAGGTATTCCAGATGCAGCTCAGATGCTTGCCTTAGACCCATATATGAGATGGTATAGCCGCATTACACGTAGACTGATTGGACCAGTTAGAGATCCACCGACTGTTGGCTTCCAGCCAGTCGGTACGATTCGCGGCGTTCTGGTGAGATGTTTTACTTATCGTACAACATATAAAATTTCCATCCTGCACTTGGCATAAAATGTGGAATACTTAATTAAACTTTCCATTTGTTTTTCAGGAGGATGGTGTGACTCGTGTGTATGAGGTTGCACGATCGGTGTTGGCTAGTTTAGCAGCAGGCGGCCCTCATTCCGTCCCTCCAGAGGTGATGGCGGCATTAGAGGAGATTCGTACTATTAGTGAGCATTCATTATAGGCTATTCATGAGGACCGACGTTTACACGGGGCTGTTCCATCTTCCACAGTATTCGTGCCCCGCGTCGCAGAGCCTCAGCCTCAGCCTCAGCCTCATCCGCATCCTCAGCCACAGCCACAGCCTCATCCTAAGACGCATCCTCATTCTCAGCCTCATTCTCAGTCTCAGGAGCAGACAGACCCATCTACACACTCTCAGTCTGAGCCACATACACCAGATGATCAGGGTCCTGCTGTGTATGCATATGATGATACGGCCAACGTTTATAAGCCTTTCACTCCAGGGGGCTCTCAGTTCCATATATCTCCGATCCGTGACTTCTCCATCCCACAGTACACATGTACAGATGCACCGTCGTCATCGTCGATCCCGCTACCACATACAGATTCACAGTTCGAGGCGATGGTGATGATGGTGGAGAGTTTGACGCAGGTAGGGGCGGAGGAGATGCATGTGGAGGCGAGAGAGACGACTGGACATGATACCCCCATGGCAGAGACACAGGATGAGGGTTTGACACAGGCCGAGTCTCAGCGACGACCTCCCATACGTTCAGTTTACGCTAGGGGTAGAGGTCGTCATGGCCGCAGAGGGAGAAGGGTATCGCAGGTCATCCAGCCACGTGAGGAGGTTCCACTAGTGGAGGATCCACCACAGGCAGAGGGTAGGCCTAAGAGAACGAAGAGGGTTCCGTGGTGTGGGACACATTATAAACAAAGATAGTCCATAGGATCCACAAATAATTACACCTTTGTTATTTGATGTATTATAAACAAATAATTACACATTTGTATATATATAAAAAAAAATTTATTCTATACATCTATATCTCTCTCCCACTATCTCTCTCTATCTCTCTCCCCCTCACTTTCTCTCTATCTCTCCCACTCTCTCTCTCACTCTATCTCTATCTCCCACTCTCTCTATCTCTTTCGCCCTCACTCTCTCTCTATCTCTCTATCTCTCCCACTCTCTCTCAATCTCTATCTCCCACTCTCTCTATCACCCACTCTCTCTAACTCTCACCCCCTCACTCTCTCTATCTCTCTATCTCTACCACTCTCTCGCACTCTGTATCTCTCCCACTCTCTCGCACTCTCTATCTCTCTCCCACTCTCTCGCACTCTCTATCTCTCTCCTACTCTCTCGCACCTATCTCTCTCCCACTCCCACTCTCTATCTCTCTCCCACTCTCTCGCACCTATCTCTCTATCTCTCTCCCACTCCCACTCTCTCGCACTCTCTATCTCTCCCACTCTCTCGCACCTATCTCTCCAAAAGGATTAATCATGCTTGGTGGTTCAATTATGAAAATATAAATATGTTGGATATATAGCAGGGAGCTGTTGCAATGGACAGACTGCTGGGAATTTAGCTGCTGATGAAATCGCTACTCCAAGTAGCGAGTTCTTGCTAAAGTCGCTATTTCAAATAGCGATTTCAGTCTGAACTTGGTTTTGGCCTGAAGTCGCTAGTTGAAGTCGCGACTTTTAGAAAAGTGATGGGTTTGGGAAATAAGTTGAAGCAGTGATGGGTCAGGGACATATTTGCCCCATTTTGATGCTTTGGGTAAAAAATTCCCTGTAGTACCTATACTTTTCTTGGTTTTTCAAATTTCTCATCATAAGTGTGATACGTCAAGTACTCCTGAAAAGTGTGGACTCACCCAAAAATGATATCAACTAAATTAGCTCTACAGTCTGCATATCATTTTGTTACAGTAAGTGGTTTTACTTTTTAACTTTTATATTGGAAACTGTTAGAAAATTTTAGGGTTAATTACAGAAACACCCCCTGTGGTTAGGACTTTTATCAAATACCCCCCTGTACTTTAAATTTTATCACTAATACCCCCTGTGGTTTGGACTAAAGTGAAACAATCACTTTTTCCGTTAAAGTTAACGGAAAATTGATAAAAGTACAAAATTACCCATATTACATGCTAATAATAACACCCTTACATGCTTAAATGTTTATTTAGGCATAAGTGGTACATTATTATATTATTTTGATATTACATTTGTTGTTAAAGACCATTATGTGGTCACTTAGGGGTACCTTTGTGAGAGCGAATTTGACACACAAAATTTTGGGGATAAATTTTTTTTTTTAGATCTTAGTACACCACTACACTGGATTTCACTGTGTGTGTGGTCAAGAGTAGATTAAAAAAAAAACTAACATATCACCAAGATTGTGTGTGTCTAAGAGTAGATAAAAATAAAAAATAAAAAAATAATAATATATCGCCAAGACTGTGTGTGGTGTGTGTGTGTGTGTATGTGTCCAAGGGTAGATCAAAAATAAAATAAATTAATTAAATAAATTTGCTCTCATGAATGTACCTCAAAGTGACTACAGAATGGTCTCTAACAACAAATATAATATCAAAATAATATAATAGCATACCACATATGTCTAAATAAACATTTAAGCATACAAGGGTGTTCTTATTAGCATGTAATAGGGGCAATTTCGTATTTTTACCCATTTTCGTTAACTTTAACGGAAAAATTGACTATTTCACTTTAGTCCATACCACAGGGGGTATTAGTGATAAAATTTAAAGTATAAGGGGGTAACTGATAAAAGGCCTAACCACAGGGGGTGTTTCTGTAATTAACCCAAAATTTTAAAAACTTGCCAATGTAAACTTTTTGTGCTTATAAGCTTATACCATCCATAATGACTCATGAGCTTAAGAATACTCTTGTCTATGGAAATTGCTTCAAAATTGTAATTACTTGATCACGTGCACCACGGAATTGAAAATTTTTAAATTGTTGTACACAAGTTCTATGTCCCATGACTCCCATCGCAATAAAGATAGAACAGGTTACTTACAGAAGAAAAGCATATGCGTGTTGCAGACTCAAAGGTCAGCAAAGGAGAAGCCAAAGATTTTCCCAGCATTCCTGCAGGATATTTAAAAACAAGAAAAGTGAAAAGGATGACCAGCAATATTGAACTGTCAGAGACTCAGAATATATATAAATTAAAACACCTAAAGCAAATTCTATAATTAAAAAATGCTTCAAGTTTTTCCTTGAGTCATAGTATAGGTTTTATTATCTCCTTGATTGGTGAGCTAAATACAAGCACTATAGGTGTGTGATTTGTCATGGAATCGCCAAATGGGAGCTTGTAATGTCAAAATTCATACATTTTGAGTGTTAGCAAATTCCAAAGAAAAATAATGCAATGAATCCACATGCCGTGTGTACAATTTCTTTAATTTTATGCCCCTCCGAAGAAGATATATAAATGCAACATTCAGAATCTTCAGAAACAGACAAGTATCTCCTTTTTTTCTTTTTTATTTTTTGCAGTCGTAATTGTTTTTCCTTTTTAGTCTCAATAGACACAACCGTAGTGCATGTGCCAGAATCCAACTGGAGGAAAACTGTTGAAAGGGCTGGCCACCAATCTCAGAAAGTTGCTCGCCAAATGGGAGGCATCCTTCGCGAGAACTACACCCTAGTTAAGTCGCAAAAATGTGAGCTCTAGGTAGGGAATGAAAGTTCATTAATGAGCAGTTACACACGAGACTATCCAGAGAATGACAGAAGTTTGCAAGTCAAGAAGAATTCATACAGGTGAGCTAAAAGACAGAAGAGAAGTTCTCTCAACTATGCCACAGAATTGTATAAATAATTCTCTTGATTTAGGGTGGTGTACACCCCTATTTATGCTAGTCAGTGCACATAATCAGCACTTGGAAAAGTACATCAGCAGAGCTAAGGACCAACTATCACAGAGGTGGCGTGACTCTATGTGTCTAAGAAACCAGAAGATCTATCTGTCCCACGTGTAAAAGAATTCACTTGTTTAGTACAGTGGATATGGACAAAACATAACGTTTAATTCATCAATGTGACGCACCAAAAGAAAATATCTCAATGTAGGGGAATACTCTGCCTCATTTTGTCACTGCAACATAGATCATAAATAATTATAACAAAAAGTGATAGAGCACAATTTTAGCAAACCAACTAGGCACAGCCCACACCAACACCAGCTACTCTAGAGGGCTTAACAGGATACACCTGGTAGCGCCTATACTACAAACCCAACAATCTTCAGAACAGCATTACATTTAAATTCCTTGACTGAGAAACAGCAACAAGATGGACCCATCAACACAATTTCCATAGCTTAATCCTTCTGAAGGTGAATTTCCACAATATAACCACCTCTCTGCGACTTGTTATAAAAGAAGTCGAATTATAAAGATCAGGGTGTTGAAGCTTGATATACATTATTGGGCCCACACTCTAAAACATGTTGAAGCTTGATATACATTGTTGGGCCCATTCTCTAGCACCTTGAGCTTTTGGAGCAATTGGTAACTTACCATGGTATCAGAGCCTTGTTTGTGAAGGTCTTGGGTTCGACACTCCATCCCCGCTTTGGTGTGCATATTTTGCACTTTGTTATTTATCTCCACTATGATGAAGTTCAGTTTTTTGGCTCTCCACATGCAAGACGGGTCGCACGTGAGGGAGGCTGTTGAAGCTTGATATACATTGTTTGGCCCATTCTGTAATAGCTTAAGCTTTTGGAGTGACTTAACAAGTGAAACTATCTAACTTTTGGAGTGACTTAACAAGTGAAACTATCTAATACAAGATCCTCACCTCCCAAAAAGATTTTCCACACACACAGTTCCCCAACATGAACTTGACACTTACATCAGTCATCTTCCGAACTACTACAGAGTATAACCAAGAGTAACCAGAAAACACTCCAATAATTCACACTTTCAAAGCACTTCCAAACGAGAAACATCTGTTTAGAAAACTGAATTTAACAACCAGAAGTATATCTTCTTAATGTTCCGAAGTAATTTTTTTGTAGGATCTATTTTTGTATGGGTCAAGGAAAATAAAAAAAACTCTCATACTTCCGAACTCACAGTTTGCTCTACTACAGAGTATAACCAAGAGTAACCAGAAAACACTCCAATAATTCACACTTTCAAAGCACTTCCAAACGAGAAACATCTGTTTAGAAAACTGAATTTAACAACCAGAAGTATTTCTTCTGAATGTTCCGAAGTAATTTTTTTGTAGGATCTATTTTTGTATGGGTCAAGGAAAATAAAAAAAACTCTCGTAAGGAGAGTTTTCAGGATTTACCACAAGGGAAGTCCACAATTACATGCAAGGGTGGACCCAGGATTTTGAACTGGGGTGGGCTGGAAATGCATATAGTGGATGGCCCACACGGGGGTTCCGGAGGGCTTAGAAAAAAAATTGTGCTTTATTAATACATATTTTCGGGTAGGAAGGATTGATCGTTGATCATAATTTGTAAAGCTTGGGTTGATGGTAAAAAATTCAGTTGGACTAAACTACGAAGTGGAGAAAGATGTATTGGACCAAACATTTAAGGGGAAAAAAAGTGTTGGGCCAAAATTTTAGAATCGACTGAATTACAATTGGGCCATTACACTAAATACAACCATTTTTTTTTTCCTTTCGAATTTGGGTTGGGCTAAACTAAGAAAATAGAAGAAAATGTGTTGGGCTAAATATATAGAGTTGGACAGTGAGAGTGAGCTATGGGTGGGCTAAAGTAGGTGGGTTTGTGAAGGTGTAGGCTAAATCAATACATATATTTTTTTTCTTCCCAAACATACCCTGGGCTACAGCCGAGGCCTGCCCAGCCCTGGGTCCGCCTTTGATTACATGAAGAGCTCAAGTAGTTTCCACAGCAAATTACAACAAACCCACCTTATGCATGTTACAAATCCCAATGGAACAGCAGAGCAAAGGGAAAAAAATAATAAATTACTTCTTCACTCTTGATAGATGACATTTTTATTAGACAGAACCACTTTTTTTACTCAAATTTGTCAATCACTGCCTTAAATTAGTTCTTACAAGGTTTCCAACAGCTGAAAGCCAACTATGTCCTCGGAATTGATTGAAATACAGTTTGAACTTCAATCACAAATGACAGTACACTTATATAAGTTTCAAAACTAAGAGCATAATACCTTACAAAAGTTTATCCTTCATGGAAAAATCTTTCTAGAGTAAGAAAACATCACAAATATGTAAAATTCCTGCCCTACAAGTAAGACAGGGTTGCTTGCAAATCAACATCATATGGGCATCACCACAACATATAACGAACCACAAACACTCCTGAGGCCTTTAAATATAAAAATTAGCCCTTGATATCACTTTATCAGCCTATATGGAACGATACTTGGTGGAATATGCATCGGGAATCCCCAAATATCCACCACTAGGGAAATTTTTTTTGCTTAGGTAGTTGCTAACTATATCACCAATATAAAATATATAACAGTACCTATGTTATAATTGTACGTCCATGAACTCAAAAGAACCTAAGTATCATATTCTTTGGTATCAAGGGGCGTAAAAAACACGCGATTCTAGCATTCTACATGTTATACAAAGCTGTTACCACTCCAAATAAAAAGAATAATGCTATGCTTCCCAAATTTCTATCCCAAAAGTGTTTCTTAAATGATGTGGCAGTAGGGCCAGGTCAAATTAGGGCTGGCAAATTCAGCCCGCTACCATGGAGCCCGCCCACAACAGTCCGAAAGTTAAGGAATTCGGGCTGAGCACATTTCTAGTTCGGGCTTTTTTCGGGTTTGATTTAACACATTTATGAACAGTGTCAGGCTTTGATGGGCCTGAAGTAAACCCATGAATGACCCAAAGCCCACGTACTAAAGAAAACCTCAAAAGTTGAAAGTCTCAAAACCCTACTACTTACAAAGCACCAGTTGCTACTCTCTCTCTCTCTCTCTCTCTCTCTCTCTCTCTATATATATATATATATATATATATGGCAGATCACAAGAAAATGAAGCACCCACAAATAAAATTCTCTGTCTACTTTTAACTATGGCAGATCACAAGATATCAAGAAGACATTGATTATGATATGCATGCTCATGTAATCTCTTCTTTTCTGCGGGTATGTAGATATATGTGTGTGTGTGTGTGTGTGTGTGTGTTTGTGTATGTCTATATATAGACACACGTGCCAAATATGTATATGTACATCTACAGATTTGGGATATCCTTCAATTAATTTGTCCATTTTTGCTAATTTTTCTATTTTGATAACTGAAAACTTTCATTTTTGCTTATTTTTTACTATTTTGGTGTTACAATTAATTGTATATACATAATATATGCGCACACACTCATACACACACCCGGAAAAAATATATATATATTATTGGACTAACTCGACCTGACTAGGTTATAACCCGGCCCAGCCCGGCCGTGAATATACCCGACACAGGCCCGGACCGATCCCGGACCAACCTGAACCCGACTAGACCCGAACCCGCCCAGGCCCGCCCATTTTCCAGGCCTAGTTCAATTACAATGGGACCAGTTGAATTTTGATTGGCAGTTGTTTACCTGGCCCATTGACACACCATTTGGGAAGAACTTATGGGATAGAAATTTGGGAAGTATAGCATTACTCAAATAAGAAGCCTTGATTTCTATACAAGCCTAGCAATTTCGTCTAGAATGGTGATTAAGATCAAATGGTCAAAATGGAGACCAGACAATTATAAAGAGCATGGTAATCACCCCATCTATATGTGTAACCTCAATTCAAATGAGGCACACAAACAGGCATTCCGCTGTTTTACAGCTGAATCCCACAGAGAAATTCTCAGAAGCTAAACACCCAGTGGAAACCCAGGTGCAATCCCTGAAGGTAGTTAACTTTGCATCCCAAGTAGGAAGTCAATTCCTGTCGAAGACAGCTCATCAGCAAACACAAAAAGCACACTCTTTTCTCATATCGACCTACAAACGCAAACAAGAATTACAGTAAGGAGGCATCTAATGGCGCTTGATCTATTCGTTGTAGAAAACTAGTAGGGGATATCAAAGGGGCCTAAGAAAGCCCCCACAAATGAAACTATATTTCTCCTCCTCTGTAGAAAATTTTATACAAGTCACACCCAAAATGGTGATGAGGAAAATAGAGAGGTCCAGCAGCCTTTTTCTCCTCAAGCATATGGAAATTCCAAATTGTCAAACAAGTTCGAAGGTAAAGCAGACGCTTGCGATGCAGCACTGGCTTAATTTCCTCAAAAATGCTACACACAGTAAATATGGGAAATGGATGCACTATCTTCATTCAGTTCCATGCCCAGTTTTCTTACAGTTGCAATTTTGTAACATTTTTTATTGCTTGGATTTATGTACTAGGCTTTATTTCTTCAGTTTACACATTACCTTAGAATCCTTGATTCACTACCTGTTCGGTCTTCGCGGGGCGTTCCAGAGCCAAATGGCTCAAGTGTGTGGATATGAGGAACAAAAAGATTTCCTAATATTTCTGTGCGAGTGGTGAAAACTGTTTTATTCTAACTTCTATTTAAGCAAATTGTGAAAAGCAAGTAGGAAAAGTACCCTTGCTTAAGGTCCTATGGCATTATTAAAGCATACAAGCCAAATTCAGTGCAAGAATTAAGTAACGTAAATGAAAAATCAACAAACTAAACATAAAATACCTTGCTGTAAAGAGAAGACACTTTATTGCTTGATCTTGGAACCTTAAAATTTCTAAGAATTGGAATGATAAGTGCCTAAGCACTGCATACAATTGGTGAGGAATGGACTAAGCTAAGGATGATGAGAGTAAAAATTAAAATTGAAGGATTGCTAAAGAATGCTTGAAGAATGCTAAAAGATGCAAGGTTTGGATAGGAGTCATAGAGTGCCTTGCTTGTCTTCTCCTTTGGCATTTTCCAGGTGAATATGGTCAACAAAACGGTCAGCATTCTTTAAATGCACAAGTCAATCACTGGATGAATTTCAGGGGCTAACACATTGCTGGTCTCTAATAACCGATGATCTTTGCAGCATGATTTGTTCTGCAATTTCCTCTACATGTTGACCGCATTTCAGTTTCAGGCTGTACTCAGGCAATGAATGGCTAAACTTCCCTTTGATAGTGTCATGGCTGAGATATTCTTTTCTCCCATGCTTTAAGACCTTTGCCTTATCAAAAATTGCCTCTTTAATGAGTCCGATGACATCACGAAACCACTAGAACTGGGAGACCGATGGTCCTAAGGGACTGAAATTCTTCTATGGGCTGTGTTCTCTTTTTCAGGCATTCTTTGTTGAATGAGGTACCTAGCCACGGCTTCCTTTACTCCTTGTTTCAAATGATTCATTCCATTAGTCCGAACAGAAATCGGTCTAACATCGTGTGACTCTCCCTTTTCGGTCAAAAACCCATTGCTATGTGTGCATCCTAAACTTGACGGTTTTAGGGTGCAAACACTGCCACATATCTTTGTGCGCCGTGCTTCTAGACAACCCAAATACAGCGTAATTGGCTATATAGAAATACAATAAATAATTTCCTTTAAACTGATACCTATCCTACAATGACAGTGGACTCCAAAACACTTCTCCATTCCATTCATCCGGTTGTAGTAACATGGGAAAACATTCTCGGCAATCTCCTATTACGATTGAGATAAGAATATGGCACTTTTATTTTCACTTAACCATCAATTTCACTACGTAGTTCTGGTCATTAATTTACCACATCCATAAATGTGTTCCTTCTCTTACAATTCTTGAAGCTTGTGGATACTGGAGTCTATCTCCTTATCTCTAACATAATACCATAGTTATTAAAGGTGCAGGGCACACTTAAGCGCAAATGCCCCCAAGGGCAAAGGCGCAAGGCAAAACAAAAAAGGGCAAGCTTGAGCGAAGTGAGGAGCACTGTAAGAAAACTTATAAATTAAATATGCTTAGGAAAAATATATGAAATCAACAATTAACATATACATATAAATTGTAGACATCAAAGTCAGTACATTTTGACCTATTATCTCAACTTGCCAACTAATAAGTTGTCTCCATGATGCTTCTCAAAATAGTCAATCTTAGAATAACAAAGTGAATACCTAATCAGTATGAGACTCTATCACAAATTCCAAATTTAATTCCTGCGTAGATTATTTGTACAATAAGGCTTTACCCTTGCTTTCTTTCTTTTCTTTTCCTTCTCTAAAATTGGGAACCAATAAGAAAGAGTTAGTGTTGGTCATAACGAAGAATATTCTTCTATTTTAAAATTTTGACCCTTTGTGTTTTGGAAGTTGTAATGGCCTATCCAAAGCTAAAAAGTGGGTTATGCGCTGGGTCTAAAGTTAATCTAGTTAGGTTTGAATATGAACTTTAGTTTCATACCTAATTAAGTTACTGATGCATAATTTCATTGTGTTGTGGGATTTACGCCTTGGGCTTTTATAAAAAGGCACAAGAAAAGCGACCCTAGGTGGGCCTGTTTGAAGGGGCTTCACCTAGGGCAAGGTGGGGCGCAAAGCCGAACCCACCTAAGCCTCCTTAGGCGCACCTTTAACAACAGAGCCAAATACTAGCCCAAAGAATCATCAACACGAATCGGAAACAAGGACACAATATGGCACTAAAATTTTTAAAAAGTTAGTACATCCACAAGGCAAGGACACATCAAAATAAGAAACAGAAACTTAACTATTTATGATCACGTGTGTCAAGGGTTACATTATTATTCTAAAAGTAAGATGCCTAATTTTCTTTAGTTTCAAAAGGTCCTAATCTATTAGATATATATAAATTTCAAAGCAAAAGCCTTCTCCCCAGGCTTCCACGTGGCCTCTTCTATAATTTCCTTTACTCCATGTAGGATTCTCTACTACCTCAAATAATCCCAAGACTTCTCTAACCAAACCAAAAAAAAAAAAGACAACCTAACCCCCACTGACTCTTGATCTTCTTCCATCCATATCTATTATCATTCAAACCTTAACCTACCCCACCACCCCTCCCCAACCCCAACACCCCGTCACACACACAGCGCCCCCCCCCCCCATTCTCATGCGCAGACCCATGTTGGGCCGCTACCTCTTCCTCTCTCTCTCTCTCTCTCTCTCTCTCTCTCTCTCTCTCTCTCATATGCCAGATGATTCATTCTTCCCCAATCTCTATGTAATCCACATCTCATGGCTGTTATTCTACCGAAGCACCACCTAAAAATCTCCCAGGTATTCGATCGGCTAAGACTCCAAAAAATTGAGACGAAAGATCGACCGTGATACACCCAAAACAGTCGGAGTATCCTTTACTCCTGACCGACCATTCTGACCTGACCTACCCAAGGTTCAGGGCCAAAGGATTCAAGCCACACAGTCAACCAGTCACCAGCCAATTGTTATGGACCTTATGGTTTCTTGAGCATAGTTGTTGAATAGATTTTCTGTACAACCCGCGCATAGCACGGGTGGTCGACTAGTTATTTCAAATTTCAAAGCCCTATCTTAAGTATTCTCATTCCATAAAAGCCATGTTATGCTTTCATAGACACAATTTACTCGTATTTCCTTCTGTCCAAAGAATCCTAATTAATGGTCCAGACCACTTTCACCTTCTAATTCGTTGACTACGATTTCAATAGTATTACACGAGTCAAGTAGTCGCCTTCAAAACAAACCCTAGACATAAGGCCTATTGTTATGTCAATCAAGGGTCCATTTGTTCTCCTGATGCTAGTAAATGGAAGGGAATACAAAATTCCTTCCTCGTTTGAAATTAACTTGTCACTCCTCAGCTCAGGGACTATTGATAAGAGAACAACAGTATCAGCTTATCACTGAGAGAGCTTTAAGAATTACAGAAAAGACAACGACCCAACATCTGAAAATTTAAGAATAAAAAAGACACAACATTCAAATTCAGGTACAATAAAATTTCTACTTGATCAAGCAATAACTATTGACTTCATTTATGTGTGGAGTTCACTGCAGAAGTTTAATGATATCAAAGTGATGGGGCTAATTGTAGTGAAGTCTAATTTGTAGAAGTGTTCAAAATTGATAGTTAGTAAAAAACAGAGTAGGAGAGAACAGAATTAGGACATGCGATTCATATGAAAGTAGAATCCTTACCTAGATAAAATGGGTGTTATCCAGCCAAGAAAACACAGAGAGAGAGAGAGAGAGAGAGAGAGGGGTATACTTGGGTGGTTGGTCAGAATGCGATTGAAAAATGGAGGGTGGCTGAGTCTGAGTGGCTCCACTCCACATATTCGATGCTGTTCGAGATTATATACCGTACTCCGGACTAGGACTGCACAAGAAAACAGTTACCCGAAGACCCGAATCGAACCGATTCGGATCGGGTCGGGTCTAAAACGAAATGGGACGGGTGTGGTTCGGGTCCATCCATTCGATAAATATTTCGGGTCGGGACTGGGTCGGTTCGGGTCTGGTCTGGACCGGTTAATAGACAAAATGTTTTTGCTAATTAATTGTTTATTTTAGTGACAAAGTACTCATTTTTCTTTTCATTATATCCATGAGTATATAAAACATAACCACCTTATTAATTTGAACTTTTATAAGTTGCACATCATTATATCCATGAATATATAAAACATTATATCCACTTTCTAATGGTGGAAATTAATTTTTATGACTCTCCACCCTCATCAATCTTTTTAATGGATATATTATACATACCAGAATAGGTATCCACTACTGAATATAAATATAAATAATAATAATATAAAATATAAGAAAAGAATTTTAAAAATAAAAAAAAAACTGGGTTGTGGCCCAGACCTGACCCGACCCGGAGTAACATCGGTTCGGGTCTGGGTCTCAAAACATGTAACCATTCATAATCGGGTCGGTTCCGGTCCTGTAGAGACCTGACCCCGACCCGACCCATGTACAGCCCTACTCCGGACCTTTAAACTTATCTAGCTTTTTTGGGCAAAAGCCCGGCCTGGCCCGCTAGGTCTAGTCTATTACATCCGGTCCGGGGCATACACTCCAATGATGTCCTTTGTACGGCCCGGCCGGGCACACCACCTAGCCCGAAGCCCGGCCCATCCCGAGGCCCGGTCCTAAGCCGCAAAAACTAGTGTTTTGGTTACTAAAATGCTTAAAATGCTCAAGCGCAGTCCCTAGCCCGAAGCAAGCCCGGCCCACCCCGCCCCTAGTAGGCTCGGGCCACTAGCCCGGGGTGGACACCCCCACTCCCCTCCAAAGCCTTGCCCGGTGTTAGGTGAAGATTCACTCGGCCCGGCTCAAAAACCCGGTTGGGCCCGCTTTGATCGAGCCATCCCGACCCGATTGACACCTCTACTTATCTCGTACAAAAACCACTTGGGTCATAAGCAGGTTCAGGGTACTTTTCAAGATTTTTTTCCGATGTTTGATCAATTCCACTATATATGAACCAAACACTAACCATAATAACCAGGTCTAATTTTAAAGACTCTTACCAACCACGATTAAAATCACATAAGCATAAGCACAGGGAAACAGGATCTAAATCATGGAGTATTTAAAGGCGAGTTTTAAAACACTCTTTCAACTTGAAATCTTGGCTGAAAACGAGTTTCGAAATGAAAACTTATCAACTACCTAAAGGTGATATTTGTAAAGAAGCTTGCACTAAAGGTGTGTTGCAAAGACACACTGTCACACTCGTGTTTCTAAGACACTGTCACAGTCCAACCAGCATGGGCGGATTAAGACCATGTAATAATGCTATCAAGGCTAATCAATCATTGTTAATGTTCTGAAACTAAAATTTAAACTTAACTAATAAGAATATTCCAAGGCATAATGATTATGTTTAAATCGGACAGAATAATCATTTAAAATACCTTCCAAAGCTTGAAAATCAAAAGTGCTATTTTTGTGGGTATTAGGGACCCTAAAGACACACTTTCATCACATTAGAAGTTATTTAAAATAAGTATAAAAATCCTGGCAGAGGTACATTCGACCGGTCCAATATACCTAGACCATAACCCTTACAGACTGTGTACCCTTTGACCGATTGACCGGTCCAAAGGTACACAGATTCAAATCCAAGCTCTGCCTTGTTTTTAAACTTGTTAAAACCAAACCCAACATGTTCATTTGGCATTGAAACATTTCTAAAACATCACATACATTTTAGGATAAAGTCAAAACACTTTTTCAACATTTAGAGCACACCTGAAAATGAAAGCTATAAAAATTCACCTCAAACATTGTTTGTACCATAAAAATCCATTCTAGTAGTGTGCTGCCACGTGGAGTGTTCAAATGGCATTTATGTGGAATGATTTAGATGGACAAGAGTGTTGACACGTGGGAGAATTTAAACATGAAAGGGGCGCTAGCAGTTTGTCATTCAGCAAGGGTTTAAATTCAAGGGGCAACTACTAGGACACGTGTCATGGAGGGATCAAGTAGTTTGAAGTAACTGTTTTAGCACATGGAAATTTAATGAGGTAATTACTTCAAAGGCTTATAAATAGGAGAAGAGATGAAGAGAAAGAGGACACCCAAACACACCAACCAACTCTTCAGAAATATACTTCGGTTGCTACTCTTTCTTTTTCTTTCCTTAAGAGTAGAATACCACTTCGGAGTCCTCTTCGAGGTTAGGATTTGTACATTACTTTATGATAAATAAAGCATTTCCTTTCTTCCACTGTTTTATAGTATTTAGTATTAAAATAACTTAGTTTATTCTTTATTTCTGTCACGCTCCAGCGTAGCAAAGTAAGGAAAAATTAAAAGTTTCACCTTTTGGACCCGTGGATACGTGACTGGTTTAAGGATCGCATGCTTGTCTATACAAGAAAGAACCAAGATAATAGCAATAAACAATATCTGAAACAGTAATAATAAGCATGGTGGTTCTAGGCTTACAAAATATTAAACATCAGAGTCTTAAGTCCATTATTAAAACCCACAGAACTAAAAAAGGAAAGATAATATTATCCTGGGCGTTAGGGGGTGTAAACGAGATGAGCCGCTCATCAAGGGCTCGAAGCTCGGCTTGATAAAGGCTAGGCTCGGCTCGCTCATTTGAGCTCGTGAACACGATCGATTAAGGCTCGTGAGCAGGCTCGTGAAAAAGCTCGTTTATAGGTTTGATAAAAAGGTTGTATAGTGACTTTTATAAATAAATTTATTATAAAATAATATAATTTTAGCAAAAATATGACACATTTCATAAATAGGCTTGATAAAAGATTATTTTATTATTAAACTATATAATTTAAAAGGGCGTGCAAAAAAACTCGTTAAAAAGCTCGCGAGAAAGGTCGCAAACACTTGAAAGATCGGCACGTTTGAGCTCGTGAGCAAGCTCACTAGCTCATGCTTGGCTCATATAACATAGTAATCGACATCTAGTGCCTTAATTACAACAAAAGATAAAATAAACAAAAGTTTTCACTTCTGCCTGCTAGCTTGCAAATCCATAGCCTTCCTCAGCTTACTTCTTGTTCGGGTGGTTACCTCTGCAAGAACTGGACGTTTGATTGTCCAGGACATGAAAGTTACCAGCTTTACTGCAAGTTGAGTGAGTAAACCTACTACACTGGACGGGCTCAGAAAGCATTGGTTAATCTGTTAAGAAAGTAATACGTTCTATTTTTCCTTCTTTAATAAAACTTGTCTTAAGTCTGGAGGAAATTTGTATGTTTAGGAAACGCTCAATGATATTACGCGGATTGGGCTATAGTCCCAAAGCGATCAATCAGTTGTTGTCAGTTGTGTTTCAAAGATCCGGGCTCAAAAAGCATTGGTTAATCTGTTAAGAAAGTAATACGTTCTATTTTCTCTTCTTTAATAAAACTTGTCTAAAGTCTGGAGGAAATGTGTATGTTTAGGAAACACTCAATGATATTATGCGGATCTTTGAAACACAACTAACAACAACTGATTGATCGCTTTGGGACTACAGCCCAATCTGTACTAACTCGGATACTTCGCTTTGAACCATAGGTTCAATCTTTACTCTTGACTCTTTGGATTACCGATCCAATCTTTGGAATATGCCCAATCTTTCATGAACACGACTCCGTGCATGCCTCTGGCACGAGTGCCGTTGGCTTGGAATATCGCCACTTTCTGGTCATGGGTTACCATCTTGTCATTGTGCCAAATGGCTAATTGACATCTATTCTCGTGTCATCATGCCCAGCGGCTAATTAATATCTGCCTTACAGCCTCATTACTTGGTAATGCCAATCTTATTCCATTCGGCCTTAGTTAATTCGTCATCCTACCCAAAGTGGCTATATGCTTGATGTTAACCCATCGGCTATTAACCATGTCAACAACTGAACCCAGACTCTTTAATGTTTCTCGAACTGACCAATCAACGAACGTAACACAAGAGACGAGATCAAAGGATACGAACATCTTGTTATTATCTTATCGCAACTTACACATCACCAACAAATGCGCGACGTACAAGTTGTCAAAGCACATTATTCTCGGAGTCGCGTACTTAAGTACATCATATTATTATTCACGTAGTTCTCGTACGTCGTCCACAAAAGTGCTGCCACTTAATCGTAATATCAAGTTAAGAAAACATCTACTTCTTATCCTTATACAAGGTATACATTGCTAAGGTACTACTCCAATCACATAAGGTACAGCTTATAGCAAGCACATGTAAGCATATATATATCCTGTACAACCCAAGGTACAACTATCATAGCTCATGGTACAACCAACCTTAACACAACTCGTTAAATATATAACAAGTCATTCTTACAAATACTGCCTAGCCCTAGCGCTCGCGCCTCTCGAGTGCTCGCACCTGGCCCGTTCATTAGGCTCGAGTGCTCGTACCTCTCGAGCGCTCAGGTTCAGTAGTTTTCAAGCAGTGACAGTTTTAGCAACTCATATATAGCTTTGATCATCATGCATGTCATATGCATGGCTCTAGATTGTTAATATAAAACTTATGAAAACATAGTTAAGAGTGAATAGGAGTACTCACTTAAGATTTAGATGATCTAGATGAAGAAATATGATAGAAATGTGTGTATATGTACTTGAACTTCAAGAACTATTCAAATATAATCTTCATGCATGTTACATGCATGAGTCTAGAATATGAATTAAACTTTAAAAAAAATAATTTTGAGTGAGAAAGTATGCTCACAAAGATCTAGATGAAGAAATGTAAGGAAGATGTGTGTGATCTTCAAGAACTCTTCAATGCAACTTTAAGCAAGCTCTAAGGCCATGATCCTCTTCCTTTCCTTCTTAACTCTTCAAGTCCTCCACTTATAGAAGTTCAATGCATGTAGTGTGAGTGTGTATGAGTGGTTTGATCATGATTTGGAAGCCATGCAAGGGGTGTTTGTGTATGAAATGTATGTATGTGTGTATAGTAGCATATAAACTCACACCATCTCTCTCTCAAAGGGGCTCTCTATTTTATAGGGTTAAAATGTGTTAAATGCTAATAATGCAGGGGTATTTATAGACTTTATGAGACCCAGGGGCACAATAGTCATTTCACCCATTTTTGAAGCTCGAGCGCTCCTAGGGTCCGAGCACTCGGGCCTCCTGGTTCAGCAATCCTTCCTTTATTTAAGGATCCAAAGTTTTCAGTATAAACATCTGTAGGAACAATCATCAAAGTTAATCCATATACTATCGTAACTAACATATACGCATACAGAAATACCGAAATACATCCATATACTGATAAATACAAGTGAAAGGGCTGGTGTTACAATTTCTATTAGTCAATTCCACACGATTAAAGTCCTTTTGGTTAAGGCATTCGAACGATCACAATTGGCTTGGTGAGGTGCATTTGGCTTACACACTCACACAAAATTAAACAAATATCCTTTGAAGGATAAATAGCCAAACATAATTTTGGCATGCCCGGTGGGACCCTAGTGTCAAAATGACCAACAGAGCATTAAGAAGCAATGGATCTGTTGAAAACACCAACAACAGTACTACACCAATAATGGTGAAAATATAGAAGTTGGTAGCACTACGCACCAAGAACCTCATACGAAAATGTGGTCGATCCTGTGAACAACGGGGTAGTTAATGAAAACCAGACTCAACAAGAGTTAGTACCAACGATTGGTATAAAAATGCAAAACTAATTGGTGAATCAATTGACACCAATTTTTTATCATTTAGGAAATGTGATTCAGAATGTTAATGTTTTGGCTACTTCGTTCACCAATCATTTACCACAAAATATCCCAGTGGTAATACCGAATGGTTACTCACTGCCACTTTGAAGGGAATGTCCACTCGGTGCTTATCAACAATTCATCCCTGTTAATTGTATGAATGGCCCCAATATAAGGCCAAATAGAAAAAAAAAAGTTTCTATATGCCTGTTCAAAATAATGTAGGACCTATGTTCAAGGGACCTCAAGCATATCAGATTGGGGGTTTCCAAGACCCAACGTTTAGGCCAGTGAATGTTGAAGATGGAAGGCCTAGAGATTTTAACGTAGGTCAAAATTGGAGAATGAATAATAATCCTGTGTTCAAACTAGAGTTAGGCTATGGGAGAAGGGTTAACAATGAACCTTATAGGAGGGTAGATAACTTTCAACCCCATAGATTGCCCTAAATGCTATCCAACCTATGGGACAAACAATTCGACAACAGCCAAATTTGGTTGAAAGGAATGACAATTAATCTCATTTATGAAATATGCGGCCCTATTGCTAGAGGAGTACAAACTCTCGTATATAGAAAACCTTATCCTGATTGAATAGATAGGATTGAATTGCCTTGAAGCTTCAAGTTTCCTACTTTCACCTTATTTTCTGGTGATGAAAGCCAATCTATAATCGAACACATTGCAAAGTTCACAAGTTAATGTGCTGATGCTGCTTTAAATGAGTTTTTAAAACTTAGGTTATTTGCTATTTATTAACTGACATAGCCTTCAATTGGTTTATCAATTTAGTACCAAATTCTGTTCAGAATTGGGCTCAAATGGAAGATATGTTCCATGCTCAATTTTTTCAAACAAAACTAGAAGTCTCGATGGTTGATCTGGCTAGGCTAAGTCAGAAGCCTGACGAAAAGGCTACTTAGTTTATAAATAGGTTTAAGAGAGCAAGAACCAAATGCAAAATTATATTGCCAGAACCTGAATTTATGAAGCTACCACCGAATGGGCTCAAATTTAGACTTAGGAAGAAATTCGATGCCATAGAATTTAGGGACCTAGTAGAATTAACCGCTCGAGTCTCTAGGTATGAAGCTTTGTTAGAAGAAGAAGCTGAAAGAAATGCTTCTTCACTGAAAACTTATTATAAAGACCATAACTATAACATTGATTCTACTTAAATAGTAGGGAATGAACCTTTCATCTATAAAAGTTTGGTGAAAAAGAATGGATCTGCTGAGTCATATAAAGCAAAAGGGTCCTTTGAAAGATATTCTTTTGATATTTATAAGGCAGATGAAAGTTTTGATCATCTTTTAGAGGGTTAAGTCATAAGACTACCTAATGATGTTAAATTACCTTCTTTTGAAGAGAAAAAAATTAGAAATATTGTAAATGGCATAATACTTGGACACACCCCACTAACAAGTGTGTTGTGTTTCGAGATAGGATTTAGGAGTTGATCAAGAAAGGGAAATTAAAGTTCCCTCAGCAAGACAAGAAAGCTATGGGGATTGATGAGGACACATTCCCAGCAATGTATGAAGTCTCAATCAACATGGTTCAAGCCTCGGTATCTGAAACCACCAAGTTTTTCATGTCGAAGATCGAACAAAGGAAAAGATTAATGAGGCAAAACATACAAAGAAACTAAAAAAATTGTGTAAGCATGAATCTGTGGGGCCAAATCCTCTCAAATCTTGCAGGAAAACTTTAACCATTGATCAAAAGATTATCACATAGTTATGTGTCATATGTAGGGATGAATATGCTGATATGTGTACGAAAAGAGATGGTAAGGAAAATTAGCCTACGGGGCCGGCCGGTAGGCTTCAAACATGAAACCTACATCATCAACTGGCTTGTTTCCACAGCCATTGATGCAGGTAAAGAAAGGACAGTTTCAAGGACCAATCTACCAGGCTTCGATGGCCTCTGGTCCAATGTTTGCTAGGTATTCGAGGTTTTCCCCTAACTATAAGGGGCATTATCAAAAAAATACAATGGCAAATCCATTTTATGGACCAAAAAGAAACATGCAGTACATCAGGCCCGAATCAGGACCTGAACCCAAGAGGTAGCAAGTAGCCTTTGGGGCAAAGCAAAAAATGAAATACCATATGATGGCACCTGCAGTCATGCCACTAAAAATGGTGGACTCACCACAAAGACCACCAATTGTGCCTATTCAGAAAGCACATAGCCCTATCTAACCAAATAAGCCTTCTTTGGTACTAGGTGTACCTAACTGGTTTGTATTACAAGATGAGAGAGTGAAAATATGTTTAAAGAAAAGGCAAAATCTGAACCCAGACTCAAAATGCTCAAGCCTCCTTTGGTTGATTCAAACCACTGGTACATCCTTCGAAATCTGAAGAATAAGAACCAAAGTTTGGTTCCTATCATCAATCTAACCCAATAATGGAGAATCCAAGTAAGTTTACCTTTTGGAAAGAATTCTCACAAATGAAATATGAGAAAGTGAATCAAAAACTTCAAAAGGATTTGAAGGCGAACCCAAGGTTTAATAGAGGAAATAATACTAATGGTGGTACTACTTCAGAAGAATGTACCATCGAACTCAAGTTTACGGAGTTAGAGAAAGCCATGAGTATTGATGACAAAGACATCACTATGGGAGAATCCCATAGTGTAAAAATGAGAAAGTTGGTCAAGAGAGTCAAAAGGTCTCTGAAAAAGAGGATAAAAAAGAGATTTCTCGTATCCAATTTGGTTCATTCATAGTACAAATCGAAGTCAACACTGCTTTTACCCTTTCAATAACCTTCAAAGCTAAAGAAAACCAACAAATGGTTGAGGATGATGAGGAAGATAAGGCTTTGAAAGCAGATGACCCAGAGGTAAAACTGTCGAAGTTTACTATCTATAATGAATGTGATTTAATTTATGCTTTAGAAGAACCATCAAAAGATCTGCAGGACATTCAATTATGTCAATGATGGATGGACATTTAGGATACAATCAAATTTGTAATGCTGAAGAAGATGTCAATAAGACAGCATTTAGATGTCCAGGTAGCATAGGAACCTTAAAATGGGTTCAAATGCCTTTGGACTTAAAAAATGCTAGAATAACTTATCAAAAAGCAATGAATGCCATTTTCCATGATATGATTGAAACGTTTCTAGAATATTATATTGATAATATTGTGGTTAAATCTAAAGCATTCGATGATCATTATATTCATTTGAAGAAAACTTTTGAAAGAATGAGAGTTTTTAAACTCAAGTTAAATTCTTTGAAATGTGCCTTTGGAGTCCTGGCAAGAAATTTCTTAAGATATCTAGTGCAGAAAAAAGGGATTCAAGTTGATAAGAATAAGACTTTAGCTATGATTCGAAGTAAACCACCTTTGAATAAGAAGGAGTTACATAGGTTTTTAAGTCAAGTTAACTTCATTCGAAGGTTTATCTCCAATACTGCTGGAAAAACTAAAGAGTTTTCTCCTTTTTTGAAGCTTAAAGATCATGACAAACTAGTATGGAAAGAAGAGCATCAACTAGCCTTTCAAGCTTTGAAGGACTATTTAGTTAAACCATCAATGAGGATGCCCCCCAAAAATGATAGACCTATGAAGCTATATATATCAGCTACAGACAATTCGATAGGAGTTCTTTTGGCATAAGACAATGATGAGAAGAAAGAATAAGCCATTTATTACCTTAGTAGGTTTTTAAATGAAGTTGAATGTAAATATTCCTTTATGAAAAATTGTGTCTTGCTTTGTATTTTATAGCTATGAAATTAAGATATTACCTTCTCCATAGAGAAGTTTATGTTATTGCAGAGTTTGATTTAGTGAAATATATGTTAACTAGACCTATTTTGCGTAATCAAATTGGGAAATGGATTCTGGCATTATCAGAATTCTGTTTGATTTATGTCCCTCAAAAGGCAGTAAAGGGGCAAACATTAGCTGATTTCTTGGCAAACAACCCTAATAATAAGGAATTGTAAGAACAATGTGAAATTGGTTTAATATCTATGAGCCCGTGGAAATTGTGGTTCGATGGATCAAAAATAGAATTTAACTCAAGAATTGGATTTGTGATTGAGTCTCTTGAGAATATTAAAACCAAACATGATTTTAGATTGAATTCGATATACTGTACCAATAACCAAGTGGAGTATGAGGCTATGATCATGGGTTTAGAGACACTATTGAGCATGACCACATCATCTATTGAGGTTTATGCAGACTCCCAAGTGGTCATTAACCAATTAAAAGGTGAATTCAAATGTGTGAGCCCATTGCTAAAAATTTACTATGAAACAATAATGAGTTTATTGACTAAGTTCGATGATGTTACTTTGGTTCATATCCCAAGGTTTTTCAACGAGCAAGCTAATGATGTGGCTCAAAGGTCTTCTAGTTTTAGGAGTGCATACATTGATCTTAAGAACATAAGTCAAGTGACTGCTAGAAAATTGTTGCCTTTATTGGAAGATAGATTACCATTGGCAAATATTTCTAATATCGAAATCCATGATGATTGGAGAAAACCCATTTTTGATTACTTGTCTGGTTCGATGCATAACCCAGATAGGGTTATAAGATTGAAGTTAATAAATTATATAATGTATGCTGGAATCTTATTCAAAAGAGGAGCTAATGGTATGCTTTTGGAATGTTTGAACAAGCCAGAATGTTTAGAGATTGTAGCACAAGTTCATGAGGGACTTTGCAGAGCACACCAATCTGGAATCAAAATGAGATGGTTGTTTCGAAGACATGGTTGCTATTGGCCAACCATCCTCAAAGATTGCATTAAATATGCTAAAGGTTGTTAGGAATGCCAAAAACATGGTCCCTTGAAACATTTACCTACTATGGATCTACAATATGTCATAAAGCCATGGCCATTTAGGGGCTGGGCTATTGATGTGATTGGTAAGATTAGTCCTTTAGCTTCAAAGGGGCATGCTTTCATTATTTTGGCTACTGATTATTTCACTAAATGGGTTGAGGCAAAACCAATGCAATTAGTTAATCAAAATTTAGTCATTAAATTCCTAGAAAACATAGTTTATAGGTTTGGAATACCTCAAACTATAGTCTCCGATAATGCAACTTTATTCGAAGGAGAAGTTATAGATTTTGCTTCAAAATTAGGAATTATAATCCATATTATGCTCAGTCCAATGAACAAGTCAAAGCCACCAACAAAGTCATAAAAGAAAATATAGCTAAAGTCCTTAAGAAATCCTAGGATGTGGCATGAAATTTTGTTAGAAGTTTTGTGAGCATATAGGACCTCAAAGAGGACAAGTACAGAAATGTCCCCATATGCTTTAACTTATGGGCATGAAGTTGTGTTGTCTATTGAAATCAAATTTAATTCTTTAAGAGTGTTAAAACAAAATCAATTGACTATGGATTCTTATCAGACAACTTTGGCCATGGAATTAGAAAATGTGGATAAAGAAAGAGTTAAAGCTCTAAATAATATTCTTGCTCATAAAGTTGTGACAACAAGAAGTTATAATAAAAAGGTTCGAAGTAGATCCTTTGATGAAGGAGATCTGATTTGGAAAACTATTTTACCAGTTGGAACCAAAGATCCACAATTTGGGAAATGGCCAACTAAGTGGGAAGGACTTTTCAAATTCATAACGTGTTTAAAGGTGGATCTTATAATCTTAAGAATTTGAATGGTTATGTTCATTAAGGAAAATTAATGGGAGATTCTTAAAGCTGTATCATCCAATTATTTGGGAAGCAAGAGAAGAAT
This sequence comes from Hydrangea macrophylla, assembly GCA_033977485.1. Lineage (NCBI taxonomy): Eukaryota > Viridiplantae > Streptophyta > Magnoliopsida > Cornales > Hydrangeaceae > Hydrangea > Hydrangea macrophylla. The sequence goes on from CM066994.1 coordinate 81,433,934, forward strand.
AAGAACAAAATACTAATATTTTAATATTGCCAGAAGTACAATAAAACATGTTACAAAACAGAAGCCAAACTTTGGGCTTTTAACCTAAAATTATCCCAAAACCTATTGTACACTTTGACTTGGTTGAGAATAAATTGCTATTCACCCACAGTTTGCTGATGCTTTAGGGTTGAAGTTTCTAGTTCAGCTTCCACAGGTTGAAAGTTCTCTCAAAGTTTACCTTGTCATGCCCTTGTAGTAGCCAATTGATCTTTAACTTCTTAAAGGGATGCTCTGAGTTGTACACCTTTGTCTTCAAGAGTTTTTATCAGCTCTGAATCAGTTTTGGTTTGCTTTACCAGAATCCTTAGTTCTGTGTTGAATCATCTCATCCATTTCCTTTGCCAGAAGGTCCCTATTTATCTTCAGCATTGACTTGATCCTTGGTGAGTAGAGTGAGACATAGCAGCTTGAAGATTGTCTTCATCCCTTGATCCAAGAAGATTTCAAAAGGAACCCTATTAAAGGGTCTAAGAAATGAGGTGACCCTAATCAAATCAAGATCAAGGGGCTGCAGTACCAGAGGCCCTGAATGAGTTTTTCAACTCTGTCTTCTACATCTCTAGTTATTGGACCTAGTTTACGACTGTGCAGCTTCGCCACAGACTTTAATGTCTTGTTGAAATCTTCTAATTCAGTTGTAGACATTTGGGCAGGTCTTGTAAGAAAATTAAAGGAGGACTTTTGATTGGTTAGTTGAGAAGAGGAAGTAGCAGCTTGTATAGGAGAAGGTGTAGGTGCTCGGGGAGTTGAACTTTCAAGAATTGTGCCCTATAAAGGGTCAGTGGTCTTAGGATCTTCAACCTAAAATTTGAAGGTTGCTTAGAATTTGATTCTTGGAATTTTTTTTCGAATAAAACAAGTCCAAAGTTTTATTTACCTGAGAAATCTCAGCAAGAATGAGTGTTGTGGTCTCTTCTGTCATAGTAGGGATATCTGGAATGCTAGTTTTTCCAGACTATTGGTTCTCCCATAGAGATTGGTGTCGCCTTGATTGGGGAACCAGTTCAAAGCTCCTTTTTATTTCTTTGAAGATGGATAAAAGGTGAATTATCATCTTCATCAGGATTTTCGAGGCCACCAGATTGAGGTGGAGGTGTTTCTGGTTGAGTCTGTGAAGGTACTTCATCCTCCTCAGATTAGGCAAATTTCTGTTTTGGTTTTGGAGTAGGGGGTTTTCCCTTGGGTGTTTTGGAAGCCTTTGAAGCAATTTTTCCTATTGATTTTGGAGAAAGTGGTGCCTTTGCTTTGGGTGCAGGAAGAACTGGAAGTTCCAGTAGCAATGGTACCTATAAAATATGAACATTTTCAATAAATTTGAAAACTCAAAGAGAATAAAATAATTGATAAGTGGGGATAAAGGAAATTACCTTGTCCTTCAGTAACCAAAGCATTGAGGAGGTGGCATTTGTCCATTAACCCAACCAATTTGTTTGGCAACCATACCTCAAAGGCACTGGTTTTACTAGGTAAGGTTTGAAGGTTAATAAATTCGAGGGTTCGAACTTTATTCTAGTAAAAGACCAAGGATTCATTGATCACAAACTCAGAGACTTTGGAAGATTTAACAGACATAAGGGGATATGATAGGCGTTTGAAGGGACAAGGAATGGATTAAGCAAGGCGAAAATTAGTCATGCCTCGGAAAAGCAAAAATAGATAAAAAATAAACTTCTTTTTTGGGTCCATAGGGAATAACTAGTGAAGTCACTGAATTGTCCACACCATGCAGTACCAAACAGTAAATGCTAAAGATAACAAATCGGATCTTATATAAACATGATAAGGAGTTCTATAACTGTTACATCAAAGTCTATAGCATAATATATAGAAAGTCTTAAGGCAACATATGCCCTATTACAAACATGACAGTAAGTCGGCAATCGATTAGGGACTAATGTCTATTCTAATCTTCAACTGGCGTATACATAGTCGCTTCTTTCCCAACATCTCCAGCCTTAGCAGGTCCATCCCTAGCATAGCCTTCCTTCGGTAATATCCATCCTGATAGTAAGGTTCATCCCCTATAGTGTAAGTAACAGGTAGCCCTGACGGGGAATGTCCAGGCATGAAATGCCATCAGCTTGTTTAAAGCTGAGTGAGTAGAAACTAAAATGGTATCATAAGCACAGTGTACTTACCAGTTATGAAAGATAACTATAGTTATACTAGTAATATCTGTCTCTTTATTCCAACCCATTAATCGGTTACTCACGTCTTGTTATACGAAGAGTGACAACAGTACTCTTAATCGAAGAACAGACTCAATAGTTTAACTTTATCGATATACCATTATTTCGACCACCGCTTTTAAGGACAGTAACTGCCCACCGCATGTCATAGATACCATGCCTGTCCATCCCCCGCTTTGAAGGACTTAAATCACCCACCGCATGTCAGGGATACAACATTTTGAATAATAGCATATCATCTTATTGCCACAATGACATCTACCAGTGATCCCCGCCTATTGCTTTTAAGGACCTCATGGATCATCTGGCTGTCTTAGGACTACTTGGTCCTACCCATCGCTTCTAAGGATATAACTCCTACCATTTTTAAGGACTTATGACTAAGTGTCTGCCCACGTACAATTCCCGAAACTTTTCAAACCTTCATTAGTTTCGAACTAATATTAACACATGACAATTCCCATTGTGGCCTGACGACTCTGATTGAAATGAAACATATATCAAATTGAATCCCGACTACTACGTTATCCCATGTTAAGAACATTCTCACATTACTCGTAATCATGTCTCATTATCACGTCGCAGTATTCTTTATTCAACCAATAACACATAACAGAAGTATACATTGATATATGGGCAGCTGAACAATATGTATTATAACTAACAGGGATATTCATGTTCTGAGATGTTCGATCGATTGAAGCTCTTTCATTCAATTAAAGAAAATAAAGTTCGATCGATTGAAGAATCTTCGATCGCTTGGGAATGTTTTGGTTCGATTGATTGAAATAGGTTCAAGCGATCAAAACTTGTTTTCTTCAGGCAGTAATGTCCAAAAATTATATGTTGTGTTTGGTTTTGAATTTTCACGTCCAAAACTTGTAAAAGTACCAAGCCTAGCTACTAATTGAGTTTAGAACTCACCAAAATGTAAGAGATTGTTTGGTTTGAGCTTTTGAAGCTTGGTCTCCAATGGCCAACCTCTCTCTCTCTCTCTCTCTCTCTCTCTCTCTCCTCTTCTCTTCCTTTTTCTTCCTGCTATCTCTCCCTCTGTATCAGATTGTATATATATAGAGTATATATGTGTGTATATATATGAGTATGTGTATATATATTATACTCTCTCTCTAATCTCTCTGGGCCAAAACAAATCTCACACACACAAACATGACCCCATATATATAGGGGTTGGGGGTACAAGGTTGCAACTTCGTGTGAACTGAGGATAAGATATCCAGACATGTTCGATCGATCGAAGATTCTTCTATCTATTGAGAACAGGTCAGTTAGAGTTCAATCGATTAAAAAGGGCTCAATCGATTGGGAAAGGGGGATCACATCATAAAATATGTTGGCCGAGTTTCAAGCGATTGAAAAAGGGTTCGATTGATTGAAACTGCATAACTTCAACCGATCGAGAATAGTTCGATCAACTGAAAGCTAAATTATAAGTATAGCAAAAGTATTCATACATAATCTCATTTATATATATATACATACCAAAAATACGGATATTACATCGTCCACCACTTTTTAAAAGATTTTGTCCTCGAAATCTAAGTAGTAGGATGAAAAAAAAAAGGGAGCGTATCGCGCATCTCTTACTCTAATTCCCACGAAGCTTCTCCTTCATCATTATGCTTCCACTAAACTTTTACCAATGGAATCTCTTTGTTTTTGAGATTCTTGATTCCTTGATCCAAAATTCTCACTGGTCCTTCGGTAAATGTGACATTGTCATTAACTTTTATGTCTTCAAAGTTAATCTTATGTGCTGGGTTATGGGCGCACTACTGCAACATACTGATATGGAAGACATTGTGCACGCTTGACATTTTAGGCTATAATGCCAGTCTATAGGCAACCTTTCCAATGTGTTCCAGGATCTCGAATGGTCTTATTAATTGAGGCGATAGCTTGCCTCTCTTTTGTCCTAATCTAATAATTCCTCGAGCAGGTGAAACCTTGAATAATACATGATCTCCAACTGCAAATTCTAAATCTTTACAGCGTTTGTCAGCATAACTCTTATGTCAGGTTTGCACCATTTTCTTCTTCTCACGTACCACTTGAATCTTGTTACTGGTTTCGCATACCATCTCTGGCCTAATAAGTTGAGTATCTCCAACTTTAGCCCAACACAATGGCGATCAGCAAGTTCGTCCATAGAAGGCTTCAAATGGCGCCATCCCTATGCTCGTATGATAACTATTATTATAAGAAAACTCTATCAATGACAGGTGCGACTCCCAATAACTTTTAAAATCTATGACGCATGCTCATTACATGTTCTCCATCACTTGGTTCACTCATTCAGTCTGTCCATCAGTCTATGGATGAAAAGTCGAACTCAAGTTCAGTGTTGCTCCCATTGCCGCCTGGAGACTCTTCCAAAACACTATAGTTAACCATGAATCTCGATCTAACATGATAGAAATAGGTATGCCATGTAGTTGCACGAATTGTTGAATGTACATCCTGCTTAGTTGTTCTACCGGGCATGTCATGCTATAGGTGATAAAATGCATCGTCTTTGTTAGTCGATTCACTATTACCTAAATAGCATCGTAGTTTTGCTAAGACCTCGGCAATCCCACCATGAAATCCATAATGATGTGTTCCCATTTCCATCGGAGAATCAGTAGCATCTGTAGAAGTCTAGGTGGTTTATGGTGTTCTACCTTTACTTGCCTACAAGTGAGATATTGAGATACATACTCAGCTACCTCTCTCTTCATTCCTTCCCACCAAAACTTTCTCTTTAAGTCTTTGTACATCTTTATACCACTAGGGTGTATGGTCATTTTGCGATTTATGTGCTTCGTTTAATATGTCTTTCTGGAGATTATCTTCGTCAGGCACAAAGAGTTTACCTTTACATCTTAGAGCTTTATCCGCGCTTATACTCTATACCTCTGGTTCCATAGCTGATATCTTAGTGAACCATAGTCTCAAATCCTCAGTGGTTTATTGAGCCTCTAAGATGTGACTGATCAGAGTCGGTTGTGCGACAAGACATCCAAGATTTGGTCCTCTTAATTCTGTGGACTGAAGGTCAAACTTGGCTAAAATCTCTAATGCTTGCCATTCTCGAACCAACATGGTAGCGATTACCAGTCGAGGTAGGCAACTCAAAGCGTCGGCCATAACATTTGCCTTTCCTGGATGGTATTGTAATGAAAAGTCATAGTCCTTGAGTAATTCCATCCATCTCTGTTATCGAATTTTCAACTCCTTTTGAGAGAATAGATACCCCAAACATTTATGATCTGAGAATAGATCAAACTTCTCGCCATATAAATAGTGTCTCCATATCTTTAATGCAAACACTATTGTAGCTAACTCTAGGTCTTGTGTAGGATAATTCTTCTTATATGGTTTCAGTTGTCTTGATCCATACGCAATAACCTTTCCATCTTGCATAAGCACACACCCAAGTCCTTGGTGTGATGCATCACTGTAGATGATAAATCTCTCTCTGCTCTTAGATATTGCCAATACCGGTGTAGAGGTCAATCTTTCTTTTAACTCTTGGAATGCACCCTCGTGCTTATCTGTGTTGGGTTTGTGCCCTCAAACCATTACTTTATGTATGAGACATTGACATTTAATATATGGATATCAGCTTTACATTTCATTGTGTATGTTTATTTCATGAGATGATTGTTAATCCTTAAGTATCATAGTAAGTAATTCGTGTATGTATGAGATACATACAAGTGAGATACAAATTGCTATTCTTTGATACTTAGAATTTATCACAGTGGATGATGAGACTGGATATCTCATCAGGTATACACTACAGCATGTTTAGCTACCAATGGATGGAGTGATTAATCTCAATCACTTGAGTGTAACTCTTAGTTAATATACTGGTGCTTATAGTGCATTGATGGACCTAAGCTTTCCTATTGACACTTAAGACTGTCAACAGTCAATAAGAACTCATAACTTGTATAAGGTACGTATTCTCAATCTTGAGACGATTATGAAAATAGACTGTGGATATAGTTGCTTTGACTTACCAATCAGTGAGGTCTGTAAAAGATCAACACCTGGGTATCTTGGGTATGTCATGTTCATAGGGTTATGAACATATATTGTCAAGATGGAATCCACCCTCTGTTAAAGAGTAAGCATTCTCTTGAGAATGTCACTAAGTTGATTACTGAGAACTGCAATCTTGTTGATAAGTAGTTATCAACATGTTTGGTAATCATGAAGGGTGAATAGGACTCAAGGAATACAAGAAGTAATCGTGATTCAGGTTGACAGTAACAATTATCCGACAACCTGAATCTGATTATGAATGCTAACGGTAGAGGGACATTAGTACACCATATAAGTCTAGTTTTTGCTTCAGATTTGTTCTTTTATGTTGGAGTTCAGTTATCATTTTATAGTGGAGTAAATGATAATTGACTAGTTGGTTAGGTTGCTGATCAAAGAGTTTGATCATGGGAATTGCCAATTGGTTTGAGCCAACAATAAAGAGCCTTGGAGGTCCCACTCTTAGCTTTGCTAGGATGTTTGGAAAGGCACTTGAGGATGATGTCAAGACAGGTTTGATGATCAAAGTTGTCTCGATCGATTGAAGTCTAGACAGGTTCGATGGCTCGAAGGTTGTTAGATCGATCGAAGCTTCGATCGATCAAAGCCACTTCGATCGCTTAAACATTAGGACAGTTATGGGAATCTATAAATAGGGCAGCTATGTCCAAAAAAGGCATTCGTCGTTTTAATACGTTAGAAGTTGTACAAACTGTTCTTAGAGCTCCCAAACCTTCTCCATCCTCCTTATTAGAGATCCCACCATCTCTAGTCTTTTTGAGAAGCATTCATAGGAGTCATAAGGGTAAAGACAACCTAGTGGAGGCTGTTGTACCATAAAGGAGAAAGAAAATAAAAATTGGGTTCAAGACCTGAGGTATAATTCTCCTCCTTCTTTAGTACACATCTATTGAATTGACGAGTAGCAGATCCTGGGCTACCAATAAGTTTTTGAAACTTAACCTTTCCGCTGCGTGTTTAAAATAAAATTTAAACTTGTTTTTCCATCAATTTGTCCATTCATACTTCATCTCCTTTCTTGTCAGGTTAGTCAATGGTCTTGCAATCTTGGAGAATCCTTCCACAAATCTCCAGTAATATACAGCTAGACTGAGAAAACTTCTAACTTCGATTGCATTGGTCGATATCCTTTAACTCAAGACTGCATCGATCTTAGATGAGTCTACTAAGATACTGTCCTGAGATATCACATGTCCTAGAAATTTGACTTCCTATAGTGAAAATTTGCATTTACTAAACTTTGCGTACAACTTATTGTCTCTTAGTGTTTGTAGAGCAATTTTTTTTTTTTTTTTCGGAAACAGGTAAATATATTCCAAAAAGATGTACAAATGTACAAGGGGCATACCCCAGGATAAACATGAAGCACAGGCATAAGGACCGTGGCAAAGAAAGCCACACAAGATAGACCAAAACCAAGACCAGAGCCTTAATACATAACCAAATTACAACTCAAGACCAGAAAAGGAAACTCAAAAAACAAAATGAGAATCAACAAACAAATCCAAAACAATCCCTACTTCATATCCAGGATCTAGCATGTAACTCCATAAGTGGGTGGTGTTTCCATTGGGATCTAATCTGCAAGTTGACTTGGGAAATAAAAGTTTGCAACAACTGATCTTTTGGAGTGGTAAAGCCTTTAAAGGTTCTAGTATTCCTCTCCTTCCATAATCCATAGACGGTCACGCCAAGGCAAATGATTGGTATAGCATGTTGGATCTTCTTTCCTTTCCAGTGCTGAGCCATCCATTGAACTGTATCATCCCAATCTGTGCCATTCCATAAAAGCTCACATCTCTGCATCAATTTCTTCCAAATAAAAGAGGCATAAGTACACTCAAAGAATAAATGTTTATGTGTTTCCATATTGCTATGGCAAAACACACATGCAAGCGGTCCAGGGGTATAGGCAAATATTCTATCATGGGTAGCAAGTCGATTCTGAACAGCAATCTAAAGAATGAAATTTTGTCTCGGTGTGCATCCTGGAAACCAAACAATCTTGTACCAAGGGACCACAGGAGCAGCATCCCTAAAGTGATCCCATATATGTGCAAATTTAAAAGTCCCAGAAGGGGTAAAGGACCAAGATATACTATCTGTTGATCCAGTAGGCTTATACATATTATTTAAAATGTTTCTAACTTCATTCAATCCTATGGAATTAGACAGGGGCCAACTCCAATCATTGTTTCTAATAATAGCTTCAACCTTAGCTTTAGAATCAATGGCAACATCATAAGCAATCCTACTAGTATATTTCTCAAATAAAGGACCAATAGGCAGCCAACTGTCAAACCAAAGAGACGTGTGTTTACCGTCGCCAATTTTATGGGTTATGATGGGTCTAACAACTTCCCTAAGTTTTAAAAGTTTTTTCCAATACCAAGAACATTGGTTGGGGGCTCTTATCTCCCAGAAGCTCTTTCTTTTAATCATATACATGTGTACCCACTTCTTCCACAAAGAATTATTTTGAGGGTCAAGAAGATTACCAATATGCTTAAAATTAAGGAGAGTATTTGTGAGAAAAATATCTTTAAATCCCAGACCACCTTCATTTTTTGGTTTGCAAACCTTAGCCCAAGAGATTTTTGCCCCATGTCCCTTCTCTGTTGAGCCAGACCAGAGGAATCGCATTAGGGCCTGATCCACCTGTTTAAGAACCCCTTTTGGGAGAATGAACATCCCAGACCAATATTGTTGGATCCCAAGCAACACAGATTGTATCAACTGAGCTCGACCTGCAAAGGATAAGAACTTAGATTTCCAGGAATTAATTCGAGAACAAATATTATTAATCAACACATCACAATGGCATTTTTTCAATTTAGTAGAGATCAACGGGACGCCAAGATATCGCATAGGAAGAGATCCTTTAGTAAATTGGAGAACCCCCAGAATATCAGTTGCCACTTAGTCTTCAAGCCCAGAGAAAAACACACAACTCTTAGAATCGTTGGCTTGTAGACTAGACCAATCATAAAATTGATTTAAGGTATTCCGAATCACTCTAGCAGACTCAACATCTCCATTCAGCAAAATAATTAAGTCATCAGCAAAGCAAAGATGGGATATTTTTAACTTATCACATTTCCAATGAAACTTAAACTGGCCATTTTGAATATTAAATTGGAGAAGTTGGCTAAGGGCATCCATGACAAGGACAAAAAGGTAAGGGGACATTGGATCACCTTGTCTAAGACCTCTTGCACCTTCAAAGTATCCCACAGATTCCCCATTAAAATTAATGGAGTATCTAGGGGAAGATATACAAGCAGTTATCCATTTTATTAATTTAGGAGGAAATCCTGTTAAAACAAGAAGGTCAAACAAGAATTCCCAACTAACACTATCATATGCTTTCATGAGGTCAACCTTGGCTGCAACTCTAGGTTTCCCTCCAACTTTGTGATAATCTCTAAGAAGATCTTGGGCCAGTAAAACATTATCACTTATTTTCCTACCCTTAACAAATGCAGATTGGGCTTGGTCAATTAAAGCAGGAAGAACAGATTGTATTCTATTCGCAATAATTTTGGAGATACATTTGTAAATGATATTACAACAAGATATAGGTCTAAAGTCCCCCATCTTAGAAGGGTTGGGCACTTTAGGAATTAGGGCGATGATAGTAGCATTAGACTCTCTTAGCATCTCTCCCGACTTAAAGAACTCTTGAATAGCTTCAATAACAGTAGATCCAACAGTAGTCCATGAATTTTTAAAGAAAAATGCATTAAAACCATCAGGGCCCGGGGCCTTGTTGTCATACAAGCTAAACAGGGTATGTTTAATCTCATCAGAAGTGGGATCTCTGTCAAGGTCCTCCATAGAATTCTCTGGAATCCTTTTAAGGATGACCCTTCTCAGAACATTAATCCCTGGGTAGTGGTTTTTAGCTGTAGTACCCAGTAAGTCTTTAAAATGTCTAACCGCCTCTAATTTAGCTTCTTCAATATTGCAAGTAAATGAGCCATCAGGCTTTTCAAGTTTGAAAATCCTTTTCCTATTTCTCCTATCTTTAATATGTTGAAAGAAGAATTTAGAATTTTTGTCTCCTGACTTTAGCCATTGAACCCTAGATTTTTGCTTAAGGGTTTCTTCCTCAATCCAAACGGCTTTTAGAAAGTTAGATAAACACTGTTTTTGTTTGGATATTAGAGATGGACAACAAGGGCTCTTAAGGAGGTCAGACTGGACCATTTTAAGATCAGATCTAGCTTTATCAGCTAGCAACTTTTCTTTTCCAACAAAGCTTTTACTAAAGGACTTCAACTCAAGTTTAACAAGTCTAAGCTTTTGACAGACTTGGTATTGAGCAGTACCATTAATCATCGTATTCCATGCATTCGATACTGTAGGATTATATGCATCAAGCTGAGTCCAAAAATTAAAGAATTTAAAAGATTTACCCTTCCTCCTAACAGTTTTATCCATATAGATAACAATAGGGGAGTGGTCAGAAATACCTGGCTCATAGAAATGAGCATAAGACTTGTTAAAGTTATTCAGCCATGTTTGATTAATCAGAGCTCTATCCAATTTCCTTTGGGTATAGTCTGGTTTACCATATCTGCGATTACTCCAGGTGAAAAACTCTCCAAGATATCTCAGGTCAGTTAAGCAAAGAGAGTTAACCACATTCTTAAAATTAGTAATGTCAGAGTTTAAGCCAAAATTTTGGTCAGAGACTTCATTGGAATTTAAAACCACATTGAAGTCTCCGAGAAAAAGTTGGTTTATATTGGAGACAACTTTGGACTTCAATTCAGTCCAAAGACTTCTCCTCTCCTGTCCAGTATTAAAACCATAGATGAATGAAGCCTCAAACTGAAAGCTATTATCATCATTAGCAATATGAACATGAATCATTTGGGAAGAAACACTAATAATAGTAAGGTTGATCTTGTCTGGGTTCCAACCCACCCAGATTCTCCCAAAAGAATCTGGGGAGCTATTTGAGACAAAGTTCCAATTCTGAAAAATGTTTCTCTTAATATAATCCTCTTTTGTTTTCCTAACTTTAGTTTCGATAAGACCAATAACATCAATATTATTATTATAGATAAATTTAGCAACCTCGAATTGTTTAGAGGGGAGGTTAAGACCCCTTATATTCCAGCAGCTTAAAATCATTAAAAACGATGATGAGAATGTTTCCTTTTACCTGAGGATCCAGAATGCTTGTTCCTTCTTTTTTGTTGAGCCTTACCTGAGCCTCGAGGGGATGGAGTATGATTCTGGGGCACTAGCTCTAATCTTTTTTCACCAAGACTTTTTAGCTCTTCGGCTCCTTCTTCAGAGTAGGACTCTAGATCTTCATGTTCATCAGAGGTGGAGGGGTCCAGATCATTACCTTCCTGCCCAGAATTAAAACAGGCCATGGAACTAGAGGTCTGCTCATTGAGTGGAGGCTGACCTTTGGGACAGTAAGCATGCCCTTTATGTGAGCATTGAGGCAAAGTAGCTTTCTCCTTATTAGGATCCTGTTGCACAGAGGGCACTTCACATTGAAGAGTACCCAAGTCTTCAACACAATCTGAACTATCATCCTTTGGCTCGGATATGTTGATGGGGCAATGCACCTCCACACCCTTAGGTTCACTGATTTTCATAGTTGTTCCTTGAGGGATCTCATTTTCTACTTCATTTGTTGGAGAATTACTCAATTCATTCTCTGCTATTGTATCTTCCTCTAAAGAGGAGAATCTGTTGCTATTAGACAAACTGGAAGTAGACTTTGGAGGGACTGAAGAGTAGGGGGAAACCACTAGACAGACATCAGATGTTGCTACTAATAGAGGCTCTTTAGTGGCTTCATCAATGATGGGTAAGCTGGAAGGATAAACAAATTTTCCTTTGTCCTTAACTTTCCAATCCCCTTCAATATGGGCCTGAGAAGTAGGGGGTTCTTTCTGGGCAGGAGCATGAGCCTTGGGTAACTTTGCACAATCGTGCCCAAATCTCTTACATTTTGCACACCGGAGAGGGACCCATTGGTACTGTAGTGGGAGATAAATTGGCTCAATCTCTCCTGTAATAGGATCCTCGAAGTCTATCACAAGATCTTTGAGCATTTCATGTTTAGCATTTAATTCAATGCAGATACGAGCAAAGGAGATTCGTCTGCATTCAGCTGTAACCTTGGCAACATGTAATGGTTTACCTAAAGCACTGGCGATGTGGCTTAATCCTATCGGATTCCAGAGTTCAAGAGGAATGTTATATATATGAACCCACACCGGAATAGTGGAGATGGACTCCTTGGAGAGAGTAAGGCCTGATTGCCATTTACGTAAGAGTATTGGCTGCCCACTAACATGCTATGGGCCTCCTTCCAGAACAGCCATGCTTTCTTCCTCACTGTTGAATTTGAAGAAGAAAAAACCCGAGTCAGTAGCCACCATATCATGGAGACCTCTTTTCCCCCATAATCTGTTAGTTGCATTTTTCACAAGAGAGTAGGGGATCTTTTTTCCAATGAAATAACCCACTAAAGTATTTTGCCAAGGGTGGCTGCCCTCAACATACACTTCCTTTGGAATACTAATATGTGATCTATCAGTGCCTTCCTGAGGTTTGATGTAACTCAGATTTAAACCATTAGAACTTTTAGTAGTAACAAGAGAAGCCCAAGAATGAACAGGTCTTGCTGGAGGTTCTCCTTGATCTGTGACATTAAGCGAGCCTTCACTAGTAGCAGTGGCCTTAGGAACTTTAGCATGTAAAGTAGTAGTAGATGGGGTGTTAGTGGATTCCACGAAGGCATCCGGATTGTGCTTAGCGATATAGCCAAATGGCAAGGCATTGCGGACTGGCCCAACAGTTTGCCCAGGTGTAGCACTAGAGACTGGGCAAGAGTGTGGCAAACCTGTGTGGGCCTTGCGTATAGTACTAGCAGACAAGGATCCGGGTCTTGCGGAATTTGATGGCCCACTCGCAATGAAGGCAGAAGGAGCCTTGACAGTTTCTAGGTCAAGGGAATTAAACAAAGGATTAATTTTGGACACACCGCCGGAAATTGAGGGAAAAGTGGGTGAGCCCATGTGCTTATTGTCCTGCGGCTGCAGGTTACCAGATTTACTACTTTGCCCATGCCTAAATGACTCAACATCTCCAATAGTACCATCAACGTTAACTGCACACGCAGCCTTGCGTGTAGAGTCATCCATGCCAGCACGCGTGTCCCCTGCATACTCACAGTTTTGAATATCTTTAAAAAAAGGTTTCTGACCGTTAGACCCAAATGTGTGAGAAATGTGGGCCCTAGTAAGTGCAAACTTCTTGGAAGCAGCATCAATATGGTTTTTTGGATCAAACTGCTGATTCTTATCATCTTCAATAGGACCTGAAGAAGAAAGCTTGTTATCCCCAACATTTAGAAAATTTGAACATTTCTCCATGCTAGCATTAACCTCCTCCATTTCAGGCCTAACATTACTAGGGATGGGAGCTCCAGGGCATATGTCAAAAGGCTCAAGCTGAGTATCTCTCCAGTTTCTCCCTCCTCTTCCTCGGGGATGAACATCATTGGGAGAGGAATCAATACATTCTTCTATATTATTTCTCAGTTCAACAATCATATTTCTAAGAAGAGTATTCTCATCTACAAGTTTAGAATTAATTCTCTGAGAAGCTTCATACCCAATCTTCAGTGGATGATCAAGTAGCATGGCATCAACTCCATCCTCACCTTCTAGGCAAGGATCAAGGCCATCATTCTTCTCTACATTTTTTTTTTCGGAAACAGGTAAATACATTCTTCTCTACATTACCAAACTCAGGAGCACCAATAGGTACCCCCTCCTTCGAAGAACAAGCAGAAGCATTGCTAGAAGCAGAAATTGGAGTAGCTAACTTTATTGATGAAAAAGCATCAATAACAGCTCCCTTCTTCTTTCTTCTCAGGATCTCCTTAGAGTCTTGAAGAGATTTGAAGGAGCTTCCTTCCACTAGGCCATACACCTCTTCATCATTAGCTATTGAATCAACCCAATCCTCCGGTAGTTCCAACTCCTCTTCACTCAAAGATTCAACATTAATACTAGTCCCAAGCAAAGGAACATCAATGGAAGCAAATGGAACCTCAGAAATCACAGAGATCCCATCATCATTGATCTTACTAATAAAGGACTGTGAAGGATTTGAAAGAATAAAACCTCTTGAAATATTGCCTTCACCAACAACTTTTGAACTAACATTGTTAATCTGACCTTTCATCATGACCTCCAAAGAATCAATGAATACTATAATGAATTGATATGTAAGGTTTGAATACTCTATTCATTAAATCTGTGAATACTACTGGGGCATTAGTCAATCCAAAAGACTTAACTAGAAACTCATAATGCCCATATGTCGTCCTGAAAGAAGTTTTCAACACATCCTCTAGTCGAACTAATAATTGATGATATCCTGAACGTAAATTGATCTTTGAAAAGACCTTGATCCTTGTAGTAGGTTGAATAGGTCATCTATCTGAGGAAGTGGATACCTATTCTTAATTATGACCTTGTTCAACTCTCTGTAGTCGATACAGAGTTGAAGAGTTCAATCCTTCTTCTTTACAAATAGCACCAGTGCTACCCAAGGTGATGTACTTCAGCAAACAAATCCTAGATCCTCAAGTTCCTGAACTTGCTTCTTTAATTCCAACATCTCAGTTGGCACCATCCGATAGGGAGTCTTAGATATTGGTAGTGTTTCAGGTACCAATTCCACACAGAAGTCAATTTCCCTTTTTGGTAGAAGTCTAATAATGTCTTGGAAAACATCTTTAAAATCTTGTACGGTAGGAATGTGGTCTATAGTAGGTTCCGTACTCATACGTTCGATCGTAACTACACAACTTGTAAGAAACAAGTCGTGTGCCTATTGGCACTAAAATATAATCATAGCACATCTTGTTGTCATGAACACAGTAGTCCTGGTAGGAAAATCCAAGTTAGCTCCATACTTTGTAAGCCAATCCATTCCGAGAATAATGTCATACTCTGACGTTGACAGAACTATGTAGACACCCCAATTTTGACCGATCGTCGAATTTAGGAGAGCGTCACCTCCACGTCCGATGACGATAAGGACCGAAAAGATTCGAAGTATTCCAAGCTCTTCAGAAAGTTCTCCAAACGCGATAAAATTTCACAGAAAGAAGAAAATACCAGGTATTTAGGAGAATTCAGGTATAAAACACCATTTTCGGAAAAGATCTTCAAAAAAAAGTTTCTTTAAGAAAAAAGGAAGAAAGAAAAGACCTAAAAAGGGAAGTTCTGCAGAAAAACGGCACACGGCAGAATTCTGCGGCATTCAGTGAATGCCGAGCGGCACTCACTGAGTGCCGAACGGCATTCAGTGATTGCCGGCCCGGCATTTACTGAGTGCCGCCGACATTTTCTTACTGCCGTTTGCTTTTAAAGTCCGTATTTTGTGGTACAATACGTATGTGTATGCGGATAAAAACAAAAATCTGATAAAGTAAGGTTGACGAAAATACGGCAATCAATAATTTGGCGCGGCACTCACTGAGAGCCGCGCGGTAGTCACGGAATACCGCGACGGCAGTCGCGGAGTGCCGCGGCGGCAGCCATGGACTGCCGCGAATAACTTTTGAATGCCGTCCTGGGCAGCAGTCTATCTAATTTCAGGA
Source organism: Hydrangea macrophylla (assembly GCA_033977485.1). NCBI lineage: Eukaryota > Viridiplantae > Streptophyta > Magnoliopsida > Cornales > Hydrangeaceae > Hydrangea > Hydrangea macrophylla. The sequence continues at coordinate 81,449,888 of CM066994.1, forward strand.
AGCACGTATTGTACCACCAAATGGGATGATTATACCTGTCTTTTACTCCGAATTCACTGAAAATACTTGGTAATTTTTGTCTATAAAAGAGGGAGGATCTTCCTTGAGGAAAAAAAAAGAAAAAAGGGGAGAAGAGGAGAGTGATACAACATACAATATACAACACAATTCAAAAAGAGAGAGTTTAGAGAACTAGCGAGAAGAGCTTGGAATATCTTCAAAGAAAAAGAACTTTGAGGATAGCTTGGAGGTGACCCTCTAATCTTAGTTGTGTTTTTTCTTTCTTTTGAGCTTCTAATCTTCAAGTCATTTTTTTTTGTTTTTCTTGATTAAGTTTTAGAGTTTGTTAAGTAAACTTGGAAGTCCTTGTTTCTAATTCCTTGATCTTTCTTTTATTTCTCTTTGTTTATGTTTTTTTTTTGGGATTCTTGGAGATCTTCAATATCTCTCTTGACATCTCTTGAGTATGATCCTTTGAATCCCATGTAAGCTTATGCTTTACATGGGAGTCAAAACTTGATCATCACTTCATAAGCATATAGATGGATCCAAGTCCATACTCATGACTTGGGGCCCTCTAAATTTGATGTTTCATGGAATCCTTTCTATATTCCTTTGAGACTCATGAGTCTATCTCATGTCTTCATCTCCAATGACCATCAAATGGTAGGAGAAAGTGGTTTTGAGTCTAAGCCCATCCCCATGCTTTGGATTCTTTATCTTGAGATTTCATAAAGTCTATTCATATTTCACTTGGAATCTATAAATATAAAGGTCTTTTAGTCTCCAATGACCATCAAATGGTAGGAGAAGATGGCTTAGTTTAAGTCCAACTTCATGATTCAATAGTTGGAATTAGCAAATAAGAGTTGAACTTGACAAATGAAAACAGTGAGTTCACAAACTGTTTTTGATCAAAGATTTTTAGTTTGAGATCTAACCGTCAAAATCAAATGAAACCAACGAGAAAGTGTCAACAACACAATATTCTACCACTGTATTTTTTGTTTTAAGGTGGTTTCATGTCTAAAGTGGTTTGGTTGTGAGTTTTGTAAGGACACTGCAATCTGTCCAGAGTTTCAGCATAGTAACACTCTTTTGAAATAAGTAAACCAATGCTTTAATTAAGTGTTTGTGACCCAAAATAATTTTTTCTAAGTAGATTAATGTGTTAGGAAGTCACCCTAAAAAGAACAAAGCATTTATGAGTTTTTTGCTAGTTTTAGAAAATCGTGCAAGAACTCTGGACAGAGGGTTGTAAAATGCTGAGTGATGTCTGATTTTTGTCCAATTCCCGGAGATCCAACCGTTGAAACCTTGATTTCTTTTTTGGGTTAAAAACTAGACACACAGAGGCATCTTGTGTCCAAAATTCATCAAGATCAAACCACGGGAACCATGCGTTTCCATTTTTTAAAGTTATGATCTGCTCTCTGTAATTCATAAAAAACTGCTACTGTTTTTGTCTAATCTTGTTTATTTCAACTCAAATGGCCTCCTAATGTCTTGAGACCCAAATCATACTTTGAATAATGATAATTTAGCTTAAATCCAGAGGCTAAGTGACCCAAATTAGTGAATAAATCCATGTCTTATTCTTGTTCACATTCATTCATTCATGTACATTTAATGCTCATGATTAGAACTAGCTATTGAATAAAGTTGGATTTCGTGCTTGATAGGTTTAAGCTAGAAATTTAGGATTGTTATTTCTAACTTCACATCTTGTATATCTTTTTTTTTTTCGGAAAATGGTAAATATATTCCAGAAAAGACTGTACACAAGTACAAGGGGCATACCCCAGGATAAGACAATAAAAGCACAGCTAGAGGACTAACACATCTTGTATATCATGTGGACTAACACTTTTTTTTGTAGCGCTATTAAGGTATGATCCCTAGGACCCCCTTTAATTTATTTTAATTTCTTGATTTTATTGGTTTTTCAACCTCATGCGCGACACATTAGAATTAGGATCTTGCCTTATATGTATATGTGATTAGAGACTCTTTTTTAGGATTTTCTTTTGCTTGTATGCATTGCATGTTTAATATCGCTGCTGGATCCCGGGTAAGCCCTCTTGTTCCCTATTGCATATCATATTGCTTGCTACTTGGAATATGTGGCTTATGAATGATATTTTGTCATTAGCAATTTTACACCCTTTTGGACATGCTTTTTGTGATGTATATGTATATATGTATTAGTTGAGGGCATGCTTAGATTAATAAATTTGATTAAAAGGATGTTGAGTAGAGGCCTATCGTAAGATAGGATGAGAGAGGGTGTTTTAGTCCGACGGGCTCCTTCCCCTCTCATTCCATAATCCCCGGACCTAGTTAATCTTTGGTTTCTGAAAGATCAGTTTGCTTTAAAAAAAGGTTTCTTAATTTTCCTTTTAAAAATTGAGTGGCGACTCATTTATTTTTGAAATTGATTTTGAAAAGCTGTGGGTAAAAAAAAAAAACCTGTGATATCCACAATCTGGCAACTCTGCTGGGGATCAAACCCAGAATCTCTGGTTTCGCAGACCATAATTTTTTGATTTTGGGTTCACTTGAGGATTAGACTTGAAAAATATCCTTTTAATCAAATTAATTAATCTTGTGTGCTTGTTGCATTTCACTTGCATGTCCAGCCAGTCGATTGCACGGAACTATGACCTTGGAGGCTCGGGGCAACCCGGTCGGTCAAGTCATCATGGGACTATGTGATCACCCTTGATCTCGTACCATGTTTTGGTATATGAAGCATCCTATCGGGTGTGTGTCAAGGGTCCCTTGTTTGACCAAAACCCAGCTTTTGTATAGTAGTTTCTATAGAACCTTTCAATCTTAAGAAATCAATTCTTGATTAGGATTATGTGCTAGGGAGTTTTGTATGCCCGGAAGGGATTACTTGAGATGATGACGATACTTGCTTGATGAAAGATGTATAATCTTTTAATCACCTTTTAGCAAATTCTCCTCATGTTCTGCAACATTTGGGAAACATGCCGAACCTTGATTCTAAGATTATACTTCTTATATCATGTTTAGCTAAGCATCATTGACCTTGTATGCATCCGAATTCATGGAAAGTACGGTGATGATCCGGTCATGTGATCCCCCTACCCAAAGGTTTTTCTCAAGGTTTTCGATTACCTTTTTCAAAAAAATCTTTTCTTCTTTTCAGTTAAAAATTCTCAAATTAACATTTGTTAAGGCATATTTCACTTGACCATCTTCAAAAGAAAAATTCAAAAATCCTTGAAAATTATTTTGGTAGAAGAATGTTCTCAAAAAGCACTCTCAAGGATTGTTTTCAAAGGCCTTTTTACTACCCAAAAAAAATGCTTTTCAAATAAATTTTGAAAATTTTGAAATGACCAACCTCTGAGAAGGTAGTGAGGATCACAATGAGTGGAGAAATCAGCGCACTTGACATGGGTGAGGATCTTATGTGCTTATGTGTTAGGATTAGGATTTTATCTTTTTTTGGCATATAGAGTAGGCACACATGCACACATGCATTGCATCCGCGTGATATACAAAAGGAAAGTTTTTGTTTAAAATGACTTTGTGTGATAAAATGAAGATAAAAAGGGTTTTAAAAGAGGACTTTTCAAATTTATTTGTAGGAGCAAAAATAGCAAATCAAGCGTGGTTTAGGGATCCCACGGCGAGGCTAGTTAGAAGGGAATACACTGACATGGCTGAAGAAAGAAACAACGAAGAAATGACCGGGTTAAGAATACTGGTAGAACAACAAGCAGAGCAAATGAGGCGACAGGTGGAAAACATGAACCGTATGATGGGGATGATAGAATAGCTGAATCGCCGACCACCACATGTAATTCCGCCCGTTATAGACCCACCTTTGGGAGGAGGAGAAGGAGATTGGTTCGACGACCAGGAAGCACAATGGACTGATGCATTGCGGGCCAACAGAGACAGGGAGAAAGTTGAGAAAGAGAAGTAACTGACCGAGAAAATAGAGAAGTTGGAAAGGGTGATGCGCAAGGCTCAGGGAGTTGATACCTATCTAATGGAGTTAGAAGGCCTGTATGACGGGGTTCACGAGACGCTGCCCGCCGGGTTCAAAATGTCAGTCTTTGATAAGTTTGACGGCACCGGAAATCCTCGCAGTCATATAAGAATGTGTATTGGGGCTTTCCAACCGAGCGGCTTGAGCACAACTGTGATGGAAGTCCTATTCCAACAAACTTTGACTGGAGCTGCTCTGTCCTGGTATCTTACTCTCGAACCAAGCAAAACCAGGGTGTGGGAAGAAGTGATTAAGGCACTTGTGGCACAGTACGAATACAATCAAGATTTGGATGTCACTGTCCGAGATTTGGAGACCACTAGGCAAGGGAACAAAGAATCATTCACCGAATACCTGAGAAGATGGAGGGGAAAGGCAGCTAAAATGGTACGAAGGCCGTCTAAAAAGGATCAGATCCGAATGCTGATGAAGAATCTACAGCCAGTGTATCAAGAAAAGATGAGATTCCAGTCGATCAACACCTTTGCTGAGGTTTTCGATGTCGGGACAAGGATAGAGGATGCAATCCAAGAAGGGGTAATCAAGAAGGAAGAGCAACCAAACTGGTACAGGAGGCCAAACTATGGGTCCAACGGAGGACAAACAGGGGGAGTCACTCTAGCCCCACCGATGTCAATGCACTGAATGGACCGAAAAGGAAATTCGACATAGCACCAAGGAGAGGAGGGGATAAAGCACCAAGAAAGTTCTCAGACTTAGTAGTATCATTGTCAACTGCCCTCGATAGATTGTTAGCCAAGGGGCATCTCCGTCAGCTGGAACCTCGACCTCTACCAAGTCCGCTTCCGCCAAATTTCCAAGGGGACCTCTTCTGCAAATTTCATCAGCAGAAGGGTCACTCGACGGATAGGTGTATGAGATTAAGGCACGAGATTCAAGATCTCATTGATAACAAGGTAATTTCAAAATCTCCCACCAAAGCTCCGAATGTTACTAGAAATCCGCTTCCAAATCATCGAGCTGTGCCACCACCACAAGGCCTTTACCTCTTGGGGATAGAAGAAGCAACCTTCGATCCGTATAAGCCGATCACTAAGGTCGGGACACCAAGAAAGCCATACCAGCTACCTGAGGATTTGACAATCTGTGCTTTGGAGGATCAGCCAAAGGAGAACAAAATAGGGCAGTCAGACTGGTGGGTTAAAGGGAGTGACGACCGAGACGAGAACCAGGTAGAAGATGATCTTTGGTACGAGAGCGACAAAGAGACAGAGGTGGTGAAGGGTACTTTAACGGTTGATTCAGAAATTGACAATCTATGGGCAAGGGAAGAAATCAGTCATTTAACTCGGTCTGGCAGACACTTTAAACCGCATGAGCTAGAGGAGGATCATCCGGGGAGAGATCTAGAGAAGGGAAAAGGGAAGATGAATGAAGAAGAGGAAGAAGACAGGGTTCTAAGGCAGATGAAGAAGACTCAGGCCAATATCACCATTTGGGGGTTGCTGATTGCCTCCAAACGCCATAGGCAGGCGGTCTTAGACGCTCTGAACTAATCTGACGTGTCTATCGACACCACCCTGGAGGACCTCATAGGGTTGATCGGCAAAATTTTGACCTCGGCTATTACCTTCTCATCAAATGACTTGCCTCCGGGAGGGCCCGTTCGCAACAAACCATTATATTTCACTGTCAAATACTTGGGGAACGTCGTGCCTGCTTTCCTGGTTGACAATGGATCGGCTCTCAACGTGTGTCCCTTCTGAACGGCTAAGCGAATGGGCCTAGATGAAGGAAAAATGGTTTTTAGAGAGAGAAGCTCCCACATCTCTCTAGACTTTGGCTGATTATTTGTTTCTCTCCTCCTCCCTGCCTCCTGTTTTCTCTGCTTTCTCTTTTCTTACTTCTTCTTCCATTCTCTCCCCCTCTCCCTATATCCATCCCTCTTTCTTCTTTTTCCTTCTGGTGTGTTTTATGAAGAATCTAGCAATGTCAAATAGTATTCCGAGAATGTACAAGGATGCAAATCCAAATTCTGTTGTTATAAAATAAGTCTAGAGAGAGAGAGTCTCCCTTCTCTCTAGAAATGTGAAGAGAGTCTAGGATGGTGAGGGCTCCCACCCAATGGGTGGTGGTTCCTAGTGCTAGTGCTAAGAAAAGGAAGGAAAAGCTTTTCCCTTCTCCTAGCAATGTGAGTAAGTTGAACATCCAAGCTAAGAGAGATTTTAAGTTGTCTACTCCCACTGAGTTTCAGGAGGTGAATGAAGACCCATTAGTGCAGTGGGCTTTAAATTGTGTTAGTAGTGACGAGGAGGAGGACGATGTGGCTGAGGGTGTGGAACCTATTAGTGCTTCTGGTGCTTCTATTATTTCCTCGGATGAAGTTCAAGACCACGATGGAGCTCACTTTGCCTCCATTCAAGATTCCTGTGAACTAGCCAAAGTTAGGATATCCAAAAGCACTAATACCCAGCACAACCTAGAATCTGATGAAGACCAAAGTAAACTGTGTATTGAAGACCAAGATAAACTTTCTATCCAAAAGTTGGTGTCTGTTACATCCCCAACCATTATCAATGGAGTGGGTTATGAAATCGCACAAGTTCAAGTTATAGATAAAGGTGCAGCCCCTGATCCTCCAATAGGTGCTCACCTTGTTCCCAAATATCCACAAGAATCTGGTAATGCTAACAAGTTTGAGAACTGTCTGCTTGATGTTCTTCAGTCTGAAATCCTTGTTCCTGCTAAAAGTTCTTATGTGTGCACTTATGGTCGAGATGCAAATGAAACTATTAGTGAAGCTCCCTTTGCTAGGGATAATCAGGTCACTATTGAAGTTGGTGCTCTTAATCAGATGGAGGTAGTTGAGAATGGTTCTCAGGTCAATCCGAAAAATGATACCATCTCTTGCCCCAAGGAGTTTAAAACAAGTGAGGTGCACGCGCCTATACAATCCAGCTCATTTAACGGTCAAATGGAGGATGTGCTGTTTACTGAAAAGCCTAATAATCCGGAAAAAGCTGCAAAATCTCACTTGGGGTGTTTCAATGCTACAGTAACCCAGCTGTTTGCTGGTTCTGAGATGCACGTGCCATTGTTTTCCAGAATTTCCAATGGTGTGAATGTTGATATTATGGAGGAAAAGCCTGGTTGTGGGCCCCGGTTTGTTGACCATAGCACTTTTGAGAGCCATTTCAGCCCGCACATGGGAAGCACCTTGCATGCTTTTGGTGCACGTGATTCTGAGCATGGTCACTTTATCACGCAAAGCATTGATCTCAATAAACCTATTTGTGGTTCCCATGTTTCTCACAATGTGGGCCCGGCTGCAAGAACAAACAATGTAACGCATCAAAAGATTAGTAAGGAAGCTCTTGTCCCAAGTCAAATAAATGGTGGGGCCCAAGAAGTTTTTATTGGTGGGGCCCATTTGGACGGGTCTTGTCCTAATATTGCTAATATAATTTCTGACCCTACTTTTGATAAGCCGAAAGTTATGGGTAAAGATAGTGGAATTCTCATGGGGTCATTTAATGCTCCCTATTATTCTGGTGACTCATTAATTAAAGATTCTTGTATGGTGGCTGCTGAGACATCTTTCCACCATAACATAATGCATAATAGCTCCCTAACTAATGAACTTGCTGAGGAGGAAAAGGATTTGATGGGGCCCACCACCATTAATCAAGCTAAGACCATTAATTGTGGTGCATATTTTGAAGATAAATCCCAGGCATTTGTTGTCCATTCGGTTGTTCCTCCCAGGGCCCATGTATTACCTTCATCAGAAAAGGAGAAATGTCCAGCTCATGCGATGTCTAAACATGGGTCCACACATGAGATTGGTGGTGGAAAAGACTGTGCTGCGATTTCTCCTAAGCTCCCATCTTCGGCGACAGTTCTCGGTCATGAACAAGTGGCCATTGTTAATCCAGACAAGGCTGCTTTTTATCACTTGGATGTTACACAAGGTCAGGTACCCAATGTTGCTGGAGAGGCCCAAAGAAAATCATGGGCTGGGTTATTTAAATCTGAGGGTCAGAATGGTAGCTTGGCCCAAATTGAGCTGGAATCAAAGTTTGAAATAAATCATAGAACTACAGTTTGTAGCAAAGATTTTAATCTGGAGTTTGTGGACCATGGAGGGATTGAAGATCCTCTTGTTCTTAAAATTCCAAAGGACTTAACTGTAGCTGGGAAAGATGAATGGACGACTACCTTGGTTGGCCGGTTTCTCGGTAGGAAGCTTCCGTTCTCCCTTGTCACAAACGTTACTGATCGGCTTTGGGCTAATGAGGGACTTATTGATACGTTGGCCACTGAATCTGGATGTTTCTTTTTTTCTTTCTCTAGTACAGAAACTAGGGATGCAATTTTAGAAGGAGGACCATGGTTTGTGGCAGGTCAACCTCTCCTTCTTAGACCATGGAAGCCACATTTCTCCTTTGAAAACGAGGAGGTTCACTCCATTCCAATCTGGATAAACTTTTATGGTATACCGCTTGAGTATTGGAATCCGAAGGGAATCAGTTTTATCTCTAGTTTCATTGGGAAACCAATTCGAGTTGATCGCATAACTGCAAGTAGAAGGCGTATAACCTACGCTCGTGTATGCATTGAAGTTTCTGCTGACTTTGACTTCTTCAATGAATTCCATATTGAAGCAGAAGATGAGGAGACCGGCAATTTTATTAGAACAAAGATCAATTTGGAATATCAATGGACCCCAGTTCGATGCAAAAAGTGCTCCCAGTTTGGTCATGATTGTTCTCGGACTGTGTCTCCAGGTCTGAGCAACCCAGATCGCCGCCCTCTTAAGAGGAACAGTAAGGGTAAGGGGACGTGGCAAGTTGTTTCAGGCAAAGATAGAGGAGAAAAGACTGATGTTGACCACACGTCTGATCGTACTAAAAGCACGAATGGCTCGGAAACTCCGATAGTGAGGGGTAACCGTTTTGACGCCCTTTCTCAGATTTTAGAAGACTCTGATCCTAAACCTGTTAAAGTTGATTTCATTGCTTCCCCCCCTATCCGGACATCTTGTCCCGAAGCTTGCTCTTCTAACCATACAGATGTTCCCCGAGGAGAGATCAGAGAGGATACCACTACTCCATTTAGTGTGGATGACATTGATGATTGTCTTAGTGACTATGACCAAACTAGTGAGGTCGGGACCCCTACAAGGGGTAGTCCCATCTCCAACAGATAAAAAAAGAAGGAAGCTAAGATGAAATTCAGCGGGAATCGGCCCAAGGGTCGACAACGATCCTGAGGAGGCCCTGGCTATGGGTTGTTGGGTTGTCTCATGTTTTTTGTTTCAATCCATGTTGCTATGTCTGTCTGCTTGTTGCTTTCCTTTCATGTGTTTGGTCCGGCTCTCGTAGCATGATTTTGCGCTCATTGTAATATCCTAGGGTATGGCCCTTTTTTGGAATCGATTAACCATTTTCCGAAAAAAAAAAATTCTGTTGTTGAAGAACCCATGGTTAAATGGACGTTAAATGAAGTTTGTATTTCTGGAAAAAAGACTGAAATGGAATCTGAGGGTTCTCTTAGTCCTTTACAAAACCCTAAGTTTCTTGTAGCCAAATCTGAGTCTGGCAAGGAATTGCTGTTAAATGCCACTAATGCTCTTACAACATCCTCTGAAGTTTTGTTATCCACTAATAGTAAGGATCTTCAGTTTATCAAGGACCCCTCACCCATGAAGGAAGCTGTACAAGATGCAAACCCCATCATGGTTTCTGTAAGAACCATGAAGGAGCTTGAATCTAGTGGACCAGATTTTATCATCTCCAACCCTTCTGGGTCTGAGAAGTATAGATTAGGGGAAGATGGAATCCAAGAGATAGTTGAGGCTAATGTCAAATATGCTCCATTTCCTACCACCTCAAAGGCTGTTGCCCCCCTTTTCAAAGATCCTGCTTCTATCAAGCCTGTTGGAACAAACCCTAACCCTGACCTAACTAAGTTCTCGGATGATGATATTGAGCTACCTGAAGATTGGGATGAGAGAACTTCTATTACGACTAAGGTTGACGATCATAAAGGTAATAGAGAGGGAGTAGAAGAAGGAGAGATCACTGACCCTGAATACCACAACATCTTGTTAAAGGACTCTAACGATTATTTAAGGAAAAACCTGAAGCTTGCCCAAGCAAAAATCCAGAAGTTAATGAATGAAAAAGAGGACCTTCAGGCTAAGCAAGACAGAATGCTCTTTCCTTCTGGCTCTAGGGGAGGTTCTAGAGGTGGAAGAATCCCTTTTAAAAATGGTGGAAGAAGAGGAGGCTCGGATTGGAGAAGACATCAAGTTGAACCCTTTGATATTTGTAGCTCAGACGGAAGTTCAAGTGAAAGTCAAGGGGGGAAAGGTGCCAAAAAGTATTGGAAGCCCATTGTAAACGCAGCTGCAACTAAAGCTTCAACTCCTATGAATATCATTACATATCAACAAGATTCCGTTAAAGATGTGGAGTTTGATCCTAAAGTAGCTCAAGGTGATAACTCCAATGTGTTTTTGGCAAGTGGTCCCCACGCACCAAAGGTTTCTCTGTCTTCTAAACCCAACGGTCAAGTGGCAGCAAACTTTATTAAATTTAATGGGTCTGATTCGGGTACAGCTTTACCCACTGTTACACGCCAACTTAATGGCCAACTGCACGGAACCTTTACTCCAGCACATGCACAGCAACTTTGTGATGATATTCACGTGGGTTCTGATTTCCCATCCTTATTTCAAGGAAATTTGTCCCCCACACCTCCTCTTGCTACCAACCCTGATAAGGTAAGTAGTTCCAATAGCCCTACTTCATCAGTTCCACCTCAAACACTCAATAAAGAACCGGGAAGTTCCACGTGCACTTTAAATGGGTTGGGTCCCGGCGCTTTTGGTGAAGGCCCCCACGTGTCATGCAATGGAAGTAATACTGCTTTAAGTGTACATGGGCCTTTATTTAAGCCACATGCTGATCCAAATCTCTCAAACCCTCTTTGCCCTAAATTTCAGAATAATCCCAGTAACGCCAAGCCTACCACTAGTTGGGCTGGGCTTGTTAAGAAGAAAGCCAGCCCTGGATTTAAAGTCTCCTACGTAAAGTCACTCCGTGGGGAAAATAGGGAACAACTGATTATGCCACAAGAATTGGGCATTGTTGGTAGTCAAGTATGGGACAGTACCTTAATGGGCTATTTTATGAAAATGTTGCCATTCTCCCTAGTGAAAAATGCCTCATCCAGGCTATGGACTAAGATGGGTCTCAATGATATGTTAGCTACAGACAATGGATATTTCTTCTTTAAGTTCAACAGCCTAGAAGACTGTGAATCAGTTCTTGAAGGTGGTCCATGGCACTTTGCGGGTCAACCAATAATTCTTAAACGTTGGGAGGCAGGTCTTACTCTGTCTAAAGAACCACAAACTTCAGTCCCAATCTGGGTGCATATTTATAATATTCCATTGGAATACTGGAATCCGGATGGGCTCAGCTACATTGCAAGTGCTCTGGGAAAACCATTGCATGTTGATAAAATGACCTCTGCATGTAGACGTATTACTTATGCAAGAATTTGCATTGACATTGATGCAGAATTTGAATTACTTGATCACCTTGACATTGTTATCACTGACCCTGTTTATGGAGAGACTAAGACCATCCATCTTAAATTAGAATATCAGTGGACTCCTCTAAGATGTGCAAAATGTAGGAGATTTGGCCATGATTGTGCTAGAATCACCAAACCTCAGCTTAAAACTCATCCTCCTAAAGCCAACCAATATGAGGAGGAAGGAGGATGGAAGCTCAAGACTAAGGGGAAACTAGTTGCTGAAGTAGATTCTGTGGTCCCTCCGATTTTTCCACCGTCACAAGTTTGTTTACAAGAGGCAGCTCAGCTTCCTACTAGTTCCCAATCTTCTTTGGGGATAGTTGAAGTGGGATGTAATAGATTTTCAGTCTTGGAGGAGATCCCAGTTACTGAGGAGAAACTTCAACATCCAGGTAAAGCTCATATGGAATCTCCTAATCCCTTAGTGGAAGAACAGGTTGAAAATACTGGGCTAATCGTTGCTCAATTGGAACCCCCAGAAAAAGAAGATGAAGTTGGAAATAACAAAAAAGGAAAAACCATCGAAGTCCAATGTCAAGAGAATAAGCCTTTACAACTTATGCCAACACAAAATCTTGACACAGGTAAAAGGCTTGAGGATTTGGCTCTTAATTGCTCTTCAGATAAGGAACACGCTGATCTAGAATGTGGGACGCAAGGAGACTTAAGTGTAGATGGACTGAATGAAAATGTTGAACAAAGGGACCTGCAGGAACCCTTAGATGATTCCACCTCCTATGACATCCCTGATTCTGTTGGACTGAACACTGGGATTGGGAAAGTGATTGAGCATACAAGTAAGAGGAACTCCCATTCTCGTTCTTCAGGTAAGAAAAAACCATCTCATCGACGTTCTTAATGATTTTATGCTGCTGGAATATTCGAGGTCTTAATTTGGCCTCTAAACAAACTGAAGTATCTAAATTCATTTATGAGAATAATATTGATGTGATAAGTCTTGTTGAAACTAAGGTTAAGCAAATTAATGAGGAAACTATTAGAAGGAAAATTTTCAGAAATTGGGAGTTTTTCTCTAATAGTTGCCCAAATTCAACTGGTAGGATATGGATTGGCGTTCGAAAGGCATTGACAGAATGGGTTAGAGAGAGAAGCTCCTACTTCTCTCTAGATTTTGAGTGTCCTTCTCATTTGTCTTTCTTTGATCTTCTGATGGGTAAGAAAGGGAGGAATCCTGGTTCTTCCCCCTCTCCTTCTAATCTCAATAAGTCTAAGCAACAATCTGTTTCAAGTTCAAGGCTAAATGATTTTTCTTCTAAGGATCCAAACCTTAAATTTAAGAAAAATTCCCCTTCTACTCCTTTGAGACCCTCTAGTGATTCACATGGTGAACACTTTGTTAATGTTCCATCTACTACTAGAGTCTCCTCTACTTTGGGTTTTATTACCCCTGATCTGGAGAGTAAATACTCTCTTAAAGGAGATGGTTCAGTACTACTAAAGAATGGATCTCAATCTGGTGGTGTCATCTCTGAAGGGAAGGTCCAGGTCCTCAATGTGGCCAAACCTGTTTTTGAGGCTAAACCAACACTGGCTCTTCCCCCAGAGGATCCCTATGCTTTGGCTACTGCTAAGGGTTATACTGTTGATGAACTTGAGTTTCAAGAAGATTGGGAGGCTGTTTCTCCAGCTCAGAGTGATTGTGTTAAATTACATGACGAGTGGGAGAATGCCTCTTCAACTCAAGGTGCTAGTGAGGACTGTAACCCAGAGGAAGTAATTGCTTTTAAGTCTCACCAAGACTCTACTGAGGTTCTTAAGAGAAAAATGAAGATTGCTAGGGAGGAAGTGGCCCATGCTCCTAGTCTCTTACACTCTAAGTCCAGCAATAACTTTATCATTTCAAATCCTTCTCGGACTGAAATATATTCTATTAATGATGAAGGTATTCAGGAAGTTCATTGTCAAACTCAACCAGTTCTTTCGGAAAAAGATAATATTGGAGTTGGGTTTGATCCAAAAAGTGCCACCATTTCTCAATCCAATTTGTTTGCTGAGAGTAAGATCCATGCGCCTACGCAAGGTAAACCCAACGGTAACATTGAGATCCAAAAACCGCATAAAGCTTGCAATGCCCATGTGCTCACTAGTGGCTTTCCCGGGATTCCCGGCCCCATGCATGCCCACACGCAATGCCCTTTGACCACTATTGCTGATATTTGCAATGTTAGGGGCAACTTGGTCCAAGCAACTACTGAAATTACCGCTAATATGCTAGGCAATGTACCATTACCCGCCGGTCATATGAATAACAAATTAGTTTGTTCCAATTTGACCACTAAAGTGCTGCAAAGCAATGATGATAAGCAAGTGGAAGGTGAAGCTTTTGCCCGAAAATCAGGAACCATGTCCCCTAATGGTTCAAATAATATTTTAAAGGCAACACATGTGAATGACCCGGGCCCACAAATTGACTTCCAAGGCTCCCATGCGTCCTCTTGTGGATCTAGTCATTTAAGAGTTACAGATTGTGCTTTACAAGGCCTTTCTAGTGGGTCCCCAAAGGAGACAACTCATGTTAGTGATCAATGCTCCACACATGGGCTCCCTCATACTATATCCTTGTCTGAAATTAAGGCTACGCAGTGTGCTAGTAATGATAACCGGTCTTTGCCCAATGGTCTTCCACACAGTCCGGTCTTCAAGTGTGACCAAAAACCACCTAATCCACTCCCTAATTGGGCAAACCTTTTGAAAACTAAGGCCAATCCCGGGTTTAAGCTTAATTATTTTAAGCCACAGACTGCCCCTGATGACAATACCTTCATTCTCCCTAGTTCAGTTGCTACTGAAGGAAGTAAAGCATGGGATAATACTCCCTTGGGTTATTTTATTGGAAAAAGGCTACCTTATTCCTTAGTTAAATCTGCTTCAATCAGGTTATGGTCTAAATATGGTCTCAATGATATGCTGGCAACAGATTCGGGATATTTTTATTTCAAATTTAACAGCAAGGATGAAAGTGAAGCTGTATTGGAGGGAGGCCCATGGCACATAGCAGGTCAACCTATCTTGCTCAAGAAGTGGCATACTAGCCTCAGACTCACCAAGGAAGCCCCATCTACTGTCCCCATTTGGGTTCATATCTACAACATTCCCTTGGAGTATTGGAATGCTGATGGGTTGAGCCATATTGCAAGCATTATTGGAAAGCCTTTACATGTTGACAATTTGACAGCCACATGTAGAAGAATTTCGTATGCTAGGATTTGTATAGAAGTGAATGCAGAAAGAGAACTCATGAAATATTTTGATATTCAGGTTGTTGATCCATTCAGTGGGGAGTTGGAACAAATCACACTTAATGTTGAATATCAATGGACCCCTATTTTGTGCACTAAGTGTAAGAAGTTTGGTCACAACTGTATCAAAACCTCTACTGGTCACAAAAATCCTCAACAAGCCCTCACTAACTCTAAACCTCAGGGTGAAGGGGTTTGGATGGTCCAAGGTAAAGGGAAGAAAGTTCATGCTGAAGCTGTATCCACTGATGTGTCCACTTCTGGAACCAGTGAGGAAGGTTTGCCTAGACTGGATGTTGTCACTGTGCAGGCAGAGGGTCAAGAATCTCAGGTGGTTGCTCCACTTCAGAACCCAAGGATTACCCTGAGTACATCTATATCTGTTGCCAAGAATGTCCCTCAACAGAATCAATTTTCTGGATTGGAAGGACTTAATGATGATGATCTTGAGCTTCACCCCAAGTTGAAGGACACCACTGATATGGAACAGCATATGTCTGGATTAAATGACCAAGACAAGTCAAGGCCTCAATGTATCTTGGAACATACTGCTCCCTCTCCCTTGCCTCTGCAACCACAAGATCAGCAAAAGAATAATAGTGCTACTAGTCCTACAAGGCACAACCTACAGATTGTCAAACCACCTGCGGAGAGCAGACCCAAGGACAATGTTTCTCCTACCTTCGGTAAGTCTGAAATTCAGAAGAAATCTTCAGCAGATTTCTCAGGTCAGGTCTCCATACCCCCCCAAAGTCTTTAATGTTAATTAGTTGTTGGAATATTCGAGGTCTCAATATGGCCTCTAAGCAATCTGAGGTTGCTAAGTTCATCCATGACAACAATATTGATGTATTAAGTATTGTTGAAACTAAAGTTACTCAAACTAATGAAGATACAATTAGGAGAACAATTTTTAAACATTGGGAATTTTTCTCCAATAGTAGTCCTACTTCTACTGGTAGAATTTGGATAGGCTGGAATAATGACAAAATTAAACTTAAAATTCTTAAAAGCACTTCTCAAATCATTCATGTTAGTATTGAAAATGATGAGACAACCTCTTACCTGGAAGCATCCTTTGTTTACGGTTTTAATACTGGCCAAGCTAGGGGTGAACTTTGGGCTGATCTTAAAGCTATTAATGATAATTGTGATTCCGTTAATTATATTGCTTTAGGTGATTTCAATGTTACCTTGTCCCCGGAGGAAATCTCTAATCCTTATCATGGGTGGAATAATGATATGTTAGATTTTAAAAAGGCTACTGATGAATGTTGCTTAGTGGATCTTAGATATGTAGGGGAATTGTTTACTTGGTGTAATAGAAGATACGGAAGGCCAGACTTTACTCAGAGAAAGCTCGATAGAGCTATGGTCAACCAGACTTGGCTAGATAATTTCTCTGACTCTTTTGCTCATTTCCAGGCCCCAGGTACCTCTGATCATTCTCCTATTATTATTCATATTGATAAGAATCAAAGAAGGAAAGGTAGGGCTTTTAAGTTTTATAACTACTGGACTAAATTGAGTAATTTTTCTGATATTGTTACGAATGCTTGGGATTATAGAATTGATGGGACTGCCCAATATCAAGTCTGCCATAAACTTAGACACCTTAAACAAGATCTGAAAAAACTAGGAAAGAAATCTATAGGCCAAGAAAAGGTTATTGCTGATAAAGCTAGAGAGGCTCTTAAATCTATCCAATCTGCTGTTCTTGCTGATCCAAATGATACTTCTCTTATTGAGGAGCAAAATCTCTGCTTAAGAAATTTTCATGAAGCTACTTGGATTGAGGAGGAAACTCTCAAGCAGAAATCTCGTTTACAATGGTTAAAAGTGGGTGATAAAAACTCAAGATACTTTCATCTTTCCATTAAAGAAAGAAGGAATTTTAAAAGAATTATTGTTCTTGAAAAACCAGATGGTAGTTTCACTACCACCTGTGATGAAGCTAAGGGAGAAGCTATCAGATATTTCACCTCTTTACTTGGAACTCCTTCTAATCACAATTACCCTGGAAAAGATGCTTTAAGGTCCTTTGTCCACAAAAGAATTCCTCCTGAGTTAATGGCAGATCTGGAAAGGATTCCTTCTGATGAAGAGATTAAAAAGGCTTTTTTTAACTTGCATAGTAATAAGGCTCCGGGTCCTGATGGTTATAATGCTTTCTTCTTTAAAGATTCTTGGGCTATTGTGGGCACTTCTATATTAGATGCCGTAAAAGAATTTTTTCAGAATGGTGATCTGTTGCGTGAATCTAATACTACCCTTATTGCTCTTATCCCTAAGGTTCCTAATCCATCCAAAATGGGAGACTTCAGACCTATCTCCTGCTGTAATACTGTTTATAAGTGTATATCTAAGATTATTGCTAATAGACTTCAACTGATCCTCTCTAATTTTGTTGATCAAGCTCAGTCTGCTTTTATTAAAGGAAGGAAGATTAGTGATAATGTTCTTCTTGCCCAAGACCTTATGAGAGATTATCATAAACAGCAGGGTAAACCTAGAGTTTCAGCTAAGGTGGATATTATGAAGGCTTATGATAGTGTTAGTTGGGAGTTTCTCATTGATTTACTAGAAGTGCTTGATTTCCCTCCAAAACTAAAGAAATGGATTATAGCATGTGTCACTACTCCTAGATATTCTATTAACTTTAATGGCGAATCTGTGGGATACTTTGATGGTGCTAAAGGCCTAAGGCAAGGTGATCCTATTTCTCCCTACTTATTTGTTATTATTATGGACACCCTGAGCCAACTTTTACATTATAATATTCTTAGTAAGCCTTTTACTTACCATTGGAAATGTGATAAATTGAAAATCTCACACCTCTGCTTTGCGGATGATCTTCTGATTCTCTTCAATGGAGATGTTGATTCTGCCAAACTAGTCCGACTCACTCTAAACCAGTTCTTTCACTTAACTGGGTTACAAGCTAACAATGCTAAAAGCTGTCTCTTTTTCTCAAATGTTGAGGGTGACATGATTGAGGATATTGTTAATATTCTTCACTTTGAGAAAGGAATTCTCCCCATTAGATATCTTGGAGTCCCTCTTATTACTTCAAAACTGAAGAAACATGATTGTGAGGGTTTGGTCAATAAAATATGTGCTAGAGTTAACTCTTGGAAATCTAAATTTTTATCTTATGCAGGGAGGGCCCAACTCATTAGCTCGGTCTTGACAGGGATTCAAAACTACTGGTCTGGAATGTTTGTTTTGCCTAAAGGAGTTCTCAAGAAAGTTTCCCAATCTATGGCCAGATTTCTTTGGTCTGGCAAGACAGATAAAATTTCGGGAGCTAAAGTTGCATGGGATAAAGTCTGTAGACCAAAAAAGGAAGGGGGATTGGGTTTTAAAGATATCTTTTTGGTCAATACTGTTTTGAATCTGAGACATATTGGGAATCTCTTGGACCCGACCAATATGTCCCTCTGGTGCAAGTGGATCCACAAATACATGCTAAGAGATAAGAATCTTTGGCAAGCCAAAATTCCTTCCCAATGCTCATGGTATTGGAGGAAGCTTTTAAAACTTAGAGAAATTGCCAAACCGTTACTTTTTCATTGCATTGGTAATGGTAACCATACTTCTCTCTGGTTTGATAACTGGCTTCCCTTGGGTCCGTTGTTGGATAAATACTCTGATAGAATTGTTTATGACTCTGCTATTAATGTTAATGCTAAAGTTAGCAGTATCATTAGGGGTTTAGATTGGAATTGGCCTGGCTCCAATTCCATTGAACTTAATGAAGTTAGAAATGTTTTGTCAAATTTCCATAAACCTAAAAGTTGTATTGATAATGTGAAATGGACTATAACCCCTAATGGTGCATTTAATACTTTTCTTATTTGGGACCATTTGAGGATACATCATCCTATGGTGCCATGGTATAATACTGTGTGGTTCTCTGGGTGTATTCCCAGACAAAGCATCGTTCTTTGGTTAGCTGCCCAAAATCGTCTTTCTACACATGATAGAATCGTTAATTTTACTCCTGGACCTTTAGCTTGTATGTTTTGTCATAAGCATATGGAAACACATGATCATTTATTTTTTTCCTGCTCTTTCTCATCTTTTGTGTGGCAGGGACTGATGAACAGATGTGGATTGCATTGGCAAGGTCAAAGCTGGATTGACATTTTGGATTCTATGGCTCAAAGGCTTACAGGCAATACAAGCCATCATGTGATACCTAAAATGTGTCTTGGAGTGGCAGTTTATGGCTTATGGAAGGAGAGAAACTATAGGTCTTTCAGGAATACCTCCAATACTAAAGAGTTTCTTCTGATGAACCTAATTTCTCAAGTTAATGCGCAAATCAGGATGAAATGGAGTAACCACTCAAATTTTGATAGGATTATTTATAATTGGTCCTAACGGCCCGTGGGGTCCTTTTTGGCATTTGTGTTGTTTTTCTTTTTCTTTAGGTTTGCCTTGATTGGTTGGTTTGCCTTCTTGTTGCATTTTGTTTGCCTTTGAATGTTCTTGTTGCTGTTTCATGTAAGGCAGGTCCTTGATTTTTGAGGTCAGGTAGCTAGTTTAGCTTCTTGTCCTATTGTCTTGAGCTTATTGAGTTATCCTGGGGTATGCCCCTTGTACAGTTTGTACATCCCTTTTTTGGAATATATTTACCATTTTCCGAAAAAAAAAAAAAGGATATGGATTGGCTGGAATGCTGAAAAATTAAACCTTACAATTCTTAAAAGCACTTCCCAGCTCATTCATGTCAGTATTGAAAATGATGAAAAATCAACTTATTTGGAAGCTTCTTTTGTCTATGGTTTTAATACTGGCCAAGCTAGAGGTGATCTCTGGTCAGAATTGAGATCTATCACCACTAGTACTGATACTACTAATTTTATTACTCTTGGGGATTTCAATGTTACCCTCTGCCCAGAGGAAATCTCTGACGCTAATCATGGATGGGATAATGATATGTATGACTTCAAAAAGGTTACTAATGACTGTTGTCTGGATGATCTTAGATATGTAGGTGAATTATTCACATGGGCTCCTCTGCCAATCCCTCAGAATCCGGCGCCTTGTCCACTGACCAAGCACAATTGGGTGGGGGCCCTACGGCTGATGCAGGGTTATCACAAGTTAAAGTCAAAGTGGTTGATTTTGGGTGGAAGGTAGAAAAATGTTTTCTAGAGAGAGAAGCTCCAACCTCTCTCTAGAATTTGGTTGATTTTGGCTTCATCTTTCATTCATCCCTCCTAACCCCTATCTAATTCCTCTCTCTGCTCCTTCCTCTTTCCCCTTCCTCACCCTCTTTTCTTCCTTCTCCCTCTCTTGGTGGTTATGATGAAAGGTCAAACAAATACAGCTAAGATGAATAGTATTCTAAAGAAGAACAGATCTGGTGATGATGGTGGGAATCTGAGAGTTTGTTCGGGAGCCAAGGATTTTATAATCTCAAACCCATCTCACTCAGTGGTTTATGCTATTGGAGATAAAGGAATTGTTGATCTTTCCAAGATAAATAGCAATGATCTATCAAAAGAGGATCTGGAACTTAATGAAGAATGGGAAGAGAAATCAGCAAGCCAAAACTATTCTCCTGAACTTCGTTTTCCCAAGCTTCAAGATTCGAATGAACTGCTTAAAAGGAAGACTCAAGCTCCAGCAAACTTTGATCTTACTTCAGCACATAAGCTTATTCAGGAACTTCAAAAGGAGGTACAAGGTTTGAAATCCCAGAATCATCCCTCAGCTTCCTTTCATAAGCATGGTGATATATTTCAAAAACAAAATTGGCAAGGGCACCATGTTGAAAAGTTCTATGGTCATGAAGCTGCTGGGCATACTAAAATAGCGAGATCTGTACCTAGTCCTCTTGTTTGGCAAAAAAGAAAGGGAGGCTCTTTATCTGATTCAGATTTACCGAAGTGCCAAAATTTAACTGCTAGGAGGAGCTACTCTAAATCTGATGATGAAAAAAGTGTTAAACCCAAACCTTCCACAGATTCTAGAGGGAAAGCTCATGGGGGAAATTTGGCAGGCCCAAGAGTCCATAGGGTGAGGAAAGAAATTCAGGACCAGATGGATAATAATGCTGTATATCATGATGTTAAACACCAAAGTTCAATAGGTGTGACCCGTACATATTTTGATCCTAATACTGCCTATTCACAAAACGCTTTGGTGTTTGTGGAAGGTGTATCTCACGCGGATGATATTTGCCCCAACGGTAATATTTTGGAATCCACCTGTTCTGCCCATAAAGTTGATGCGCACATGGGCCATCCCACAAATACCGGCGCCTTGTCTACATACAGTAAGGGATATGCAGCTTCACACGTGGAAGACCCGAAGGCCATTGTTAATGGCACGCTGCCTCACGATAAATCCATTCAGTTGACACCTAATCTACCCTCAATTGATGCTGCTCAGCACATGGCCTCTCATTTGGGGGAGACTTTTTCTCCGCACAAAGCTGCCAGGGATCACATGGGCTTCGTACCAAATTCCGGAAAACCCGGCGGCTTGTCCACTCCTTTATGCAAGTATGACCAGCTGCATCCCACATGTGCCGGTTTAAATCACAGCAAAGTCAACATGGCCTCACCTACTGCCCATATCCCAGCTATATCCAATGGTCAAAAACAACCCAATGGCCAGATGTCACTACGACCTTCCCTTAGTGTACCCCATGGTAACCCCCTCTCAGCTTTACCTATCCAGAATACTATTCAGAAGAATCAGAACCCAAGTTGGGCCACTATCTTACAACCCAAAATTGCCTCTAACTTTAGAGTCAATTATATTCAGCCCAACAGAGATAACAAACGCATCAAGATCCGTTTGCCCAAAGAGATGGCTGAGACAGGTAGTAGAGCTTGGGACAACACCTTGGTTGGGTATTTTATAGGGAAAAAACTGCCTTACACACTGGTTAAAAACTCAACAGCTAGACTATGGGGGAAATTAGGACTTCAGGATATGCTAGCTACAGATTCCGGCTATTTTTTTTTCAGGTTTAATTCTAAAGATGAAAGTGATGCTATACTGGAAGGGGGGCCCTGGCATGTTGCTGGACAACCAGTAATATTGAGGAATTGGCAGCATGGATTGGAATTAGCTAAAGAGGCTCAATCTACTATCCCTATATGGGTCAACATATACAACATCCCTCTTGAATATTGGAATGCTGAAGGTTTCAGTCACATAGCCAGTGCTGTTGGAAGACCATTACATGTTCACCGAATGACGGCTTCATGCCAAAGAATCTCTTTTGCCAGAATCTGTGTTGAGGTTAATGCTGAATTTGAATTGGTCAAAGACTTTGATATAGAGGTTGAAGATCCTGTTAGTGGGGAAATCAAAACTATAACACTAAAAGTTGAATACCAATGGAGCCCTATTAGATGTGCTAAGTGCAGGAAATTTGGGCATGATTGCTCAAAAATAAATAAGCCTACTACTAAGACTAATCTAGCTCCTGTTATTCAGATCCAACAGATTAATTCTCCTACTGAGGGCCAGTGGCTTTTGAAAAAGAATGGAAAGTTAGTCTCTGAACAAGGTCCAGATGCTCCTCCTATTTCTAATGCACCAAAGGTAGAGCCTTCCTCTAGCTCTAATCCTACCTCTAGCAGCTCTCCTTCTGACATGAACTATGATAGCAACCCTGATAAATCTTCACAGTTGGTTAAATCTGCTATGGTCCCATGTTTGACTAATAAGGAAGTCCCTACTTCTAGTATTGTTTCCCAAATTGTAGTTTATGATGGATCCATCCCATCTATGGACGCTCCTGTTTTGGGGGAACTCAGTAACCCATTCTCAACTTTGAAAGAAGTTGAATCAGCTATGGACAGCCTCAACCAACCTAATGATGCGATCGAGAATGGTATTGGTATTGAGACTAGTACTACTAAAAGGGATGATGTGATGGACAATATAAAAGACAATAGAGTCTTAGATATTGCAAACGACAATATGCTGCACACTAGTGCTAGCAAATTCTCTACTGTGGAAACTACATCAGGGCAGACTGAGTACTCTAACTCATTTTTCCAAAATCCAACATCAACCAGCTCTAGTGAGGACTCCAATGATGAAGAAGACCAACTAGTTAAAGTGCCCCCACAAGGGCAATATTTGATATCTCCTCAACCAAAGATCTCACCTGGACATTCCAGTAAGCAGAAGAACAAAGCTAGGAGTTCTTCAGGTAAGAAAAAACGCTCCTCAAACCGCCGTTAATGATTATTAGTTGTTGGAACATTAGAGGTCTTAACCAGTCTGATAAGCAACACGAAATTTCTAAGTTGGTTCTTACTCAAAATATTGACATTATGGGGATTGTAGAAACTAAAGTGAGGATTCCTAATCAAGATAAAATTCAAAGGATAATGCTGCCTAATTGGAACTTTATTACGAACAGTCAACCGGATTCTGTTGATAGAATCTGGGTTGGCTGGAACCCCGATAAAGTTATCCTCACAGTCTTACATTGTACTAGGCAACTCATACACGTTAAAATTGAATCCCTTGCCCATTCTATGACATTTGAAGCCTCTTTCATCTATGGCTCTAATACTATCCAAGGTAGGAGACCCCTTTGGTCCACTATGAGAAATATTGCAGCCACCATTGGTAATACTCCCTGGATTAGTCTTGGGGACTTTAATACAGTCCTCAACTCTAACGAAATATTTGATGGAAATCCAGGGAGAGACCAAGGGGCTATGGAATTTAATGATCTTGTGAATGCCACTTGTCTTGTAGATCTTAGATTTACAGGTGTCTACTTCTCTTGGAGTAATCGGCAATTCGACTCAGTGCACTTCACCAAAAGAAAACTTGATAGAGCTCTCATTAATCCTGGATGGTTGGACACATTTCCTCTTGCTTATGCTGAGTTTCTCCCCCCCGGTATCTCTGATCACTCTTCTATTATTGTCAATTTAGCTCCTCCTGTCAGTAAGAAAGGTAAACCTTTTAAGTTCTATAATTATTGGACTGATCTAGAGAGCTTTAACACAATTGTTTATACTGCTTGGTCTAGGCGTCCTGACGGTACCTCCCAATTTCAACTATTCCAAGCCTTAAAGAATCTTAAAGTTGACTTGAAAAACCTTACTAAGAATTCTCTAGGCAAGGAAAGAATCATAGCTAACAAAGCTCGCGAACAGCTTTGGGCTTGCCAAAGAGATCTAGATGAGAACCCTAGTGATACATCTCTTCGAGCTCTTGAGAAAGAGCTTATGAGTGTTTTCTTAAAATCCATCCGCATTGAAGAAGAGATAATTAGACAGAAATCTAGAATCCACTGGCTCGAAGCCGGGGATAGGAACACTACTTATTTTCACAATTCGGTTAAAAATAGAAGGAACCACAAAAGAATTGTGTCCCTTGTCCAACCTGATGGTTGTAAAACCACTAACGAGGAGGGAGCCAAAGCTGAAGCTATAAGATATTTTAAATCCATGCTTGGCACCCCTGCCTCTAACCCTTACCCAGGAATTAACGAATTGAGGAAAGTCATCCATAAGCGTATACCCACTGATTTACTTAAACTTATGGATGACATTCCCAGTGATGATGACATAAAGGAAGCTATCTTTAGTATCCATAGTAACAAAGCTCCAGGTCCTGATGGTTATAATGCTCACTTTTTCAAAAAAACTTGGACCACCACTGGACAATTAGTTACCCAAGCTGTCAAAGAATTTTTCACTTCAAGTGAATTGTTAAAAGAATCTAATGCCACCCTTATTGCCCTCATCCCCAAGACTCCTAACCCTTCTAAAATGAGTGAGTTTAGGCCTATTGCTTGTTGTAATACGGTATACAAATGCATTTCTAAAATTATCTCTAAGAGGCTTCAAAATATTTTACCCACTCTTGTTGATAATGCTCAATCTGCTTTTATTAAAGGAAGGAAAATAAGTGACAATGTGCTTCTTGCCCAGGATCTCATGAGGGACTATCATAAGCCTTATGGCCACCCTAGAGCTGCAGCTAAAGTTGACCTTATGAAAGCCTATGATAGTGTTAGTTGGGTATTCTTACTTGATCTTCTTGATGTTCTTGGTTTTCCTCCCAAGATGCAAGGCTGGATTAGAGCTTGCATTACTAGTCCTAAATACTCTATAAACTTTAATGGGGAATCTATTGGGTACTTTGAGGGGGCCAAGGGCCTTAGACAAGGTGACCCAATGTCACCTTATCTGTTTGTTCTAGTTATGGATACCCTTAGCCAATTGATCCATCATAACATCCAAAGAACACCACATTTTAAATACCATTGGAGATGTGAGAAACTCAAAATCTCACACCTCTGTTTTGCTGATGATCTCCTTTTATTTTTTTATGGTGATGCGAATTCTGCAATGGTTATGACTAATTCTTTGAATCAATTTTTTGATTTTACAGGCCTGCAGGCCAATGCTAGTAAGAGTTGTTTATTTTTTGCTGGAATAGAGGAGAATACGTCCAATGCTATCCGCCAAAACCTTCCATTTACCCTTGGATCCCTTCCTCTGAAGTATCTTGGCGTTCCTTTGATAACCACTAGACTTAAGAAGGGAGATTGTGATGATCTCATTCACAAAATCAGCTCAAGAATTACTTCTTGGACAGCTAAATTTCTTTCATATGCGGGCAGGCTGCAACTTATCCAATCTGTCCTTGCAGGGATACAAAATTACTGGAGTGCCATGTTTATTCTTCCTAAGAGTGTCTTAAAACATATTGATAGGCTTATGAGTAGATTCTTATGGACTGGGGGAACTGATAAGACCCATGGTGCAAAGGTAGCTTGGGATGTAGTTTGTAGGCCTAAGAAGGAAGGGGGTCTTGGCCTTAAAAATCTCACTCAATTGAACCATATTTTAAATCTTAAACATATCTGGTCTATTTTTACTTCTAAAAATAGTTCCCTATGGGTTGATTGGATACACCATTACATGTTAAAAGGAAAGAGTTTTTGGGTAGTCAAGGCCCCCTCTCAATGCTCTTGGTATTGGAAAAAGCTCCTTAAGCTAAGGTCTATGGCCAGACCTATGATTAAACATAGGATTGGCAATGGGTATGAAACCCTCCTTTGGTATGATAACTGGCATCCTATGGGCCCAATTCTTGATAGATTTGGGATGCGTGTCCAATATGATGCTGCTATCCCTCTTAATGCTACTGTTTCAGATGTTATTAATGGAAGGGAATGGAGTTGGCCTTCTACTAACACTATTGACTTACTGGAAATAAGAGGCCAATTACATTCCTTACCACCTCCCTCGACATCTAGTGATGTGGTTCAATGGTTGCCTTCTCCTAATAAGGTGTTTTCCTCTGCTAAAACTTGGGACTATGTCCGCGCTCACTACCCTAAAGTCCCTTGGCATCACCTTATTTGGTTCCCAGGGAACATCCCACGCTATAGTTTTATTTCATGGTTGGCTATCCTCCATAGGTTATCCACACATGATAGAATATTTACACACACACCGGGACCATTAGCCTGTGTCTTTTGCCACAAGGATTTGGAATCCCATGACCATTTATTCTTTAATTGCTCTTATACTTCTTCTATATGGCAGGGGGTACTAAACAGGTTGGGAATCACATATACAGTCTCCTCTTGGGATGCTCTTGTTAGTTGGGCAGCAGGAAATTGGCAAGGGAAGACTCCCAGGCACATTATTCCTAAAATGTGCCTAGGACGGGTTACATATAGCATTTGGAAGGAGAGGAATGCTCGGAGCTTCAAATTTGAAGAGAAACCTAAGGAAAGAATATTTCAGGAGGTCTGTCTCCATATCTCCCAACAAATACAAGTGCAGTGGAAGAATGACCCTCACCTTCTCCAATACATTGGAAGTTGGACAGACACTACATAGTGATTCCCAGTGTGGTTTCGTGGATTTTTCTGTTATTGTGTACATTGTGTACCTTTTTGTATTTTGGTCTTATTGACCTTTGCGATTAGGCCTTCATGATTTGCTTGACTCTTGGTTTGATTTGATTTGGTTTGATTTTATTTGAGTTGGTTATTTTGGATGAAGACATAACTTGGCTTTAGCTTTGTTATTTCTCCATCCTTGTGCATTGTCTAATGCTTTTTTTTGTGCCTATTGTATATCCTGGGGTATGCCCCTTGTAATTTTGTATAGTGCCGTTTGGCTTTTTCTTTTTAATTAACCCTTTTTCCGAAAAAAAGTCAAAGTGGTGGGTCCCGAAGCAGGGTTAGGGTCTAAAACTAAGGTTGTTTCTACACTTATGCCCCCTGCTCAACAAAATATTGGCGCAGCAGTTTCATCTACAAACCAAACTACGATTGTTGGAGTCCAAAATTGTAATTCTTGTAAGCATGACACCGAGAATACTACCTTGCCTGTTAACTCCTCAACCAAGCTTATTGGTCAAGCTGGCAGTTTAATTGATCCCACTCAAACTAAGTCTTGGGCTTCCCTTGTAACTAAAAAAGAGAAGTTGGGGTTCAAGCTCAATTACATTAAGCCGCGGGAAGGTACTGAAGGGCAGCATCTCAAGATTCCTAAGGAGGTTTATATTGATGGAAGCCATGTCTGGAACAACTCTTTAGTGGGCTATTTTATTGGGAAGAAACTCCCTTTTTCTTATGTGAAAAATGCCACTAACAGGTTATGGGGAAAGCTGGGACTACAAGATATGGTAGCTACAGATTCTGGATTTTTCTTTTTCAAATTCAATAGCCTAGAAGAGAGTTTGGCCATCCTGGAAGGAGGTCCATGGCACATTAGTGGACAGCCAATCATCTTAAGACAGTGGCAATCCGGCCTCACACTGTCCAAGGAGTCTATCACTACTATTCCAGTGTGGGTGCATATTCACAATATCCCACTTGAACTTTGGAATCCTCAGGGATTGAGCTACATTGCTAGTGCAATAGGGAAACCTTTACATGTTGCAAAAATGACTGCTGAATGCAGAAGAATTTCCTATGCCAGAATTTGTATTGAACTAAATGCCAAGCAAGACTTACTCAAAGAAGTAATTATTGATTTTGAAGATCCTCTCACAGGTGAAATTGATCCAATTTATCTCCCAGTTCATTACCAATGGACGCCTTTACGATGTGCTAAATGTAAGAGGTTCGGTCACGATTGTGCAAAGATTGTGAAACCTCATATCCCTTCTCAGAAAGGCCAATATATCTCTCAGGATTCTAATGATGGTGCATGGCAGAATAAGGGGAAAGGGAAATTTAATAATGTTGATACTGCTACGGGTCTGTCTTCTTCTACATACACTGAAGTTGTTCATGCTTCCAATTCAGTAGGAGATAATATTGTAACCCATCCTGAATTAGTTCCTATTTCTCCAAAGTTAGAAGACTTAGGTCAGAGAAGGGATTGTAACCAGTTCTCTCCCTTATTAGCTGATACGGAGGCAGTTGATGAGACTGCTAATAGAGATCCAAATATTGTAGAAGGTGGGGGTACTTCAAGTTCCAATATAGTTCCAGTTTCAACCTGCTTAGAAGCTCCAGAAGGCAACACCAATAGTAAAGCCAGTGTTGAGGAAATACAAAGTCCAATCACCATCCCTATTCCAGTTGAGGAAGACAATGTGGCAGATATGAATTTTCTTCTGTCCTACACTGATCAAAATGTTTCTATGGATGGTGAAGGTGTTCAAATTTCAACAGAAAAGAATGTTTCTAATACCCAGACTTGTGCTGCTAACCCAAGGCCAGACTCTACTGATGGATCAGAAGGCCCTCAGACGATGATTTCAGATGGGGTTAAAGACTCCTCAAATTTCAACTCCTCCCCAAATTCACTGCCTAGCTCAAGTAACTCTGCTCATATTCCAAACATGGAGACAGGTCAGAAATCTCCTGTTACTTCTCCCATTTTTACTAATAAGCAGTCGTTGTCGCAAGGAAAAGGAAATAAGAGTAAGAGCAACTCCTCTGGAAAGAGGAAAAATACACATAAACGTTCTTAATGATAATAAGCTGCTGGAATATAAGGGGTCTCAACCAACCCTCTAAACAATTCGAGGTTGCTAAGTTCATTGCTGAAAATAACCTGGACGTTATTGGTATTGTTGAAACTAAAGTTAGAAATTTAAATGAAGATTTGATCAAACATAACATTTTTAATAATTGGAACCTCGTTACCAATAGTTCTACCACTTCAGTTGGTAGAATATGGGTTGGTTGGAACCCAGACAAAGTTTACCTCTCTATTCTAAGGATTCATCCCCAAGTTATTCATACGCATATTGAAAGTTATGATCTTAGTATCTCTTTTGAAGCCTCTTTTTTTTATGGGGCTAATACTGGCTCCGAGAGACTTAATCTATGGGATACGTTAACTTCTATTTCTAATTCTATGAGGCCTAACGATCCTAACCATATTGTCTTGGGGGATTTTAATGTTGTTTTAAATACCTCTGAGCTATCTGATGCTAATGCTTGTTTGAACTCTGATATTCGTGATTTTATTAATCTTGTTAATCATCTCTGTCTTTCTGATCTGAGATTTTCTGGGGAGTTCTTTACTTGGTGTAATAGAAGATATGGTAAGCCTGATTTTACTGAAAGAAAATTGGATAGAGTTTTAGTTAATCAAGCCTGGCTGGACAACTTCTCTGATTCCTATACTCACTTTCACAAGCCAGGTATCTCTGACCACTCCTCTATTATTACTTGTGTCGATAAAATTGCTAGAAGGAAGGGTAGAGCTTTTAAATTTTACAATTTTTGGCCTCAGATGGATAATTACTCTGAGGTTGTTTCCCAAGCCTGGAACTCTAGTGTGAGAGGTACTCTCCAATACCAGGTTTGTCATAAACTTAGGAATGTCAAGCATGGCCTAAAAAGATTCACCAAGCCTTTCTTTGGTAGAGAAAAACTTCAGGCTGATAAAGCCAGAGAAGAGTTGGAAAATGTTCAATCTGAGCTCCTTAAACAGTCTCATGATAATGCTCTTATAGCCAAGCAAAAATTGTGCATGAAAACTTTTTATGATTCAATTTGGATTGAGGAGGAAACTCTAAAACAGAAATCCAGATTGCAATGGTTGGAGGGAGGTGACAAAAACTCTAGATATTTCTTTAATTACATCAAAGATAGAAGAAATAGAAAAAGAATTTTTAAATTGGAAAAACCGAATGGCCAATTTACCTGTAACATGGATGAAGCCAAAATTGAAGCTATTAGATACTTTCATGATTTGCTGGGTACCCCCGCAGTGAATCAATATCTTGGCATTGGGTTTTTAAGGACGTTTATCCATAAAAGGATCCCTGAGAACCTTTTACCGAGTCTTGATAGAATTCCTACCTCGGAAGAGATTAAAGATGTTTTTTTCTCTTTACATAATAATAAAGCTCCAGGTCCTGATGGGTTTAATGCTTATTTTTTCAAACAGTCTTGGCCTACTGTGGGACATGACATCAGTAAAGCTATTACTGAATTTTTTACTACGGGAGAAATGCTTAGAGAATCTAATGCTACTATTATTGCCTTGATCCCTAAAGTCCCTAATCCTTCTAAGATGGGCGACTTTAGGCCTATATCCTGCTGTAATACTATCTACAAATGCATCTCCAAAATTATAGAATCCAATTGGTCCTCCCCAATCTTATCGATCAAGCACAGTCTGCTTTTGTTAAAGGGAGAAAAATAAGTGATAATGTTTTGCTTGCTCAAGACCTCTTAAGAGATTACCATAAGATTGGTGGTAGACCTAGGGCGGCCGCCAAAGTGGACCTTATGAAAGCTTATGATCATGTTAACTGGACCTTCCTCTTTGACCTTCTTAATGTTTTGGGCTTTCCACCTTTGATAAGAAAATGGATCCAAGCTTGTATCTCTACTCCCAGGTACTCCATTAGTTTCAATGGTGAATCTGTGGGATACTTTGATGGAGCCAAAGGGCTTAGGCAGGGAGATCCTATTTCTCCCTACTTATTTGTGATTATTATGGACTCCTTTAGCCAACTTCTCCATTTCAATATCCAGAATAATTTCTTTCCCTTTCACTGGCAATGCGATAAAATGAAAATCTCACACCTTTGCTTTGCAGATGATTTAATTATTCTTTTAAATGGAGACTTGGAATCTGCTAAGCTTATTAGACGTACTTTGAACCAATTTTATGATATCTCTTGCTTGCAAGCCAACAATTCTAAAAGCTGTCTTTTCTTTTCTGGGATGGATGATTATTTGGCAAATGAGTTGCTCAATGAACTCCAATTTTCTAAAGGTTGTCTTCCTTTAAAGTATTTAGGTGTTCCTCTGATAACAACTAAATTAAAGAAACTTCATTGTGAAGAGCTTATTTCTAAGATTTGCTCTCGTATTAACTCTTGGAAGTCCAAATTCCTGTCTTATGCAGGTAGGACTCAACTTATCCATTCTGTTTTATCTGGTATTCAATTGTATTGGTCTGGCATGTTTATCTTACCTAAAAGTGTCCTAAAACAGGTGGAACAATGTTTAAGCAGATTTCTTTGGAGTGGAACTACAGATAAAGCCCATGGTGCAAAAATTGCTTGGGCGAAAGTTTGTAAACCCAAAAAAGAAGGCGGCCTCGGTTTCAAGGATATTTTCATTACTAATATTGTGCTTAATCTTAAACATTTAGGGAACCTTCTTGATCCTGCTAATAATTCCATATGGAAGCAATGGGTCCACATGTACATGCTCAAAACCAAAAGCATTTGGGAGGTGAAAGCCCCTGGTAAATGCTCTTGGTATTGGCGCAAGCTCCTAAAACTCAGGAATATAGCCAGGCCTTTAATTAGACATAAAATTGGAAATGGCTTACATACATCTCTTTGGCATGACAATTGGCTCCCTTGTGGGCCTTTATTTGAGGTTTATACCTCTAGAATTGCCTATGATGCTGCCATAGCTCCCAATGCTAAAGTGGCAACCATTGTTTCTCATTTAGATTGGAATTGGCCATCTACAATTTCTATTGGCCTTAATGAAGTTCGGACTTCTTTGACCAATTTTTATAAGCCTACTGTCATGCAAGATAAAATTGTCTGGACCACTTCTCCTAATGGAAAGTTTAACTTCTCCAATGTCTGGAACCACCTTAGGCCTTCTACTCCTAATGTTCCATGGCATGATTTTGTCTGGAATTCTGTGTGTACCCCTAGACAGAACTTTATTTTATGGCTTGCCATTCAGAGGAGACTTGCCACCCAGGATAGAATTTGCACTTTTACTCCTGGTCCTTTAGCTTGTGCTTTATGCCTTCAAAATATGGATTCTCATGAGCATCTTTTCTTTGATTGTAATTATTCCAATTTCATTTGGCAGGATTTGATGATGAGGTGTAACTTAGTGTGGAATGGAACCCCTTGGGAGAACACGGTTACTTGGATGATCCAACATTGGAAAGGGAAGACTTCTCATCATTTGATACCCAGAATTTGCTTGGGAGTTACCATCTATGGCCTATGGAAAGAGAGAAATAGAAGAACTTTTCAGAATGCCCCCACTCCTAAAGAGCATTTATTGAAGATTTTTGCCTCACAAATCAATGCTCAAATCAGGATCAAATGGAAGAGGCACAACCAACTCGAAGCCTTACTTAGAAATTGGGATTAATTTTGGTGGTCTTTGTTCTTTGATGTTTTTCTTCTTGGTGTTGGCATGGCTTTCACCTTGTTTTGTTTCTTTAAGTTGATCCTTTCTGGTTCATGTTTTGGTTTTTTGGCCTTTTGAGGCATTTTGTGGTTTGTTTTATTTGCTTGTTTTGGGTTTTGTCTTGTCCCATTTTCGTTTGGCCGTTGAGGCTATTTTAGTGGTTTGATTTGCCACTTGTCCTTATGCGTTGTGCTTTGTTGTATATCCTGGGGTATGCCCCTTGTACATGTGTACATCCCCTTTTTTGGAATCTATTTACCGTTTTCCGAAAAAAAAAAAAAAAGAATTATTCACCTGGTGCAACAATAGATATGGCAGGCCAGATTTCACTCAAAGAAAACTTGATAGAGCACTTGTCAACCAAACATGGCTTGATAATTTTTCTGATTCATTTGCTCATTTCCAGGCTCCAGGTATCTCTGATCACTCCCCCATTGTTGTTCATATTGATAAGAACCTTAGGAGGAAAGGCAAGGCATTCAAATTCTATAACTATTGGACTAAACTTGACAACTATTCTAATATAGTCAATAATGCTTGGAACCAGAGTGTCGAAGGGACTGCCCAATACCAAGTCTGCCATAAACTCAGAAACCTAAAAATGGATCTAAAGAAATTTGGAAAAAACTCCCTTGGCCAAGAAAAGATCAATGTCGATACAGCAAGACAAGCTCTTAAATCTATACAATCTTCTTTAAATGCAAAGCCTAATGACTCTTACCTTATTGAGCAACACAATCTTTGTATGAAAAGTTTTCATGAAGCTATTTGGATTGAAGAGGAAATCCTTAAACAAAAATCCAGACTTCAATGGCTTGAGGTGGGTGATAAAAATTCTAGATACTTCCACCTATCCATCAAGGAGAGAAGGAATTTCAAGAGGATAATTATTCTTGAGAAACCTAATGGTACTTTTACTACTAATATTAATGAGGCCAAAGATGAAGCGGTTCGACATTTCACTTCTCTCCTTGGAAATCCAACAAATAATAATTATTCTGGTAAAGAGGCAATTAGATCCTTTGTTCATAAAAGAATCCCTGACGAGTTAAAGGCAGAGTTGGATAGGCTCCCTTCAGATGATGAGATTAAGAAAGCATTCTTTAATTTGAATAGTAACAAGGCCCCAGGCCCTGATGGCTATAATGCGTTCTTCTTTAAAAGCTCTTGGGACACAGTGGGTGCTTCCATTTTAGGAGCTGTTAAGGAATTTTTCCAGAATGGGGAGCTATTAAAGGAGTCTAATACTACATTAATTGCATTGATCCCCAAGGTTCCTAATCCATCCAAGATGGGAGATTTTAGGCCTATTTCTTGCTGCAATACAGTGTATAAGTGTATATCTAAAATTATTGCGAGTAGACTCCAATCTATCCTCCCTAGTTTTATTGATCAAGCTCAATCCGCTTTCATTAAAGGGAGAAAGATTAGTGATAATGTCCTCCTTGCCCAAGACCTCTTAAGAGATTATCATAAACAGAAAGGCATGCCTAGAGCAACTGCTAAAGTGGACATTATGAAAGCCTACGATAGTGTTAGTTGGGAATTTCTCATTGACTTGTTAGATGTTACCGGATTCCCCCCTAATATTAAAAAGTGGATTATTGCGTGTGTCACCACTCCTAGATACTCTATTAATTTTAATGGAGAATCAGTGGGCTATTTTGATGGTGCTAAAGGTTTAAGACAAGGTGATCCCATTTCACCCTATCTATTTGTTATTATTATGGATGCCTTGAGTCAGCTGCTGCATCATAACATTCAAGGGGGTAAATTTTCTTACCATTGGAAATGTGATAAATTGAGAATCTCACATCTTTGCTTTGCTGATGATCTGCTTATTTTATTCAAAGGAGATGTGGAATCTGCTCTTATGGTTAGACAGACCCTTGACCAATTTTATGACTTTACTGGCCTGCAAGCCAATAACTCTAAAAGTTGTATCTTCTTTTCTAATGTTGAAGCTAACGTAGGTGAAGATATTCTGAATATTCTACAAATCGCTATAGGGAGTCTTCCCATCAAATATCTTGGAGTCCCTTTAATCACGTCAAAACTTAAAAAACAAGATTGTGATGGTTTGGTCAATAAAATTTGTTCTAGGGTAAACTCATGGAAATCTAAATTCTTATCCTATGCAGGTCGGGCCCAACTTATTAGCTCTGTTTTGACAGGTATTCAACACTATTGGTCTGGGATGTTTGTTCTCCCCAAAGGAGTCCTCAAACAAGTTTCCCAAGCTATGGCTAGATTCCTTTGGTCGGGCAAGACTGATAAAGCGTCTGGAGCAAAAGTGGCTTGGGATAAAGTGTGCAAACCCAAAGAAGAAGGGGGTTTGGGATTCAAGGATCCTTTTTTGGTTAACACTATTTTGAATCTCAAACATATTGGCAACTTATTGGACCCTTCCATCGAGTCCCTATGGAAAAACTGGGTTCACCAGTATATGCTTAAAGGAAAGAGTTTTTGGCAAGCCAAAATTCCCTCCCAATGTTCTTGGTACTGGAGAAAATTATTAAAACTTAGAGATATTGCTAAACCTCTACTAATTCATCGGGTTGGTAATGGTGACTACACCTTCCTTTGGTTTGATAATTGGCTCCCAATGGGACCTTTGCTGGATAAGTATTCGGTTAGAATCGTTTATGACGCGGCTTTAAATATACATGCTAAGGTTAGTAGTATCATTCGAAATATGGGGTGGAATTGGCCTGGCACCAACTCTATTGAACTAAATGAAGTTCGAAATGTTTTGGCGTCTTTCTATAACCCTAGTGAATGCATTGATAGTGTGAAATGGTCTCCAACTCCTAACGGTGTTTTCAATTTGACTTTCATTTGGGACCACCTGAGGGTTCACCAACCTGTGGTCCCATGGCATAATCTCGTTTGGTTTTCTGGGGGTATCCCCAGACAAAGCTTTGTTCTTTGGCTTGCAGTACAAAATAGGCTTTCTACACATGATAGAATTTTTAGTTTCACTTCTGGCCCTTTAGCCTGCATGCTCTGTCATTCTAGTATGGAAACTCATGGACACTTGTTCTTTACTTGTGCTTACTCATCTTTTGTGTGGCAGGAACTGATGACCCGATGTGGAATGAGTTGGCACGGTCAGAGCTGGAGTGACAATTTAGATATGATGGCTCAAAGCCTACAAGGAAAGACCGTGCAACATGTAATACCAAAGTTATGTCTTGGCGTTGCAACCTATGGCTTATGGAAAGAAAGGAGTAAGAGGACGTTTAAGAATACATTCACCACAAAAGAAGTCCTCCTTAAGAACCTAATATCTCAAATGAATGCACAAATTACGGTCAAGTGGAAGAACCATGCACACTACGATAGAATCATTTACAATTGGAGTTAACTGCCACTTTTGTTGTTTGTTGTTTGTAGTGGGATTTGCTGCTTCGTTGTGGTTTAATTGAATAGTTTAAAGTGAGCATTTCAGGGTTAAGGGGATTTGCCTTGCAAATCTCGATTGGGTTTATGGATGGGATTTTGTAACTTCTCTAGTTACTTCCTTTTGTTTTGGAGTCTCTCCTGTTAGTTAGCTATGTAATTTTCAGGGTTTTTCCATTTGTCCTTATGTTGTTTGCTGTGACCTTTGTCCTCATGTGTTGAGCTTTCTGTTTTTTCCTGGGGTATGCCCCTTGTACATTTGTACGCCCTTTTTGGATTTATTTACCTTTTTCCGAAAAAAAAAAAGAATGGGCCTAGATGAGTCGACATTTACACCATCAGAGCAAAGGGTAATAAGAGCCTACGACAACACCCAGAGAACGGTCATGGGGATAGTCCTTCTTCGTCTAGTTATCGGCCCTTTTGGAAAATAAGCTGAATTCCAGGTCATCGACATCCCCGCATCTTTCAACCTGTTGCTGGGTAGGCCTTGGTTGGATAGTTTGGGTGCTATACCATCAACGATCCATCAGAAGGTTAAGTATGTCTGGGAGGATAAAGTCTGTGATATCCTCGGGGACAGCTGGGTTCGTTCGTTCGAAGCATCATCAAGTGCACCAGTTCTGGAATTACAGCTGCAAGAAGAAGAAACAAAGATGGGAGGGTTCGAGTTCATCAGCATGTTGGAAGAGGAAAAGCCAAGAGAGTTTCTACCGCTCCATTTCGATCAGTATGCTAGTCCAGCGGTCGCAGGGATCATGAAGAAGATGAGTTTCTTTCTAGGATTAGGATTGGGGAAGAAGCTTCAGGGCCTGCCCGAGTTTCCAAGAATCCCTACTCAGACTCACACTCACGGCCTGGGGTACCAGTCGACAAAGAAGGAATTGAGGGCAAAGAGGAAGGCCGTCGATGCGCCGCTAGACCCTTACCAAAAGACGCTCAATGGATATTTTATGAAGGAAGGAGAAGATTTCCCCTTCTGTGGCTTCCCAGAACCATGGATGGACCAGAAAGACAAAAGTCTAAAGCCAGGGTTCGAGATCTTTTTCTCCTATGAATTTTCCAAGTACAAAGACCCATTTTTACAAATGCCTGAAAAGTCCGTTGCTGTCAAGGATTGGATCGGTGCGCTAGACGATTCTGTCATGAAAGATCTGCTGGATGAGGGAAGCACGGAGGTTATGAAAGCGGATCCTGGAAAAGTCAAAGGTGAATACGCCGAAGGTCTGGTGGAGGAAGCAGCCAAGAGTGGAGAAGATGAGGAAGATCAGGGAAAGACCGACAAGGGGAAGGTCGAGAAAGAAAAGATGGAAGAGATTACCAAGGCTGGGGATCTGGAAGAATGCTTCATCACTGATCTGGGGGGAGAGAGAAAGAGAGAGTGGGTTTTTGAGTCTAGTGATAGGTTTCCCCCACACCCAGAGTCTGTAATGGCCCAAATGAGGCGTCTGTCAATTTCTATGACTGTTGTAATCACTCCAAAGAAAATCAATGAAAGTACGACTGACTCTGCCTACTCGAACGCGCTTAATGAATGTGATGAATGTGATGAACATGAAATACCTAATGAATTGCAAAAGTTAATTGAAAAAGAAAAAGAATCTGCATGCAAAATCATTGAGGACACTTAAACGATTAATCTAGGAAATGAAAATAATCCTCAAAATGTCTTTATCGGCTCCACACTTAGCAATAAAGAAAGCAAAGAACTAATCAATCTATTAAATGAATTCAAAGATGTTTTTGCATGGTCTTATAATGATATGCCAGGCATTGATCCAAAGATAGTCCAACACCACATCCCTCTCTTTCCCAATTCAAAACCCATAAAACAAAAATTCAGGCGAATGAGGCCGGAATGGGCACTTAAAGTAAAAGAGGAGGTTGAAAAGCAATTAAAGGCTGGATTCTCGATGGTCACCGAGTATCCTGAGTGGATTGCCAACATTGTACCTGTCCCAAAGAAGGACGATCGTGTTAGGGTTTGCATTGATTTTCAAGATTTAAACAGGACAAGCCCTAAAGATGATTTCCCGTTACCCCACATCGATGTGTTGGTCGATAACACTGCGGGACATGAGCTTTTATCTTTCATGGATGGATTCTCTGGGTATAATTAAATCCTCATAGCACCCGAGGATAGAGAGAAAACCACGTTCATCACTCTGTGGGGGACATATTGCTATAGGGTCATGCCATTCGGACTCAAGAACGCAGGTACAACCTATCAAAGGGTTGCCACCACTTTACTGCACGACATGATCCACAAAGAGGTGGAGGTGTATGTGGATGATATGATTGTGAAATCCAAAGAGCGGGGAGGGCACCTAGAGGCTTTGAGAAAGTTCTTTGAGAGATTGAGGGAGTTCAAAATGAGGCTAAACCCATAGAAATGTACCTTCGGAGTTACCACAGGAAAGTTGTTAGGGTTCCTTATTACCCAAAGGGGGATCGAAGTAGACCCGACCAAAATAAAAGCCATAACCGACATGAACCCACCAAAAAATGAGAAAGAACTGAGAGGTTTCCTGGGGAGAATACAGTTCATCAGCCGCTTCATTTCCAAACTCACCCTAACCTGCGACCCACTGGTCAAACTGCTTAGAAAAGGAGAGAAATTCAAATGGGATGCCCCTTGCCAACAAGCCTTCGAAAAAATCAAAACCTACCTCCAAAACCCACCTGTCCTATCACCACCCTCACCTTGGAGACCCCTGCTACTTTATCTCTCCATATCCGAAGATTCAATGGGGTGTATGTTGGCCCAAGAAGGAGAAGAGGGGCACGTGGAGAAGGCCATTTATTACTTGAGCAAAAGAATGATCGGATATGAGTTAAAGTACTCGCCTTGGAAAAGGCCTGTTGGGCCTTGGTTTGGTGTACCCGTTGCCTTCGCCATTACATGCTAGCCTTCCCTGTAATCCTGATATCCCAAATGGACCCATTAAAATACCTATTCGAAAAACCCGTCTTGACCAGTAGGATTTCTCGTTGGACCATGATGCTAGCCGAATTTGACATCAAGTATGTCACTGCCAAGTCTGTGAAAGGAAGGGCTGTCGCTGAGTTTTTAGCCGACCTCGCCATAGAATTCGAGGACAAAGGAGAATTCAAGTTCCCGGATGAGGGAATAATGGAGGTAAAGGAGGATTTGTGGAAAATGTACTTCGATGGAGCAGCCAACTAATTAGGTTACGGAGTTGGAATCATTCTCATAGCACCCGATGGGACCCCTACACCATTAGCCGTCAAGCCCAAGTATAACTCGACCAACAACACTGCGGAGTACGAAGCATGCATACTTGGGATGGAAGTAGCCTTGGCTTTGAAAGTCAGACGGATTGATGTCTTCAGAGATTCCAATTTGATCATATCCCAAGTCCGAGGAGATTGGAAGGTAAAGCATGAGAAACTGAGACCTTACCATGACTATCTGGAAAGTCTGAAAGCGCAGTTCCAAAAGATTTTATTTTACTACCTTCCTCGTGAAGAAAACCAACTAGCCGACTCTTTGGCTACCTTAGCCTCGATGATCCAAATCCCCTCCAAAACTGCCATGATCCCGCTATCCATAGAAGTGAGAAATCAACCGTCATTTAAAATGATCGCGACCATAGAAAGAGAATATGAAGTGCCTTGGTATGAAGATGTGTGGAAGTTCATCAAGGAAGGAGAATACCCCGAAGGAGCCTCAGAAAAGGACAGAAAAGCGATTCGACGATTCGCCGCTCAATTCGTAATTTACGCAGATAAGCTATGGAAGAAATCCTACACTGGGTATAATCTGGAGTGCCTATATGGAAAAGAAGCTAAGAAAGTGATGAAGGAAATACATGAGGGAGTGTGTGGGCCCCACATAAATGGGCACATGTTGGCAAAGAAAATCATCCGACAGGGGTACTACTGGACGACCTTGGACAAAGACTGTTGCGAATATGTTAGAAGGTGTCACAAATGTCAAATTCATGCAAATTTGATGCATACCCCGCCGTCACAGCTCTATAGCATGACTACCCTTTGGGCATTTTCCGTGTGGGGGATCTATATCATTGGTGAGATAGTTCCGAAGGCTTCCAATGGGCACCGATATATAATCCTGGCAATTGATTATTTTACAAAATGGGTAGAGGCAGCCTCATATGCAACTTTGAAAGCTAAGGACGTGGTGAGTTTCATCAAGAAAAACATAATCTGCAGGTATGGGGTCCCGAATGAGTTTATCTCCGATCATGGCAGTCATTTCCAGGGAGAAGCTATCCCGCTCTTGGAAAAGTATAAGATCACTCGCCATCAATCATCCCCGTATAGGCCTCAGACGAATGGAGCAGTAGAAGCAGCGAATAAGAATGTTAAAGCAATCTTGGGGAAAATGACGGATACCTATAAGGATTGGCATGAGAAGCTGCCGTTTGCTTTGTGGGGGTACCGGACCTCTGTGAGGACTTCTACGGGTGCTACGCCGTATTCATTGGTCTACGGGATGGAAGCTGTTCTCCCAGTTGAAGTGGAAGTACCCTCCCTTAGGGTTTTTTTTTCGGAAAATTTGGTAAATTAAACAAAAAAGGGAGTACAAAAGTACAAGGGGCATACCCCAGGATATACAATAGGCGCAAAAAAATGTGGAAAGAACCACCACCTAAACAAGCAAAAGGGAGGGCACAATATCTAAGTGAGTACAAAAAGATACCCTGTCAACCCTGAAAACTGCAAGCAACCCTAGGTCAAGCCAAGGCGCAAACCTAAGCACAAGAGGCAAATTACAACCAATAAAAACATAAAAAAAAGGCCCAAAGTGTACAAACAAGCAACCTAAGGGCAACCACCATCCACAACCAGTCACATCAATCCACAATCAAAAACCAATTCAGCATAACCTGCAACCACTAGCAGCTTTAACACCAGTTACAGAGATATCTATCAATATGAAGATGATTTTTCCACTTAACCCTGATTTGAGCATTGATTTGAGAGATTAAATGTTTCAGAAGAATGCTGGGAGGGTTAAAGATCTTCTTAAAAGTTCTGGTGTTTCTCTCTTTCCATATCCCATAGACAGTCACTCCAAGGCAAATCTTGGGAATCATTTGTTGAAAGGCTTTCCCTCTAAATCTTTGGTCCATCCAATCCAGAGTAGCAGTCCAATTTTGACTTTGCCATATGATGTCACACCTTTTCATTAATTCCTGCCACACAAAAAAAGAGTAAGGACAGTCAAAGAACAAATGGTCATGATTTTCCATATTAGTCTGGCAAAGCAAACAAACTAAAGGACCGGGAGTAAAGCTATAGATTCTATCGTGTGTAGATAAACGATGCTGAGCAGCAAGCCATAGCACAAAAATTTGTCTGGGGCTACTTCCAGACAACCAAACAGTGTTGTACCAAGGAACTTCAGTATCATGATCCCTCAAGTGGTCCCAAGTAAGGAAGGTATTGAACTCTCCATTAGGAGAAGTAGTCCATTTAACAGAATCCATGCAATTAGTGGGGGAGTAGAAAGTAGATAACACATTTCTAACCTCATTAAGTTCTAAAGAATTTGAAACAGGCCAATTCCACTCCATCCCTCTAACAATGCTGCTAACCTTAGCATCTATATTAATTGAAACATCATACATAATTCTTTTTTTCGGAAAACATCATACATAATTCTATCAGAGAAATGATCTAACAAGGGGCACAGGGGGAGCCAATTATCAAACCAAAGGAAAGTGTCATTACCATTCCCAATTTGATGAATTAATAAAGGTTTTGCCACTTCTCTAAGCTTTAATAACTTTCTCCAATACCAAGAGCATTGGGATGGGAAGTTGGCTTGCCAGAAACTCTTATTTTTAAGCATATACTGTTGTAACCACTTTTTCCATAAGGAATCATTAGATGGGTTCAAAAGATTTCCAATATGTTTCAAATTTAAGGTCGTATTAACCAAAACAAGATCTTTAAAACCCAAACCCCCTTCCCTCTTAGGCCTGCACACTTTGGACCAAGCAACCTTAGCACCAGTAATCTTATCTGTCTTACCAGACCAGAGGAATCTAGACAAAGCTTGGGAAACTTGCTTGAGGACACCTTTGGGGAGAATGAACTAACCAGCCCAATAGAGTTGGATTCCAGTCAAGACAGAGCTAATAAGTTGGGCTCTACCTGCATAAGATAAAAATTTAGATTTCCAAGAATTAACCCTAGAGCAAATCTTATTAACCATATCTTCGCAATCTCTTTTTTTCAGTTTTGAAGTAACAAGGGGAACACCAAGATACTTAACAGGAAGGTTGCCTTGAACAAATTGGAGTGCATTTTTTTTTCGGAAAAAAGGGTAAATAAATTCCAAAAAAGAGATGTACAAAAGTACAAGGGGCATACCCCAGGATTTACAATGAGAACAAAAGAAAACAAGCATAGGAAGCTATGCAACGTGGGAAGGAGATCCTCTAGAAGACCCACCCAACCAAAAAACAACACCACCTATCCAACCCAAATGAGTAGCAAAGGAAGCTACAGAAAAAACAAACCTGGCAGCCCCAACAAAAAAGAAAACAAGATGGCTTGCCGAAAAAGACAAGGAGCACTAAATCCACTTGCTAATAATAGTATCAAAAGCACTATGATGCTTCCATTTAATCCTAATAAGAATGTTAATTTGGGAAATAAAGTTCTCAAGGGTGATTTCTCTAGGACAAAAGGAATGCTTGAAGATCCTGTTGTTCCTTTCTTTCCATAGACCATACACAGCAACTCCCAAGTAGATTTTAGGGATATCATGATGAAATTGCTTTCCTTTAAGATGCTGAACCATCCAAACCAAGGTATCATTCCAGCAGTACCTATTCCAAGTCAATCCGCATCTAAGCATAAGTTCCTGCCAAATAAATGAGGAGTAAGGGCATGCAAAAAACAAATGATTATGAGTTTCCATTTGAGAGCGGCAAAATAAACAAGCAAGAGGACCAGGAGTAAAAGCATAAATTCTATCATGGGTAGAAAGCCTATTTTGGGCCGCAAGCCAGAGGATGACATTCTGTCTAGGGGTACCTCCTTTGAACCACACTATATTATGCCAAGGGACAGTAGGTGTGTGATCCCTCAAGTGATTCCAAATAAGGGATACGTTAAAGACTCCCGTGGGAGTAACAGTCCAACAAACAGAGTCCTTAGA
The DNA here is from genome assembly GCA_033977485.1 of Hydrangea macrophylla. Taxonomy (NCBI): domain Eukaryota; kingdom Viridiplantae; phylum Streptophyta; class Magnoliopsida; order Cornales; family Hydrangeaceae; genus Hydrangea; species Hydrangea macrophylla. The sequence continues at coordinate 81,492,919 of CM066994.1, forward strand.
ATCAGAAGGCTGATGGAAGGAGGACAAAATGGATCTGACCTCATCAAGTTCAATAGAGTGAGAGCCAGGCCAGACCCATTCCCCATTTCTAATGATAGCACTAACTTTGGCATTAATGTTAATCGCAGCATCATAGACAATTCTATTAGAAAATTTGTCTAACAAAGGACCCAAAGGGAGCCAATTATCAAACCAAAGAAAAGTATGATCACCATTACCAACTCTATGAGTGATTAAAGGTTTAGCAACTTGTCTAAGTTTTAATAATTTTCTCCAGTACCAAGAGCATTGGGAAGGGATTTTGGCCTGCCAAAAACTTTTGTTACGAAGCATGTACATATGGACCCATTTGTACCATAGGGATTGATTAGAGGGATCTAAGAGATTTCCAATGTGCTTGAGGTTCAAAACAGTATTAGTTAAATAGATATCTTTAAACCCCAACCCTCCTTCTTTTTTGGGTCTACAAACTTTGTCCCAAGCAACTTTGGCACCATGGCTACTATTAGTATTACCAGCCCATAGAAATCTGGACATAGTTTGAGCAACTTGTTTGAGAACTCCTTTGGGAAGCACAAACATACCAGACCAATAAAGTTGGATACCTGATAAAACAGAGTTAATAAGTTGAGCTCTACCAGCATAAGACAAAAATTTTGATTTCCAGGAATTAACTCTAGCACAAATTTTATTAACCAAAACCTCACAGTCTTGCTTTTTAAGTTTAGACGTGATCAAAGGAACCCCAAGGTACCTAATGGGCAAATTGCCTTTCACAAAGTTTAAAGTTGTTAAGATGCTATCAGCAACATCAACATCGACATTAGAGAAAAAGAGACAACTCTTAGCATTATTAGCTTGAAGGCCAGTAAGGAGGAAAAATTGATCGAGAGTATGCCTAATCAGAGTGGCACCTTCCACATCTCCAGCAAAAAAGATGAGAAGGTCATCAGCAAAGCAAAGGTGAGAGATGTGTAATTTCTCACACTTCCAATGGTAATTAAAAGGTCTATTATTGATGTTATGATGGAGTAATTGACTAAGGGTATCCATAACAAGGACAAACAAATACGGAGACATAGGGTCCCCTTGCCTAATGCCCTTAGCACCCTCAAAAAACCCCACAGATTCACCATTAAAGTTAATAGAGTATTTAGGAGTAGTTATACAAGCATAGATCCATTTCTTTAATTTGGGGGGGAAGCCAAGAACATCCAAAATATCAAAAAGGAATTCCCAACTAACACTATCATAGGCCTTCATAATATCCACTTTAGCTGCCACTCTAGGCTTACCCAAGGATTTATGGTAGTCCCTAAGAAGATCTTGAGCCAGCAAGACATTATCACAGATTTTCCTACCTTTGATAAAAGCAGATTGCGCTTGATCCACCAAGTCAGGGAGAATCAATTGGAGCCTACTAGCAATAATTTTGGAAATACACTTGTAAATGGTATTGCAGCAGGAAATGGGCCTAAAATCCCCCATCTTGGTAGGATTAGGCACTTTAGGGATCAAAGCAATAAGAGTAGTATTAGACTCCCTAAGAAGTTCACCAGTTTGAAAAAATTCTTTAATAGCAGCTAAGATGGAAGGGCCAGTAATAGCCCAAGAGTCCTTAAAAAAATAAGAATTATAGCCATCTGGGCCAGGGGCTTTATTATTGTGCATACTACAAAAAGCAGTTTTTATCTCAGTATCAGAAGGAATCCTATCCAAATCTGGTAGAAACTCCACAGGGATTCTTTTGTGAACAAAAGTCCTAAGGACTTCTTTACCAGGGTAAGAATGGTGAGAGGGAGTGCCAAGCAAGGCTTTAAAATACCTAACAGCTTCCTCTTTAGCATCATCACAGTTAGTAGTGAGGCTACCATCAGGTTTTTCAAGAATAAGAATCCTTTTCATGTTCCTTCTAGCAGCAATAGACATGTGGAAGTATCTAGAATTTTTATCTCCAGCCTCCAACCATTGTAATCTAGATTTCTGTTTAAGAATCTCTTCTTCAACACAAATAGCTTCTTGAAAAAATTTTAAACAACTTTTTTGATTGTCAATAAAAGAGATATTATCTGGATCCCCAAGTAAAGCTGACTGGGCAAGTTTTAAGTCTTGTCTAGCCTTGTCAGCAATGACTCTTTCCTGGCCAATAGTACCCTTACCAAATTTTTTGAGATCTTGCTTGAGAAGTTTAAGTTTTTGGCAAATTTGGTATTGGGCTGTCCCATTAACATGTTGGTTCCAAGCATTCGTAACGATGTCACCATACTTGTCCAATTTCGTCCAATAATTATAGAACTTAAAAGTTCTGCCTTTCCTTTTATGGCTATTATCCAGATGAACAACTATAGGAGAGTGATCAGAGATACCTGGAGCATGGAAATGGGCAAAAGAATTAGGGAGATTATCAATCCAAGATTGGTTAACCAGAGCTCTATCAAGTTTTCTTTGAGAGAAATCTTCCCTGCCATACCTTCTATTACACCATGTAAATTGTTCTCCAGTGTACCTGAGGTCCACTAGACAGCTTTCGTTAATAGCTTTTTTAAAATCCTTGATGTCATTGTTCCACCCAAAATTAGGATCAGAAACTTCCTCAGGGCACAAAGTGACATTGAAATCACCAAAAGCCAAAAAATTAGTAGAGTTAATACTCATAGAAATAGACTTCAAGTCAGACCAAAGCTCCTTTCTAGCCTGACCAGTATTATAGCCATAAATAAAAGCAGCTTCAAAAATAATGGACTTATCATCCTTCTCAATACAAACATGGACAAGTTGAGAAGTAATTTTTAAAACAGTAAGGTTAAGTTTGTCATGATTCCAGCCAATCCAGATCCTTCCAACATTATTGGAACTACTGTTAGTTACAAATTTCCAATTCTTGAAGCAATTTTTCTTAACAAAGTTTTCGTTAACCTGCCTAACCTTGGTTTCAATAATCCCAAGAACATCCAGGTTATTTTCATAAATAAATTTGGCAACTTCAGCTTGCCTAAGGGGCTGGTTTAAGCCTCTAATATTCCAACAGCTAATAATCATTAAAAACTGTGACGGGTTTGGTGGCACTTACCTGAGGAAACCTGTAGGAGGTTCTGCTTATTCTTGTGCTTACCAGAGGGAGGATCTGCTTCTATGCTATTGCTCCTTTGATTGTTGGTAAGAGTGGGACTCTGGGTGGCATCAGTTAGTTGGGGCTCTACAGAAACCCCATTCCCTTTTTCTTCCAGGATGACACTGGGAGGATCTGCATCCTGACCAGTATTCTAAATTTGACCATTCTCATCTTGTTCAGACACTTCAAGTAAAGAGAATTGGTTTGTCTTTGTGATTACAGGCCCTTGTAGATTCAGGAGATTGGTGTTAATGCTACCCTTAGTAACTATGACTTGTATAGATTTAGATTGGACTACTCCAGTAGGACCCTTTGGAGAACTTGAAGGGGCCCCCTTAGATTCTGAGGGTATAAGTTCAAGAAGAGCTTCCTGAGTCTCAGTTTTACTTCCTTTGATCATATTATCAGTATTTGTAATTGGGGGGCATCAAACTGAGGGGGATTAACAAGACTATCCACTACCTCTATGGATGGGGAGGAAGTAGCAGCTAGAGACAGGTCGACCTCAGCATCCATTTTACCCTTACCTTTGATTTTCCACGCTCCCTCTGATTCACTGCTAATAGGGTCCCTGGTTTGTTTAGGAATATTGTTCTGCTTGGGCTGTGACTTGGGCATATGGATTCTGGAGCAGTCATGGCCAAAGCGTTTGCATTTAGCACATCTAAGTGGATTCCACTGATATTGAACTGTAAGGCTGATTCTCTCTGGTTCCTTGCTGATGGGATCAATGACTTCAATGTCAAAGTTCTTTAACAATTCCTGAGCAGCACTTACCTCTATGCAGATTCGGGCATATGAGATTCGTCTACAATTGGCAGTCATTCTATCCATGTGCAAAGGCCTCCCAATAGTACTAGCAATGAGGCTAAGTCCTTCAGTATTCCAATATTCTAAAGGAATATTATAAATATGGACCCAAATGGGGACAGTAGCTGGAGCATCTTTATCTAAAGTCATACCAGCTCGCCAATTTCGAAGCAGGATGGGCTGACCAGCCACTTGCCAGGGGCCATTTTCCAACACTGATTCACATTCCTCACTTGAGTTAAATTTGAAGATATAATGGCCTGAATCTGTTGCAAGCATATCAGTTAACCCTTTCTTGGCCCAATGCCTTGTTGTTGCATTCTTCACAAGAGTATAGGGGAGCTTCTTACCAATGAAGTGCCCCACAAGTGTGTTATCCCATGCACGGCTACCCTGAGAAGTAAGATCTTCAGGAATTTTGACCAAGGTCCTGTCCGAGCCTTCTTTGGGTTTAAGGAAACTAAGGTTGAGATTTTTCGGAACATCTTTTTTTACCAAAGACGCCCAGGATGAGGGGGGGTTTTGTAAAATAGCAGTTGGCTCATGGGTCAAACGTGGAGTAATGCCAGAGCTAGAGGATGACACGGCAGGTAAGGTTGGGCTCACACCCTGTTGCTTATGTGGCTGAGGTATAGGAGTGGACCCATCTATTGGATGATTAGAGACAAGAGTCAAATGACCAGAGGAAACCTGTGTATTGCCAAGGCAGTTGGTTCTCACGAGACTAGCATTAGGAAAAGTAGTAGACAAGCCGCCGGGTTTCAAGGAAAAGCTGCTGCATTGCACATGGGGTGCAGTGGCTATTTGCAATGGGCCAGAGTTAAACATGCTGGGAGACGCAAGTGGCTGATCACTCACGCACGAGGTGGGGGACAAGCCGCCTGAAATTCCAGAAAAAGCAATCACCCCCATGTGCTGCGTAGCAGCTTTGTGAGAAGAGTCTTTGTGACCGTTGGGCGCGTGAGAGGCACCATCCACAAACACCATGGAATTTAAATCATCCACATTATACAGATCAAAACCTGTACGGATATCCTTGTTGATGCCTGAATCTTGGGACTTCAACACAACTTCATCCGCACAATTACCCAGAGAGCCTTTAGATTTAAGCTTCAAGATTTCATTTTCCAATTCAGCGATACGACTAAGGGAATTCACCTGAGCCATATTTCCAATAGTTTCCATTTCCTTTGGATTACCTTTAATGATCTTCCCGCAACTGACACTTTCCTTAGAGAGCACAACTATATTATCATTAGTCAAGCTAACCATTTCAGTCAGAGAGGGATTTGAGATGATGAAGCCAGAGCCAGAATCCTCACCAACATTAACACATGTCATCTTATGCGTTTGGTCCACTTCTTCACTAAGGGCCACTTCTGCATTGACAATCTTTTTCTTTTTCTTGAGGATCTCATTTGAGTCTTGTAGAGACTTGAAAGGGATTTTAACCACAGGTTGTTCATCATCTTTATCCCCCATATTGGAGCTATCACTTTTCCAATCTTTATGCAACTCCAAATCAGGTTTTCCATGAAAAGGAGTGACTTTTGGATCCAACTCAGTGATGAGAGGAGATTCCACTTCAAAGTGGGTAGGACCAGCAGTTGGTTTAGCCACATTAAGCACTCTAACTTGTCCTACAGATTGGGGACTATCAATATTGGATCCATTTCTAAGTAGCACAGACCCATCTCCTTTGAGGATATATTTTTTCTCTAGATCTGGATTGATAACAGACAGAGCCCCCATAGTTGTGGCCCTTGATGATGGTTCTGAGGAAGTACAAGCCTCCTTGATAGCCCAATCATTTTGAAGGTTTGAGTCTGTAGAGGAATAGTCATTCAGCCTTGAACTTGAACCAGAATGTGGCTTAGCCTTATTGAGAGAAGAAGAAGAAGGAGAAGAACCAGAATTCCTCCCTTTCTTACCCATTCCAGAACAAAAATCACATAACACACACAATCCTAGAGAGAAGGAAGAGCTTCTCTCTCTATGATGAGAATCAAGGAAGCACTTAATGGTCTGAATTTTGGAGTGCATTAATGATCTCTTCACACAGATCATCCCCAATACAAGAAAAGAATAAGCAGCTTTTAGAATTGTTTGCTTGAAGGCCAGATAAATGATAAAATTGGTTAAGAGTAAGCCTAACCGTGTTAGCAGATTCCACATCCCCATTAAATAAAATAAGGAGGTCATCCGCAAAGCAAAGGTGAGAGATCCTTAATTTATCACATTTCCAATGATAGGTAAAATGCTCCCTACAAATGTTATGATGCAACAGTTGGCTAAGAGAATCCATAATAATAACAAACAAATAGGGAGAAATAGGATCACCTTGTCTTAAACCTTTAGCACCATCAAAGTATCCCACAGATTCTCCATTAAAATTAATAGAATACCTTGGAGTAGTGATACAAGCTATAATCCATTTCTTGAGGTTAGGAGGAAAGTTAAGAACATCAAGTAAATCAATGAAAAACTCCCAGCTAACACTATCATAGGCCTTCATAAGATCCACCTTAGCTGCAACTCTAGGTTTCCCCTTCTGTTTATGGTAATCTCTAAGGAGATCTTGGGCTAGAAGGACATTATCACTAATCAATGAGGTTAGGGAGAATAATTTGGAGTCTGCTAGCAATAATCTTAGATATGCATTTATAAACGGTATTACAGCATGAAATGGGTCTAAAGTCGCCCATCTTAGAGGGGTTGGTAACTTTGGGAATCAATGCTACAAGGGTAGTGTTAGATTCCCTTAACAATTCTCCATTAATAAAAAAAATTCTTTAACAGCCTCAATAATAGAGGGACCAATGGTGGCCCAAGAATCCTTGAAGAAAAAGGCATTAAACCCATCAGGGCCCGGGGCTTTGTTACTATGTAAACTGAAAAAGGCCTTCTTAATATCATCATTCGAGGGTATCCTATCTAGGTTAGCCTTTAACTCATCAGGGATCCTCTTATGGACAAAAGATCTAACGATATCTATCCCAGGATAGTTATGGTTAGCAGGAGTACCAAGTAAATTATGAAAGTATCTAACAGCTTCCCCTTTAGCTTCATCACAATTGGAAGTGAAGTTACCATTAGGTTTTTCAAGAACAGTAATCCTTTTAAAATTCCTCCTTTCTTTTATGGATAAATGGAAATATCTGGAATTTTTGTCACCCACCTCAAGCCATTGTAATCTAGATTTTTGTTTAAGAATTTCTTCTTCAATCCAAATGGCTTCATGGTATTTATCCAGACAAGGTTTGAATTGATCAATTAAAATCTTATTGCTAGGGTCATGAAGTAAAGAAGATTGCAAAATTTTAAGGTCCTCCCTAGCTTTATCAACGTTGATCTTTTCTAGGCCAAGAGATTTCTTCCCAAGTTTTTTCAGCTCTTGCTTAAGGATTCTGAGCTTATGGCAAATTTGGTACTGGGCAGTACCTTCAACTCTTTGATTCCAAGCATTAGTAACAAGTGCAGAGTAGTTATCCAATGTAGTCCAATAGTTACAAAATTTAAAGGCCCTACCCTTTCTTCTAAGATTCTTATCAATATGGACAAGGATAGGAGAGTGATCAGACATACTTGGAGCTTGGAAATGAGCAAAAGAGTCCGAGAAGTGATCAAGCCAAGGGTTTTAAGGTCCTCCCTTAGGGTTTTGGCAGAGTGCGAAGTCACCGAATCGGAATGGGTATGAGGAAGGTATGAGGAGTTAATGTTGCTCGATGCGAAGAGGCTGGCCGCAGTAAACCATACTCGGGGGTACCAGAAGAGGATCGCTCGTGCTTTCAACAAAAAGGTCCGCCCAAGGAAGCTTGCGGAGGGTGACCTGGTCCTCAAAGAACTGAAAGTGCCTGTTTATGACTCCAGAGGAAAATTCAAACCCAACTGGGTCGGGCCATACATCATTAAGACCCTCCTTTCCGGAGGAGCGGCCTATCTCATGGACCTGGACGGGGTTGAATTTAAGCAACCAATTAACCTCGATCGCCTCAAGAAATAATTTGCTTGAAACCGTTTCTTTCAAAACCTCCTACCTCGATGAACTACGCTTGACCTGATTCCCGATAGGGGATACGTAGGCAACCTACTCGGTTCGGTCAGTAAATAATTGCCTAATTGGCGCCTTTTCTTTGCAGCCTTAAGCCGAACTACTTGGGACCTGACACCCGCTTGGGGATAAGTAGGCTGGCTCCCCAAAGCCCTCGGTCCACTCAAAAAAATTCGTGCTAAACTAGGGGCAAACTGGCGTTTGCCCCGAACCACTTCGAAGCCCTAAAACCAGGGGCAAACTTCGTTTGCTAGCCGAAGAACCCAGATACAAGACCCCCTTTTGGATCACCTGGCTATCAAATAAGTACTATAAAGAAACAGATAAGAATTCATAGCATAGCAAGAGTAAAGCTTTAAGCAAAAAGCAAAGTGAAAAGCCAAGTAAAGACATTGAAAGGAGAATTCTTCATAAAAGATTAATCGAAGGAGTGAGCACTTTGATTAAGCATGTTAGAACTTTCCTAAAGATAACAACACTTCTTAAAAAAAAAAAAAGGGGAAAATCACATTCAAAAGCTTAAAAAAGGAGTAGGCAAGGTCTGTCAGAAAGTTTTGTAAAATGGCAAGCTTTTCCCTATTCTCGTTTACTTTATTATGCATGTGTCTGGCAAGCTTTTTTAGGATTTTCTTTTGTTTGTATGCATTGCATGTTTAATATCGCTGCTGGATCCCGGGTAAGCCCTCTTGTTCCCTATTGCATATCATATTGCTTGCTACTTGGAATATGTGCCTTATGAATGATATTTTGTCATTACCAATTTTACACACTTTTGGACATGCTTTTTGTGATGTATATGTATATATGTATTAGTTGAGGGTATGCTTAGATTAATAAATTTGATTAAAAGGATGTTGAATCGTAAGATAGGATGAGAGAGGGTGTTTTAGTCCGACGGGCTCCTTCCTCTCTCATTCCATAATCCCCGGACCTAGTTAATCTCTGGTTTTTGAAAGATCAGTTTGCTTTAAAAATGGTTTCTTAATTTTCCTTTTAAAAATTAAGTGGCGACTCATTTATTTTTGAAATTGATTTTAAAAAGCTGTGGGTAAAAAAAAAAACCTGCGATATCCACAAACTACCAAGTATGTTGAAAGATTCCTATCCTCTAGGGTCAAGGTACAATCCTTGCACACTTTACCCAACTTAATAGTCACTCCCAATAGTGACACAACATTAAGTGTTGGCTCGAGTGCCTAGGGTTCTAAACCCAACTAGCGCACAATCGTAATGGCAACAAAAGAACGTGCAACACAAGTATCAAATAAAGCTTTAACACGACTGTGGAAAAGTACAAGCATACCTTCCAGGTTCTACTACTCTTTGACGTTAAAACCTACTTCTTTTGGGATGATGGCATGCACCCGTGTTTAATTTGGGGGTCCTTAAAGTCCTTGAACTGGTGCCCCGTAGTATCCTCCTTGAGGTGCATGATAGTCCTTGCTCACTTGAACTAACTTATTGCAGTTACGGTAGACAATGTCAGACTGCTGGCGAGTTTTGGGGACTGTGCAGAACTACACAATGGTACTCGGGGTGGCGGTCCCTATTACTGATAGTGCTGGGATCGAGGGTAAGCATTCTGAGGTCTCCTGGTTCTATCCCAAGTATGCTTTTTTACTCTGAAAATTACCCTGAGGTCTCCATCCTTGGATATTTCTGGGTGGCGGGGCTTGAAAACTCCTTTGAAAATTCCTTGGTGGTGGCGGTTGATTCACTTGTTGTTGCTGCACTGGATACACATCCTTTCTAGGCTCACAGCGAATCTCACCAGTCCTTCGAACGATTGGTTAAGGTGACCAATCATCATGTGGCGGAGGTGGGGGTTCAGCCCCTGGTGAAATCTCTTCACCTTTTCTGAGGTGTGTCAATCATATGGGTAGCGAACCTTGATAGTCGCTCAAATTGTGTCATATATTCTCTCACGGTCCATCCTTACTGGACTAAGCTGAGAAAGTTCTTTTCCTACTGGTTCTTTTCATCCTTTGGAAAATACTTTTCCAGGAAGCTACTCTTGAATGTCTCCTAAGGCCTAACCCTTGCAGCATTCATTCCAACGGTCACTCGTTGGCCTCCCACCAGTCGACGATAGTGTAGGTTAACTGAAACGTGGCAAGGTAGCGTTTATCCTGTTTATTAAATTCTAGATCTTCAAATATAAGCTCCATCTTGCGTAGCCATTGTTTTGCCTGCGATGGTTCCGTTAATCCATCGAACTTTTCCAAGCGTAGGCCATAAAAATGTTCCTGCAGCTTACCATGTTTGTTTCGGCAAAAGTGGTGCGACAGGGTGTGGAACAGGTCGTTGATGGGTAGCATGATTATATGTGTTGCCAACATGCTCCATGCGTTGCATAAATGCTTTGAAAATGGCAGTCATGTACATTCCCTTCTAAATGGGAGCTCCTAATCATGCTTGATTCCTTGGTCTAACCATAATGGTCTTATGCATAGTGTACCTACAAAAACATCTACCGAACAGCTGACAGTCGTTGCGAAGAAACAATAAGCAAGATAAAATAATAACCGAAACAAATATCAGTTCTACACATAACCACTGAAGAAAGATAAAGTTCATAGATAATATTTCCAAATGATAATACTTATATATATCCACCAAAAGATGTACTACGGAGTACACACTAGTCAAACTGTGTACCACATAGGACATATACCAATTACAGTGCTAGAGTCAACTATTTACAATACCACTACAGTGGTTGCTAACTATACAAAAGAGCTATGGTCAAATGGCTATTCCTGAAATCCTCTAAAAATAAGGTGGACAACATGTCCTGATATCTATACTACTATAGAATGCGATAAACAAGGGTACCCAAAAAAAATCATCTATCACTTATATTTACACTAAAACCAACAAAATATTCCATCCAAACTAAATTATAAAATGCCCTAAACTATCATTTCCTAATTAAACTAAACCTGATGCTCTTATCACCCAACAACTATCTTTGTTAGTTTTTTTCTAGAGAGAGATAGAGAGAGTGGATAAGATAAAATCGATCAGAAATATAGTGGGTGGCGGTTACAATTTGAATCATTCACCATTACAACTTCAACATTCACATTCATAACCCACATCGCAGTATACATTGTACATATATTATACATATACACACAAACAATACACCATAGTAAAATCTACATGAATGTTCCTATACATCCCCTGTTATGCATCACAGAAAGGATAATACATGAACTCAACCTCAGAGTTTGATTAGAGTTTGTTCGCCTTAGTTTTGACACTCGGTGGTTCTACATTAACAACTGAAGAAAAGCAGAGTTTGAGATGAGTTTGATACAAGATTCCAACTTTACTTGAATTTTGGAGTGATGGCAATGACGTCTCTCGCCCCCTGTCTCTGTTTCCTTTACTGAGTAATGCTCCATTTTTATGTTATTTTTCCCATTAATGTTAAGATTGTTTGTCACAAATCATTTTTTTGGGTTGAGTTTACAATGTAAACAAAACCAGGAAACATAAACTAATACTTGCTCTTTTCTGTTACCCTTTTTTCTCATACAAAACTGTGTCCCTTTAATGTATAGACAATAATCTCCACAAATTCATATTTATTATTTGAGTTTATAATTGCTAAAATGACGAATGAATTGAACGCGTTGCACACGCATTGATTGCTAGTATATATATACTAGAAAAACTCAGTCCCCAAAGTACTGGTTCAATAGTCATCCACGTCTGATCCATACATGGAAGCCTTGTCCTCAAATGAAAAATATCACTTCTCGGTTAGAACATCCCCTATTGGGTCATCAAGATCTCCTATCCCGATTTCAACATCCCAAACCTCCACCATCACCTCCGCGTCCTCTTTCTCGTCATCCTCATCCATGGCATCTACTATTGGCTCAACACCATTAGTAGTTGCAATGGCGAATCCCTTGGCTATAACAATAGCCTCTGCTAGCTCAGCCTCTCCTATAAGGAATCTCTCTGGCTTTATGGCCATCACTACTACCCAATCGGCTGCCATATTAGTAATGGCTACCATCTGCAATATAGGCCCTGCTGGTAACTCAGGTACAATTACCTCCTTGGGTTCCTCATCTCCAACATCGACATCTACCTCTAGCACAATGTCCCCTCCGGCTATAACATCCATAACTGCAGGCTCTGGGTCCTTGGGATCCTCCTCTGGGTCATCCTCTGGCTCCTCATCATCGTCTATGGGCTCCTCCTCTCAGTCCTCATCCACATCCTCATCATCAGGCTCTATATCCTCAATAGGATCCTCATCGTCCTTGTCATCCTCAATTACCTTTGCCTCGGTTGGCTCGACTATTAGTTCGTAACTCAATAACGTCCATCTCCAACTTGCTTTGTACCAAGTGAGCCATCTCAAGATAAATAGCCTCCCGGTTCCTTGCGTAATGATATGTATCCATACGAATCTCAATAGGGTAAGTTCATCCAGTAACATACAAGGCTCTCCATACATCCTCCTCTATGTACTAACTGGTCATATAATGTATACGCTCATGATAAAACTCCGGGTCAGCTGGCACCACAGTGTCCTTGCAGATCACGTGGCCTCTGTAGGTATCATCCACAAACTTGTAGAAGTTTGGATCCATGCTAACTTGTAAAACCTATCTAATGTCAGAATGACAAACTTATATCTCAAGAATCTCAAAAGTGCTAGGACCATATGGTATGGGACAATTAGTGAGCGACAGTATCAACCTAGGCTCTGATACCAAAAATCCTGTCATGCCCTGGAACAACAAAAATAGAGAAAAATAAATTTCTTTTTTGGGTCCATAGTGAATGACAGGTGAAGTCACTGAATTGTCCACACTATTAGGATTTAGGGTGGACAACATCTTGGAGGATTCGATGATGAAAAATACCCCGTGGAAGGTACTGGATTCCACACAATCAAAAGATCAAACTTCGAAAAGTGATTTCAAGTTCAGAAAAGCCCTTTTCAAGCATAAAAACCTAGTTTTGTCAAAAAAGTCATATTCACTAGGGGTTATATGAACATGAAGTGTTCTAAATGCAGTATTCTAGGTATCTAAAGATTCAATTTTAAAGAAAAACTCAGAATCAATGTGCATTGGAAAGGAAATTTGAAAAAGAAGTCGTTTGATTTTAAAAAGATGACAAAAGTTCTTGAGGACTTCCAGACTTCAATTGATCTTCAATTCTTATTTTAAATCCTCCCAAAATATTTTTACTCTGAAATTCAACTCGACAACTTTCCAATAATATGTCAATGGATGATTTTAGACACCAAAAAGCTTTTTTTATTTATGAAAATATAGAAAAAAAGTGCGCATGATTATTGAAACAGGGTTGTGGGTAACCAGGGGAGCTGGAAAAGCAAGTGGCAACTCCCAAAATGGGGATGGAGGCTTAGGTGGGGGCCGCCACCTATGAGTTATCTCCTCTACGAGCGTTTTGGCATTGAAATGGCCATTTTAGCCCCATTTTTTATCTCTATAATTCCTATATTAACCTTGAAACTTAAGAATTAAGTTTTCTAAACTCTATATATAGATTCTTGGGATTTCATATGAGATCATCTTGGGAAAACCTTGGAATATCTTGGAATATAGAAGAGAATACAAGTGAATATACTTTGAATATATGTGAGATCACCCCTTGAATTCAAGAGATTTCTAGAGAGAGAATAGTGAATCATGAATTGAATTCTTCTCAAATAAATCCTAAGATAACTAGATAAGTTAATTGAAGAGAGTTTTGACATCAATTGCCTCCCTTCTCATCCACCATTGATGAGTGCTTGAAGAAGGAGATCCTTCAAACTTTTGAAGTATAATTGAGAATCCTCCAAGAGGTAAACACTATAATCCCTCTCTGATCCCTAATTTAAAAAAAGATCTATAAGAATCAGATCTAGTTTAATTTTCTTTTCTTTTGATAGAACACTCACATTCTTCTTCTTTTATTCTTTACACAACTAATATAGCTAGATCCAAGTCTTCCTTGATTTTGTTGATAATTCATGATTAGAGATTAATTTTCGCTTTGATCTTCATATTTTGATTTCAATTTGATTCATTCCTTCTATTTAGTTTAGATCCATGCATATATGATTATATGTATCTACTTTGAGTTCTATGATGGTTTGGAAGTATGATCTATGAGATAGATGATTCCTATGTTCATACTTATCTCTTTATTACCTAGAACTTCTATTAAATTTCATCTCCAATAGGATATTTGTAAGACCCTTTGATCCATGATCTAAAGTTCTCCATAGAAATTGGGGGCTAAATTGATTGGTCAGTCCATAGAACTGAAGTGTCTTTGCTCAAAGCATTAAATCCCTGGCATGCAGTGGACTGTGTGATACGAACCCCGCCAATACTGTGACGAAACCCGTAACACGATTAATGTCTCGGACCGTTCTACTGTCAGATTCAATGGAAACCGCGACCCAACACCTATAACAGATGCGAACCTTGGTATAAAGGATGGAAACGCCACAATCAAGGATGGAAAACTCGATTGATAAGTCAAGGTATGAACGCCACAGAGTAAATCTGATAAGTTCGAATAGTTCTTCAAAGAACCAAAGAGAAAACTCTCACAATATTATTAATGATCAAAAACTGAATATTACAAACCCTAAAACTGTTAAAATAGCTGAGCCTTAAAGTTGGGCCCTTTTAAACCTACGGAATATTATAGCCCAATATAATTCACTCCAAAACTAAAATAAAAAACAAACTAACAAATATGAAAAAGTTCTTAAGTTGGCATGCAAGCCTATAATTTATTCTAGAGCTTGAATCATGGACACCCAGCCTTGTGGATCACTAGTATCCTCCTTTGGGCCACTCAAATTAGTCTCAACCCAAATTTGTTGAACCAGCCCATTGAGATTGTCCTTGAACCGCTTTGCTCGCGCCCTTGTAACCGGACCAATTGGCACGTGGTTCGGGTCCGCATTCCACCTTGTGCTAGCCGCCATGTTCTCATCATTCCCCTCCTCTTGAAAAGGATTTGTCCTCAAATCATCACCTACATCAAAAGGAGATAAATCAGCAACATTAAAAGTAGTACTAACATTATACTCACCAGGCAACTCTAGCTTGTAGGCATTATCATTGATGCGCTCAAGAACTTGAAAAGGACCATCGCCTCGGGGAAGCAATTTAGAACGCCTCTGTGCAGGAAATCTTTCTTTTCGCATGTGTACCCAAACCCAATCTCCGGGTTCAAAGATGATATTACGTCTCCCTTTGTTAGCTTGCGTCGCATATTGCTCCGTTCTTCGCTCAATATTGAGCCTTGCTTTCTCATGAATCTGCTTAACAAAATCTGCTTTCTTTTTGCCATCTAAATTAACATGCTCAGTAACAGGTAAAGGAGATAAATCCAAAGGAGTTAAAGGATTAAAACCATACACAATTTCAAAGGGTGAAAATTTAGTAGCAGAATGGATAGTACGATTATAAGCAAACTCAACATGTGGTAAACATTCTTCCCATGTTTTGATGTTCTTTTTAATAATAGCCCTTAACAAAGTAGATAAAGTCCTATTTACTACTTCGGTTTGACCATCAGTTTGTGGATGACAAGTAGTAGAAAATAATAACTTAGTCCCCAACTTACACCACAAGGTCTTCCAAAAGTAACTCAAGAACTTAACATCTCTATCTGAAACAATGGTTCTAGGCATACCATGTAATCTCACAATCTCCTTAAAGAACAAATCAGCAACATGTGAAGCATCATCAGTTTTGTGACATGGAATAAAATGTGCCATCTTGGAAAATCTATCCACAACCACAAAAATTGAGTCTCGACCGTGTTTAGTCCTAGGTAAACCTAACACAAAATCCATTGAAATATCAATCCATGGTTCACTAGGAATTGGAAGCGGTGTGTATAAGCCATGGGGTTGTACTCTAGATTTCGCTCGCCTACATGTGACACATCTACCACAAATCCTCTCAACATCTTGTTTCATGCGTGGCCAATAGAAGTGTTCTTGCAAAACGGCTAATGTTTTAACTACCCCAAAATGTCCCATTAACCCTCCCCCATGTGACTCCCTCACAAGCAACTCTCTCACAGAACAATTTGGAATGCACAATTTATTTTCTCGAAATAAAAACCCCTCATGCCTATAGAATTTATTATGGGCAATTTTTGCACAAGATTCAAACTCTTCCCTAAAATCTAGGTCTAAAGGATATAATTCTTTAATATGCTCAAAACCAAGAATCTTAGCATCAAGAGTGGAGATTAGAATGTACCTTCGAGAAAGTGCATCGGCAACGATGTTCTCCTTACCTTGTTTATATCGAATGACGTATGGAAACGTCTCAATGAATTCAACCCATCGTGCATGCCTCTTGTTCAACTTGTGTTGGACTTTAAGGTGCTTTAAAGACTCATGATCGGTGTGAATCACAAACTCTTTAGGCCACAAATAATGCTGCCATGTCTCCAAAGCTCGAACCAATGCATACATCTCTTTGTCATACGTGGGATAGTTCAAGGCAGCCCCACTTAACTTCTCACTAAAATATGCAATCGGTCTCCCTTCTTGCATAAGCACGGCGCCAATACCTAAACCTGAAGCATCACATTCAATTTCAAAAGTTTTTGTAAAGTTAGGTAAAGCAAGTAAAGGTGCATGAGTTAACTTCTCCTTGAGTAATTGAAATGCCTTCTCTTGCTCTTCCCCCCATTTGAACCCAATATTTTTCTTGATGACTTCGGTTATCGGTGCAGCTATATTACTGAAGTCTTTCACGAACCTCCTGTAAAAACTAGCAAGTCCATGAAAACTTCGCACATTACTTACACTAGATGGGCTTGGCCATTCTTGGATAGCACGAATCTTTTCTTCATCGACCTGTATTCCTTGTGCACACACAACAAAACCAAGAAACACAAGCTTATCGGTGCAAAAAGTGCACTTCTTTAGGTTAGCAAACAACTTTTCATTTCTAAGCACATCTAACACAAGTTTTAAATGCTTCAAATGCTCCTCCAAGTTTTTGCTATAAATCAGGATATCATCAAAATAAACAACTACAAATTTTCCAATGAAAGCACGCAAAACATGGTTCATCAATCTCATAAAAGTACTAGGAGCATTAGTTAATCCAAAAGGCATAACTAACCATTCATACAACCCATATTTTGTTTTAAATGCAGTTTTCCATTCATCACCTTCTTTCATTCTAATTTGATGATACCCACTTTTCAAATCAATCTTAGAAAATATACAAGAACCATGCAACTCATCTAACATATCATCTAAGCGAGGAATAGGGTGTCGATACTTTACCGTTATGTTGTTGACGGCTCGGCAATCAACGCACATTCTCCACGTCCCATCCTTCTTAGGAACCAAAATCACCGGAACGGCGCATGGACTCATACTTTCTCTTACGTACCCCTTTTCCATCAACTCACTAACCTGCTTTTGTAGCTCCTTTGTCTCCTCAGGATTGCTTCTATAGGCTGGTCGGTTTGGAATGGTAGCACCGGGCACGAAATCAATTTGATGTTCAATCCCTCGAATAGGGGGTAAACCATGTGGAACCTCCTCGGGAAAGATATCACCAAACTCCTGCAAAAGAGAAACAATAGAACTAGGCAAAGATGAGTCAATTTGGTTAGTGTTTAAAAATGCCTCTTTGTACAAAAGTACAATCATAGGCTGATTTGAAAACAACGCTCGTTTGATCTCACTCGCTTTTGCATAAAAATTCTTTTTTTGGTTTCCCTCTAATTTTCCCTCAATGGCTGCATTTTTCTTTTCTTTTTCCCTCTCATTTTTCTCACTCCTTTTCTTTTGTTCACTCTCTTTCTTTTGATCACTCTCCCTTTGCAACCTCACTTGATCTTCATAAACTTGCTTCGGTGTCAAAGGCACTAAGGTGATTGTCCTTTGATTAAGCACGAACGAGTATTTATTTGTGAAACCATCATGCTTAACACGTCGATCAAATTGCCATGGCCTCCCTAACAACAAGTGTCCAGCTTGCATCGGAACCACATCACTCAAAACTTCATCTTCATATCTCCCAATACGAAAAGGAACTATTACTTGTTTAGTCACCCTTACTTCTCCACTATCATTGAGCCATTGCAATTTATAAGGCCGTGGATGCTTGATTGTTGGCAGCCCTAATTTCTCCACCAAAGTTGTGCTAGCAACATTAGTGCAACTCCCCCCATCGATGATCATACTACACACCTTATCTTTGACATGACATCTCGTATGAAAAATGTTCTCCCGTTGCACCTCATCATCTTCTTTAACTTGCATATTTAGAGCTCTCCTTGCCACTAACAAATCCCCTTGGGCAGCGTACTCTTCATCATCGGCATCCTCCAATGGTGGCACAGATTCATTGTCATCTTCATCTTCGGTTTCAATCTCACCATTGTCTCGCATCACCATAACCCGCTTATTTGGACATTGACTTGCTATATGTCCCCTGCCTTGGCATTTAAAACACTTAATGTCACGATTTCTAGAAGTAGAAGAATCAGATTTACCTTGATTTCCATGGCTGGTCAGTTCTTGTTTTTGCTCAGTTTTTGGCTTCACCAAAGGCTGCTTCTCATCTCTTTTCCAATTATTTGGTTTCCAAGTGGATGTATTGGAATTTTGGCTTGGATTTTGGCTTGGACGTGTGCTGCTGCCCCTCCTCTTGAGTTGATTCTCAATTTTAATAGCCATGTGTACCATATCCTCCAACTCAACATAGTGTTGCAATTCCACTGCATTGGCAATTTCCCGATTCAACCCAACTAAGAATCTAGCCATTGTAGCCTCTCGATCTTCCTCTACATTCGCTCGAATCATAGCTACTTCCATCTCCTTATAATATTCTTCCACACTCCTATTACCTTGCCTCAAACTTTGCAACTTGTTGTACAACTCTCGGTAATAATAGCTTGGAACGAACCGCTTCCTCATCACAGTTTTCATATCCTCCCACGTCTCTATTGGACGCTCCCTATTTCTTCTCCTATTCAACACCAATTGATCCCACCAAATGATAGCATAATCAGAAAATTCAATGGCAGCAAGTTTTACCTTCTTAGCCTCAGAGTAATGGTGGCAATCAAATACTAATTCTACCTTCTTCTCCCATTCTAGATAGGCTTCCGGATCATTCTTCCCTTGAAACGAAGGAATCTTCATCTTAATACTACCCAAATTATTATCTTCCCGGTTGCTAGCTTCTCTAAACCTAACTTCTCTACCCCGACCACCATATCTCCTATGATTATCTATTGACTCCTGATCATTTTCTTTGTCAAAGTCTTCCCAAAAATACTCCTCTTCTTCAACTCTCACTCCCCTCGGTTGAACTCTCTCTCTTCTACGTCCATGAGGAGCATTGTTTTGTGGCTGCTCCACACGTGCATTCTCTACTCTATCTAACCGTTCATGGACTTGATCCATCTCTGTCCTCAATACCCTCCTCATTTCACCCATTAATGCCTCCAATAGTAGTTTCTGATCAGTCTCTCCCGAAACCTCCCCGGCAATGTTTTTGTCTTTATGGGCCATATTTCGCTGCAAAACAAAGATTAGATAAAAAATATATATAGGACCTCACAACTCTCGCTCACGTGTTTCACTCAACTAGGATGTATCACTCAAGTTCACTCGTGTTTAAACTGAAAATCAATTTGGCTTTTACCCTCTTATGTGCTCACCACTCTTGCCTTTTTCCACTCGTAGTAATTCTCACTCGGTTCTTATGAAACTGTTCAAACAATGACCAGAATTTCTCAGTAACAATCCACACCCAAACTAGACCAATCAAATTTGGAAGCTGAAAGCACGACAAAAAAAAAACGAACGCGGATGGCTAGGTTTCCAAAAGCACAAAAAATGGAATTTTCGGAAAAAATTTTTCACACTATGGAGTAAGGTCAGATTCGGACTCCTTAGACCCCAAATATCGCAAAACAAAAATAAAATTTTAAGCCGAGTTTTTTTTTTTTTTTTTTTTTCCCTACAGATCTCTTCTTTTCTTTTCTTTTCTTTTCTTTTTTTTCTTTTTTTTTTTTTTTTTTTTCTCCTTTTTTTTTTTTGTATTTTTTTTTTTTGAATAATCAGGCAGACTTCACAGTTCACGTATCTGATTCAGAAACCCTAATTCCAAGAAGAAAAAAAAACCACAATAACAACGATCACGAGAATGAACAAACACGAAGTAACAAGAGCAAATCACAGATCAGATTCGCAAACCCTAAACACAAAATTCCAGATCGTAATCGAACACCCTTTTTTTTTTTTTTTTTTGATACGGTTCAAAAACGAGAACGAATAAGAAAATGAAGAGAAACAAAAACGAATACGAACAGAACCAGAAGAAACGAATAAGAACAGAAACGAAAAAGATATGATAAACCTGAGACTAGAACTGTGCTCTGATACCAACTGATACGAACCCCGCCAATACTGTGACGAAACCCGTAACACGATTAATGTCTCGGACCGTTCTACTGTCAGATTCAATGGAAACCGCGACCCAACACCTATAACAGATGCGAACCTTGGTATAAAGGATGGAAACGCCACAATCAAGGATGGAAAACTCGATTGATAAGTCAAGGTATGAACGCCACAGAGTAAATCTGATAAGTTTGAATAGTTCTTCAAAGAACCAAAGAGAAAACTCTCACAATATTATTAATGATCAAAAACTGAATATTACAAACCCTAAAACTGTTAAAATAGCTGAGCCTTAAAGTTGGGCCCTTTTAAACCTACGGAATATTATAGCCCAATATAATTCACTCCAAAACTAAAATAAAAAACAAACTAACAAATATGAAAAAGTTCTTAAGTTGGCATGCAAGCCTATAATTTATTCTAGAGCTTGAATCATGGACACCCAGCCTTGTGGATCACTAGTATCCTCCTTTGGGCCACTCAAATTAGTCTCAACCCAAATTTGTTGAACCAGCCCATTGAGATTGTCCTTGAACCGCTTTGCTCGTGCCCTTGTAACCGGACCAATTGGCA
This sequence comes from Hydrangea macrophylla, assembly GCA_033977485.1. Classification (NCBI taxonomy): domain Eukaryota; kingdom Viridiplantae; phylum Streptophyta; class Magnoliopsida; order Cornales; family Hydrangeaceae; genus Hydrangea; species Hydrangea macrophylla. The sequence continues at coordinate 81,513,922 of CM066994.1, forward strand.
CGTGGTTCGGGTCCGCATTCCACCTTGTGCTAGCCGCCATGTTCTCATCACTGTGTATATATTCTTAAAAGTGGGGGATGGACTAACATGGTGTCTATGACTTGCAGTGGACTGTGAATAAGTTCTTAAAAGCTGTAGATAGAGCATTGTGTATCCAAGGATATTGCAATCAAGTCTATTCATCTATGAGTCAAATGTTGTCAATTCTTATATACAAGACATGAGTAATCTATTGATAGAGTGTTTGAATAAAGAGAAAGGTATTATTAGTAGAACTATATTTTACGTCCTTCCAAACTTGTAATTTTAGCATACCTATAATACTGTGTTAGTTTCTATTTACTCAGCTTTCAGTAAGCTGACGATGTTTATGCCTAGACATTTCCCATCCAGACTACTCTGTTCCTAACACTGCAGGTAGTGGCGCTTACAATGGTGGTTACTACCCGAAGGATGGACCACTAATGACGGTTATGCTAGGGAGGACAATTGCAATGACGATTACATCTACGCCAGCTAAATATGGAGATAGATATTATCATCAAGCCCAACGGCTAATTGAGATTTATTCTCTTGTCATCATGCCCAAATGGCTAATTGACATCTGCCTTACGACCTCATTGCTTGGTAATCCCAATCTTATTTCATTCATCCTTAGTTAATTCGTCATCTTGCCCAAACTGGACATGTGCTTGACGTTAGCCCATTGGCTATTAACCATCTCAACAACTAAACCTAGACTCTTTACTCTTTCTCAAACTGACCAAGCAAACGAACGACACATAAGGAATAAACTAATGGATATGAACATCTTGTTATTAACATTTTCGCATTTTCCGCACCATTGATAATTAACACGAGTGGTACAAGTCAAAAAAGCACATTATTCTCAGAGTCATGTACTTAAGTACATCACATTACTATTCACGTTGCTCTCGTACGTCGTCCGCATAAGTTGTACCGATTAATCGTAATATCAAGTTAAGAAAAAAACTATTTCTTTTCCTTATAAAAGGTATACATTACTAAGGTCCTACTCCAATAACACAAGGTACAACTTATAGTAAGCACACAGAAGTATATATATCCAGTACAACCCAAGGTACAATTATCACAGCTCATGGTACAACCAACCTTAACATAACTATTTATATATATAACAAACCATCCTTACAAATACTGCCTAGCCCTAGCGCTCGTGCCTCTCGAGTATACGCACTTGGTCCGTTCAGTAAGCTCGAGCACTCGCGCTTGGTCCGAGCGCTCTGGTTCAGCAGTTTCAAAACAGTGATAGTTTTAGCAACTCATATATAGCTTTGATCTTCATGCATGTTACATGCATGGCTCTAAATTGTTAATGTAACTTTATAAAACATGTTTAAGGGTGAGTAAGTATACTCTCCTAAGATCTAGATGATCTAAATGATCAAAATGTGTGTGTATGTACTTGAACTTCAAGAACTATTCAAATGTAATCTTGGATCTTCATGCATGCCACATACATGAGTCTAGATTATGTATTAAACTTAGGAAAACATAATTTGGAGTGAATAAGTATACTCACAAGGATCTAGATGATGATCTAGAAGTAGGATAATGAAGTACAAGCTCTAAATTGTTAGTCTATTTATCTTCAAGAACTCCAAGTACAAGCTCTAAGTTCATTTCAAAGCATGATCAAGGCCTTGATTCTCCTCTAACTTCTTGAACTTCACTCCAAGACTTCATAGAAGATATGATATTAGTGTTTGTGTGTGTAGATTTTGAAATGGAAGACATACAAGCATGTTTGAGTGTGTGCTTGTGTATGAGATGTGTATATATACTCACAAATTCTCTCTCTTAAAGGAGCTCTCTGGTTTTCTGAGTTTCTACACCCAAATTTATGAGAAATGCATGGTATTTATAGACTTTATGAGACCCAAGGGCAAAACTATCATTTTACCCCTTTTCAAGCTCTGGCGCTCGTACCTCGAGCGCTCAGTGGCTCCTGCTGCACACAACCCTCTAATGTTTATATGGTTCAAAGGATTAAGGAATAATATCCATACAAATGATCATCAATGCTGATTCATAATTGATCATAAATTACCTAAACGATTACGAAAATACGAAATACATTCATAAATAGATAAATACAGGTAAATGGGCCGGTGTTACATCTCTCCACCACCCAACAAAAGATTTCGTCCCCAAAATCTGAGCTAATACTCAACAAACAACTCCAGGCACTTCTCTCGCATAATAGACTTCATCTCCCAAGAAGCTTCATACCGTACAACTTACATATACCTAGTGTATCAACTTTTCTATGGTCCATATAGGATTAATCTTACACTATCACCATCAACAACATACAATATTCATAACAACGAAAGCATAGCATATAACTCATGGATCTCTGATATGGATTTGATGCCAACCAACATATAGATAAAATCCTTAACATGCTCATTATGCGATAGCACTACCATAGCTCGAATATTCATAGCATTATAGATACTGAAATACATAGTAACATTAATCAACACAATGTATGAATAATGCATCATACAGTTAGGTTATAGATATCTTGAATTGATCTTAATATGGATTAGAGTGAGGTTGAGAAACTCACCTCGATAAGATAGCAAGCTTAAAGCCTTGATAGAAGTTAACCGGTGTAGATAGTAGTTGACCGCTCAAACAGCTTGACCAGTACACATCACCAACGACTCCACGTGTACCAATATGGGCTCCACCAACAACAATTGCTACAAACAAGACCCACCCTACGGAGCCCACTGTGAAGCTCCACGACTGAGAAACTCGTCCCGACGCCCACCTCAATGAGCCCACTCCAAAGCCTTACCTCGGATAAGCCCATTTCGAAGCCTCACCTTTCCGAAGCCTCCGCTAGCCCACTCCGAAGGCCCACTTCGGATGAGCCCGCTCTGAAGCTTCACTTCGGAATCTGAAGCATATGATTCCACTCCAAAGCCTTATTCTCCGAAGGCCCAAAGTAGCCCACTCCAAAGCCCCTTACTACGGTTAACTCCACTCCAAAATCTTATTCTCCAAAGGCCCAAAGCAACCCACAAAGGAAGAACACTCGAAATACGCACACACTCACCTCTCGGACACCCACCCTTGGTTCAGAAGCAGTGCCTAAGGGTGGTCAAGTCCGTTGGGATTTCAGAAGCTCATGGCTAGGTGGCTAGAACCGAAGGCATCTCCCTAGCCTGCGCCCCATGGGCAAGGTTAGGGTTGGTCCCAAAGAGAGAGAGAGACTCGTGACTTTCACGTGCTTAACCCCGACCAGTCTCACAACCAATGGGCGAAGCCCATTAGCGTAAAACTCGCTTAAACCCTTGACCAACAGTGCTCAGTCACTTCAAGCTTGCGTTGCACCAATAAAAGAGAACCTTGGTTCCCGCCCTCGCTTAACCCTCTGCAGCCTCGACACTTGCCCTCGCTTAACCTCTCAGAACCAATGGCAAAAGCCTTGGTATCCCCATCACTTAAACCTCTGCACCAGTAGTATTCCTCCCCCCTTTTGACCAACCAATGGTATTGGTTCATCACCAAACGACAATATCTCCTTCTCACTTCTTTGTCAGCTCAATATATTGCTTCGTCTACATCCTATTAATGATCCCAACCACCTTAAACATGAGCATTTTTTTAAGTCACCCACCTACCTTAAACGAACAACCCACTAAGAGGATGCCAACTCGGCTTCGTTCTATCACGTCAAAGCTCTGCGAGACCCCAGTATAAATAAGTAGCTTCATTTACTTCCTCCCGAACCAACACAACCACACAGAATCCTTTACTACCGCAGAAGATCAACAGTGAATACTCCTCCGACCCATTTACAAAATATTCCCATTGTCCCGAGCACAATCAGACCCTTCGGACCGCAAGGCCCCTCGCTTTACTTCGCCCTTCGCCTTACCTCGACCCTTCGTCTCCACCAACACCCTCGGTTTCCCAGACCCTTTGTTTCACCCTATACTTCACCCCATTTTAATACTTGTTTACTGCCCTTTGAACGTACTCCAGCATACATAACTCATAGACACTTACTGCTTTCTCTCTCTCTCTCACTTAGGGCTACTTCGGTTCTCATCCGATCTGAGTATCTCCGAATCCCATTACTCTGCTATATATTTACATATTTAATATTCCGCACCGTTTGCATTATTTAACATATTTTATCTATTGTTCCACCTATACTAACCTACTTACGTGTTATACCCATCCATATATCTCATACACATCACATTAGAACCTACCACATTTTGGCGACCACAGTGGGAGGTATACACGCAAGCTTACGGTTAGCGAATAGGAGTAACAATTTTCTGACAATGCTCAACATCATCTTTTGCAAGCCAAGTAGGTCCACACCTACTACTTGCTAATCATTTCAATAAAAAAAAAAACTTTGTTTATTTGATCTTCACATTGCCTTTGCACTACCTAGTCTCAATAAAAAAAAAATCAGTGGCAACTGTCCCATTTTTAGTCCCAATACAACTTGTGAGACGTCTAAGCTCACTTTATTATCACTTGCCTCTCACCATTTTTTCAAACTGGGATTTATTGAAATTTACTTTTCAATAATTTTATCTCCAAAATTTGAAATGGGTCATTTAAATTATCATTTTGGTAAAAAAAATATATATTTCAAACCATTTCAAAATAATGTGTTTGTTAAGAGTGTGATGCATTTTTATTTTATTTTTTTTTACGTATATTTTAAAAAAAAATACTCAGTCACCTATAAAACCAAGGTGGACCCGGCTACACTTGATATTCGTTAATTGCATAGACAGTCAGGCTGATAAAGTTGACTCCCTTACTTTAACAATTGGGTCACTTTAAAATTGATTAGGATGTTTTGATATTTTTTTTTATGAGTTGCATCTCTACCTCCCTATACACTACAAAGTCATATTACCCTACTACACCCTAGTTGACATGACACAAGCCTAGCATTTGACATTTTGTGTTTCATCACACACATCTAAGCAAAAGTTTCAAAATACTCGAGCTACATAGCCAAAAAAAAAAAAAGAGAACCGAAACCTCATCCGAATCCCCAACCTTGGGGCCACCAACCCCCTTCACCCCTTTTTCTCACTCGGCTCCATCACCCGAAGCCCCAACCTTGGGCCCACTTACCCCCTTCGTCTCACTCTCTCTCTATATATATATGTATAGATACATATTTTAGGCCCCTCCCTCAACTTATGTTTTGGCCCCTCAAAAGGGGTGCATGGCCTAATTAAATATCATCAACTATATTTATATTGATATATATGTATATACAACTCAAGAGGAAACGCGCCTAGAATTTTAAAAATTACACTTTTTGTGTGAGAATTTTATGCGTTTTAAAAACTGGCCCCCCTAGTTTGAAAAACACTATACAATATTAACTTGTCACCAATTAGTCTCATATTATAAGCATATCCCTAAAAAAAATCGCCAATTATGTATATATAAACTCCAAAAAAAAAATCATCTCGTGGCGCAGCCCCTGAACCCCTGTATAGCTTAAACCCCCCTGACCAAAATTACTGGCTCCGTCCATGCAAGTAGCTACCCCCATGTGGTGGTGCAACTCACTCTATCTTTACATCCTAACACATATATATATATATTAATATATTAATATATATATATAACAGGTATATACACAAAAAAAATGGGAAACCTTTGAAAACCCACCCCACCCTTTCGGACCCACATTCGGAATATCCACCCCCCCTCACTTCCCGAACACAAAAAAGAAAATAAAAACAAAAAAAAAAGCCTTTCATTCACCTACCTCCCAAATTGACAATTCGGGTCTTTCACCTACACCTCCATGACCTTCAGCCCCCATGGTAAAAAAAAAAAACTGTTCATAAAAAAAATTACAAAAGACTACCCGTACCCACCACCTTCGGCCCACTAACACCCAAAAAAAAAAAACCATCAAAGACTTAGACCCCCCAAAACCTTTGGCACCACAAGCACACACACATAAAAAAAAAAAAAAAAACAAATTATAATAAATAAAAAAAAGGCAACCTTCGGCCCCCCCTTACCGAAGACCCATACTCAAGAAAAAAAATTCCGTTCACTTTCGGAGACCAATCTTTCTCTCTTTACACTTAGCTTCGCCCCTGGATATCTCCACACTTTTTGACTAGATTCTTATGGACTGGTAACACTGATATTAGCCATGGTGCTAAGATTGCTTGGGATATAGTCTGTAGACCCAAGAAGGAAGGAGGCTTGGGTTTCAAAGATATTTTTTTAACTAATACTGTTTTGAATCTCAAACACATTGGAAATCTTCTTGATCCGTCGAATATTTCTCTATGGAAAAATTGGATCCATCTGTATATGCTGAAAAATAACAATTTCTGGCAAGTCAAAATTCCTTCCCAATGCTCTTGGTATTGGAGAAAACTGTTGAAACTTAGACAAGTTGCCAAGCCTTTGCTTTCTTATAAAATTGGGAATGGTGAACACACTTTTCTTTGGTTTGATAATTGGCTCCCTTTGGGCCCTCTCTTGGATAAATATACTGCTAGAATTGCCTATGATGCTGCTATTAATATTAATGCTAAAGTTAGTTCCATTATTAGAAATTGTGACTGGAATTGGCCTAGAACCCACTCCATTGAACTGGATGAAGTTAGGACTATTTTATCCAATCTCTACAAACCTTCCAGTCTTCAGGATACTATAAGATGGCTTGTTACCCCTACGGGGAAATTTAATACTCCCCTCATTTGGAATCACTTGCGGAACCATCACCCTGTTGTTCCTTGGCATGACAGTGTGTGGTACCAAGGAGGAACTCCTAGGTCGAGTATTATCCTGTGGCTTGCTGCACATAACAGATTGTCTACCCATGACAGGATTGCCTCTTTTACCCCTGGTCCCCTTGCTTGTGTTTTCTGTCATTCTCATCAAGAGACTCATGATCATTTGTTCTTTTCTTGCTCTTACTCTCATGGTATTTGGCAGGAAATAATGCAGAGGTGTGGTCTGGCCTGGAATGGGCATGGATGGAATGACACTTTGCAGTGGATGGCTCATCATCTTAAAGGAAAGAAAATGCATCACTTGATTCCTAAAATGTGCTTGGGAGTTACTGTCTATGGGTTATGGAAAGAAAGGAACAACAGATCTTTCAAACGTATTTTTTGTCCTAGTGCGATCACTCTTAAGAGCTTAATTTCTCAAATCAATGCTCTTATTAGGGTGAAGTGGAAACATCAGAGAAATTTTGACGCCATTATCTGTAATTGGCTTTAATGCCAATCTTTTTTGTTGTTTGCTTGTTGGTTTTTGTCTTGTTTTAAATCTATGTTGTTTGGTAGCTGTCCTTGCTACATGTTGCTTTTTTGAGCCCTGATTTTTCTTGTATATCCTGGGGTATGCCCCTTGTACTTTTGTACTCCCTCCTTTTTTGGAATCTATTTACCATTTTCCGAAAAAAAAAATATATATATATATATATAAATATATATTAGGTCCGTCCTCAACTTATGTTTTAGTCCCTCAAAGGGGTACATTGCGTAATTTAGTATCATCAACTATATTTATATTGATATATAGGTATATACAACTCAAGAGGAAAGGCGCCTAGAATCTTGAAAATTACACTTTCAGCGTGAGAATTTTATACATTTTAGAAATACGCCCCCATAGACTTTTGAAAAACACTATACAATATTCACGTGTCACCAATAAGTCTCATATTATAGCAATATCCCAAAAAAAAATCGCCAGTTCTGAATTAATAGACTCCAAAAACAAATCGACTCGAGGCGCTACCTCCGAAACCCCCGTATAACTTAAGCCCCCGGACCAAAATTAATGGCTCCGCCTATGCATATAGCTATACCATGTGGTGGTCCATCTCACTCTCTCTTTACCTCCTTATATATAATATATATATACAAAAAAAAAAAAAAAAAGCACAAGACACCAAACACCCCCATGACCTTCGGACCACTAAAAAAAAAAAAACCCAAAAGACTCTACCCCATGACCCTTTGTTCCCACCAACACACACACAAAAAAAAAAAAAAAAAAAAAAAAAAAAAAAAAACCTATCAAACAATACCCCCCTACCAAACCCAAGACCTTCGCCCCCATCAAATAAAAAAATACTAAGTTATCATTGACACCCCCCTCCCCATACCAACACCTTCGGGCCCAACCCCACCCAATACCTTCGGCCTAACAAAAAAAAAAGAGACCTTCGCCCCCCAGTTCCAAAGGCCCATATAAAAACAAACACAATCCTTTGTTTGAGCTTCGGCTCCCCCATCTGAAATCAACTCACACTTCTGTCCCACTTAAATAATGAATTATTTTATTGGTACATATTTTGAGTAAGCATCACACCCCGAGTAGGTTTTGGTACCTTTGACCACAGGGGACCTTCGCCCATATATTTACCCCTCACTCGGTACTACTCACCTTCGTCTCCTCATTTGTGGTGACCCTCTTTTGCGGCTCCTAAAATTGTTCACAATCACTCACTCCTCCAGTCCTCCCTCCTTTCACTCACCACTTTCTCTCTCCATGGATCCCACCACCACACAAAATATATATATATATATAAATTTTTCCATCGCCCCCTTCTTTGCTGCTACTCATTTTCACCCCCTCGCTTGCGGCTACTAACCATGGCAATATATATATATATATATATGTGTCACCTTCGCCTCCTTACTGCTCCTCAACTCCGCCCCCTCATTTGCGGGTACTCACCTTCACACCCCCTCGCTTACGGCTACTAACCATGGCCCAAAAAAAATTTGTCGCCCCCTTACTGCTGCTCAACTCCGCCCCCTCACTTGCGACTACTCGCCTTTGCGTTAAAAAAGAAGTAAAAAGAAGGTATTTCACCATCGCCTCCTCACTCGTTGCTACTCTCCTTCGCCCAAAAAAAAGTGTTAGTATGATTTATTTACACCACATGCAAACTCCTCCTACTGACTCCCCAAGATACTACACAACAACACTTGCCCCCATACCACATACATATTAAAAAAAAATCCCCACCTTCAGCCACTCTCCACATTCGGATCCCTCTCCACCTTCGAATCCCCTCACCTTCGGCCCCCCTCCTTAGCACACAAAAAGGGGGGCGCTACCTTTGGCCCACACCCCCCCTTCGGCTTCCACCCACCTCCGCCTCTAGGTGCCCTTCGATCTCCACCCACCTTCGGCCTCCATCACCATCGGCCCCCACCCATCTCCGCCTCCACCACCTCCGCACCCACCCCCTTCTTGCCTTAACCAACCACCTCCATTCGGGGTTGTCCCCGGCACCCACACCACTCAGGGTTTTTCCAACCCCTCCCCCCACTCCCTCGGAAACCCTCCCCCAAACCCCCCATTCGGAACCCAACCCCCCCTCTCGGACCCCTATCTCCGAGGCTCTCTCTCTTTCTCCGAAACTCTCTATCTCTCCTCCACTCTCTCCTTGAGCCCCTCGACCAAAAAAAAAAAACAGTCAGACCCCTCTCCGAACCCCCCTCTCTCCCAGATCTCTCTCTCTCTCAGAAACTCTCTCTCTCTCTCCGAAACTCTCTCTCCCTCCGGAACCCCCTCTCTCTCGGAAACTTTCTCCTTCGGGTACCCCCTTCGAAACAAAAAACCCGGACCCCACTACCGAACCTCCTCCGGACCTCACCACCCGAACCCCTTTCAGACCCCACCACCGAACCTCCTCCGGAACTCACCACCCGAACCCCTTTGACCCACCACCGAACCTCCTCCAGAACCCACCACCCGAACCTCCTCTGGACCCCACCACCCGGACACCTCCAGACCTCACCACCTGGAGCCCTTCGGACCTCCTTCTCTCTACCCGGACTCAAAAAAAAAAAACAAAACAAAACAAAAAATGGGGCATCGGCCCCCCGACCTTTGGCCCACCCCCATTCGGCCTCTACCAACCTCCGGACCCCACCCCTTCGGACCACCCATCTCTCTCCCTATCTCCACTCTCTATCAAAATCCTTTCAAATTTCTCCATCTCTTGGATCAGTAAAAAAAAAACATTCTGCAGGCGCGGATCGCAGCACATTTCATCTGCTAAATCTCCATTCGCAGACCGTGGCACATTTCATCCGCTGAATCTCCACTCTTTCTCTCTGGGAATCATCTCAAACTCCTCAGTCTCTCGGATCAGTAAAAAAAAAACCATTCTGCAGACGTGAAACGCAACACATTTTATCTGTTGAATCTCCATCTGCGGACTGCGGCACATTTCATCCGCTGAATCTCTATCAGCGGACAGCGACATATTTCAACCGCATCTCCATTTACGAACAGTGGCACATTTCACCCCCTCAAATCTCTATCTGTGAATTGTGACATATTTTAACCACCGGATCGCGACATATTTTATCTGCTGAATCTCCACTCGCGTGTCCACGGTAAGTTTCACTCGCTAAATCTGCATTTGAGAAATTGCGGCACATTTCACTCGTTGAATCTCCATCCACGGACCCAAGGCAATATCAAGAGCTTTCACTCTGCACCTACGAGATCTTTCACGCTGCGGACTCGTGAGATCTTCACTTCTGATTCTCTCTTACTCTCAACTCCCTCTTTTGGCCATACACCTAAACACAAAAAAATGTATATGTAGAGCCTCCAAAGGCCTAAGCTAACCCCCCCCCCCCTAAAATTATAGAAAAGGGGTACAAGTGCTGCTAAATATATGACCACCAGCCAATTCACCTCAAGATATGGATATAGTACAACAGAGACAGAAAAAGATTCACCACATTGACCTCAAGATAATTGCCACAACTCTGCCTTACCAGCACAACCAGCCACTCTCACCGGAGATACTTATTACCCAACACAACCCACCCATATACCTTCACACATATACATTATTACAGAAGAAAATGTTCTACCTAAGCCACGAGCCCCTGTTTCGTTTTAAAAGGGGGGAGAAGGGACCCATTGATCTTAACAGTCTTATACCCAAATTACCCCTCAAGGAGTCATTGACAGGCAGACAAATGGACCATCCAAGTTACAAGCACTGCCAATTTTTTTGCTCAATCTCAGACAGCTCACTATCTAAAAGTCTTTTCTCCATACAAATCTAAGGCCCAATGGTTGGTCAACTTCACCCTCTCCCTCTAGTGATTGCTCCATTGAGCAGGCCTCTTACAATGACCAGCTCCATAATGTATGACAACACACTTATTGTTGGTAGAACTAATGTAATAGACTGACAAATCTCGGCTTGCCTCACCATCACCACATCAACATAGAAGCCAAGAAGAAAAAAGGGGGAGAGCCCTCGGGAAGATACAAAATTTTTAACTTCACTATCCCCAAGACCACGATCAAAACGTACAATGTCCCTACAAACATGCTTGCCACAAGAAATGCTACCACCACTTGCTCTCTTGCCATCAACACACAACAGACATGTTGCCACAACCACCACTTGCTCTCTCCCTAGCAACACACTGCCACCACTTACTAGTCAGCAACATGCTCCATTTGTTCCCTTACCAGCAAATTCACTCTCTACCAGTGACATGATACCGCCAGTATTTGCTCTTTGGCCAGCGATATGCTGTTACATCTTACAGCTTCAAAATGACTAAGCAATTAAGCTGCATGTCAATGACATTCACTCAGATAGGGTCTTTCTCGCACCCTCAAAGTACCCCATTGAAGCTTACTCGATAACTGTTCATTGCATCGCTCGGGAAAGCATTTGCATTATTTCACTATAGGTATAACAAGGCACAAAGCTCACTGGGTCTATATCTCTAAGCAGGACAAAGCATGAGGATTTTTTCAAAATTGTGGCAACCAAACATGTCCTACTCTCACCCTGTACCCTCTCGAAGTAGTACAAGTACTTTGATGTATCGAAATGATACATCATAGCATGAGTAATCACCAACATATAGTCTACACTGCCGACAAATGCTCAACAACTCCACTATCACTATCAGTATTGTTATGATATATTCTCCGTCTCTCCATAACACTCTCCATAAGGTGGCACGAGCATCGCGCTCTCCCCCTATCCCACTTGAGTGGCTCGGATAGCATCCTCCACTTTGATTTGAGGGGCCTAACTAGGGCGGCATGAGCAACACGCTCTCCCCATTAGACAAGGGTGGCATGAGCATCGTGCTCTCCACCAGAGAGGCGACACAAGCACTCGCTCTCCCTCTCCCTCTAATCTCCATATCTCCAAAAAATAAGGCAGCATGAGCTCTGTGCCCCCCAAATCTCCATATCTCCAAAGAAGGGCACGGCCCTTATCCCCCGCCTCCATAAGGCAGCACAAGCATCGCGCTCTCCCCCTCTAGCCTCACTAGGGCGGTATGAGCAACATGTCTTTCCCTCTTTGAGAAGGGTGGCACGAGCATCACGCTATCCACCAGAGTGGCAGCACGAGCACCTACTCTCCCCTTAATCCCCATATCTCCAAAGAAGAGCACGACCTTCATCTCTATGTCTCCATATGATGGCACGGGCATCATGCTCTCCCCTTATCTCCAAATTTGCATAGCGACATGGCATGAACATCCCTAATCTCCCTATCTCTAAATTGTTCGGTCGTAGTCTCCAATTCCCAAAGAGCACGACTCTAGTCTCCATATCTCCATATAAAGTAGCATGAGCAAAATGCACTCCATCACATGTGCGACATGAATAACAAACTCTCTCTCTCCCAAAGATGGGACAAGCGTCACCACCCTCCCTATCTCTTAGCCTCACAAGGGTGGTGTGGGTACAAACCCCTTTTTTTATGTTGACATCAAGGGACAAAGCCAGCAACATGCTCCCCTTCCTCTATTCTTTTTCTCCACATTATTAATATCTCCAGGTTTTTCCATACCACCACTCATCAAAAGAATGATACGCCATGAGAAATGTAAAAACAAAAATGCACAATCTCAAACATAAAAAATTGAATTCTCAATACCACAAAAGGATATGGTTACAAACCCAATACATACATAAATCCAAGGATAGTGGGTGCACCATGGAACAGACCCAATACATACAACAAAATGGGCGCACACATGTGCCTACTGGAGTTCGATTTGAAATAGGGAATAGAGCTGAGCCGCCACTTCACCAGAAAATGTTACCCGGTTCGAGACCTTATAACAAGAACCTCGAAGGCCTAATCTTCAAGCTTAGTAGCCCAATACTTCTGCCGAAGAGGGCCTCGCAATGGTTGACAGCAAAACACAATGGCACCACCAACTGTCCCATAATTAAGAACTTTATCCTTAATATATGAGGAAGGCAGTATAAATCATTCACTCGCCTCAAGCACCATGAAGAAGCATGACACCCGGATGAAGCACACACAGTCGAATAAGACATATGCATTGATGAAAACATTATCTCCCCATTTTGCACTGATAGAAAATCCCTGGAAATATGCTAGGCAAAACTTATTACCCGACTCCATGCACAAGCTTGGTAAAAGTCATGACAAAGGTCCCAAGAAGTTTTGACCCCACGCCATCGCCAAAACATTCTGACCCTACATGATTCGCCATCAGAAACTTCACCAGAAAATTAGTACTATCTACAAAAGTTTAGACGTCCGTCAACCGTCAGCAAAGTTACCAGAACACCAGTACCACCCATAAAAGACAAAATATCCATTCGTCATCAGAAAAACAATCTCAGAAAGATACGCAAGGATTATGCCCGCATCCTAGCCGCTTCACGCCTAGAATACGGACAGGGGGGCTAATGTAGATAGTAGTTGACCGCTCAAACAGCTTGACCAGTACATGTCACCAACGACTCCACGTGTACCAATATGGGCTCCACCAACAAGAATTGCTATAAACAAGACCCACCCTACGGAGCCCACTATGAAGCTCCACGATTGAGAAACTCGCCCCGACGCCCACCTCAACGAGCCCACTCCAAAGCCTTACCTCGGATAAGCCCATTTCGAAGCCTCACCTTTCCGAAGCCTCCGCTAGCCCACTCCGAAGGCCCATTTCGGATGAGCCCGCTCTGAAGCTTCACTTCGGAATCTGAAGCCTATGATTCCACTCTGAAGCCTTATTCTCTGAAGGCCCAAAGTAGCCCACTCCAAAGCCCCTTACTATAGTTAACTCCACTCTAAAATCTTATTCTCCAAAGGCCCAAAGTAACCCACAAAGGAAGAACACTCGAAATACGCACACACTCACCTCTCGGACACCCACCCTTGGTTCAGAAGCAGTGCCTAAGGGTGATCAAGTCCGTTGGGATTTCGGAAGCTCATGGCTAGGTGGCTAGAACTGAAGGCATCTCCCTAGCCTGCGCCCCATGGGCAAGGTTAGGGTTGGTCCCAAAGAGAGAGAGAGACACGTGACTTTCACGTGCCTGACCCCGACCAGTCTCACAACTAATGGGTGAAGCCCATTAGCGTAAAACTCGCTTAAACCCTTGACCAACAGTGCTCAGTCACTTCAAGCTTGCGTTGCACCAATAAAAGAGAACCTTGGTTCCCGCCCTCGCTTAACCCTCTGCAGCCTCGACACTTGCCCTCGCTTAACCTCTCGGAACCAATGGCAAAAGCCTTGGTATCCCCATCGCTTAAACCTCTGCACCAGTAGTATTCTTTCCCCCTCTTGACCAACCAATGGTATTGGTTCATCACCAAACGACAATATGTCCCTCTCACTTCTTTGCCAGCTCAATATATTGCTTCGTCTACATCCTATTAATGATCCCAACCACCTTAAATATGAGCATTTTTTTAAGTCACCCACCTACCTTAAACGAACAACCCACTAAGAGGATGCCAACTCGGCTTTGTTCTATCACGTCGAAGCTCTGCGAGACCCCAGTATAAATAAGTAGCTTCATTTACTTCCTCCCGAACCAACACAACCACACAGAATCCTTTACTACCGCAAAAGATCAACAGTGACTACTCTTCCGACCCATTTACAAAATATTCCCATTGTCCCGAGCACAATCAGACCCTTCGGACCGCAAGGCCCCTCGCTTTACTTGGCCCTTCGCCTTACCTCGACCCTTCGTCTCCACCAACACCCTCGGTTTCCCAGACCCTTCGTTTCACCCTATACTTCACCCCATTTTAATACTTGTTTACCGCCCTTTGAACGTACTCCAGCATACATAAGTCACAGACACTTACTGCTTTCTCTCTCTCTCACTTGGGGCTACTTCGGTTCTCATCCGATCTGAGTATCTCCGAATCCCATTACTCTGCATTATTTATCATATTTTATCTATTGTTCCACCTATACTAACCTTCTTACATGTTATACCCATCCATATATCTCATACACATCACATTAGAACCTACCACAACCGGCAAGTTCTACAACATAAAACAGAAGAACATGATAGAGTAAGAGTGCTAACTATAGGGGCACAATGGTAATTATACCAAATGAGGGTATAAATCTCAAGGTAGTGATCTATGTGTCATTCCAAGTTCAAAGCCATTGACTAGGCTCAAATTGGAGTCCATCGCATTTTTCGAGGTAATAAGGCAGGGTTTTCTATACTAACGTAGCCCTAAAGATAAGCTATATTTTTGACTGTGTCAAAAAGTTACCAAACTTAAAGAGGACATTCTAAACATTATTCTAAGACTCTGGGAACTGACCGCGTAATTATCGGAGTCACCTATCATTGAAGATAATATATACCAGAAAATACCCGACAATGAATTTATTTACATAAATATATCTACACTAAGAAATCAGTACTTGGAAATATTTTTAATAAATGCTATATCTTAAAATATACTATTCATATTTTTCTCATATTTTTTAGAGCTCGTTAGTATTTATGATAATTAATATACCCATACAATAACTCCTTATTAATTATTAAAAATACTAAACTATATTATTATAGCTTTATAAAATATAATACAGTATAGAATTCACTTAGGGACATATCCCTAATTTTTAGAATTTAATAGCATATATATAGGTATTTTAATTACTATTTAATACCATAGGAAAACAATATTTATTATTTATATTATACATATAAATAATAAATATATTTTATTTAATATAATAATAATACTCAAAATATATGAAATATTTTATAGTAATATTTTATAACTTAAAAATACTAGTTATATAACTCAAAACTAATTTAATTTTTTTTTTTTTTCGGAAAATTTGGTAAATTAAACGAAAAAGGGAGTACAAAAGTACAAGGGGCATACCCCAGGATATACAATAGGCGCAAAAAAATTGTGGAAAGAACCACCACCTAAACAAGCAAAAGGGAGGGCACAATATCTAAATGAGTACAAAAAAAAATACCCTGTCAACCCTGAAAACTGCTAGCAACCCTAGGTCAAGCCAATGCGCAAACCGAAGCACAAGAGGCAAATTACAACCAATAAAAACATAAAAAAAGGCCCAAAGTTACAAACAAGCAACCTAAAGGCAACCACCATCCACAACCAGTCACATCAATCCACAATCAAAAACCAAATCAACATAATCTGCAAACCACAAGCAGCTTTAACACCAGTTACAGAGATATCTATCAATGTGGATATGATTTTTTCACTTAACCCTGATTTGAGCATTGATTTGAGAGATTAAATGTTTTAGAAGAATGCTGGGAGGGTTAAAGATCTTCTTAAAAGTTCTGGTGTTTATCTCTTTCCATATCCCATAGACAGTCACTCCAAGGCAAATCTTGGGAATCATTTGTTGAAAGGCTTTCCCTCTAAATCTTTGGTCCATCCAATCCAAAGTAGCAGTCCAATTTTGACTTTGCCATATGATGTCACATCTTTTCATTAATTCCTGCCACACAAAAAAAGAGTAAGGACAGTCAAAGAACAAATGGTCATGATTTTCCATATTAGTCTGGCAAAGCAAACAAACTAAAGGACCGGGAGTAAAGCTATAGATTCTATCGTGTGTAGATAAACGATGCTAAGCAGCAAGCCATAGCACAAAAATTTGTCTGGGGCTACTTCCAGACAACCAAACAGTGTTGTACCAAGGAACTTCATTATCATGATCTCTCAAGTGGTCCCAAGTAAGGAAGGTATTGAACTCTCCATTAGGAGAAGTAGTCCATTTAACAGAATCCATGCAATTAGTGGGGGAGTAGAAAGTAGATAACACATTTCTAACCTCATTAAGTTCTAAAGAATTTGAAACAGGCCAATTCCACTCCATCCCTCTAACAATGCTGCTAACCTTAGCATCAATATTAATTGTAGCATCATACACAATTCGATCAGAGAAATGATCTAACAAGGGGCCCAGGGGGAGCCAATTATCAAACCAAAGGAAAGTGTCATTACCATTCCCAATTCGATGAATTAATAAAGGTTTTGCCACTTCTCTAAGCTTTAAAAACTTTCTCCAATACCAAGAGCATTGGAATGGGAAGTTGGCTTGCCAGAAACTCTTATTTTTAAGCATATACTGTTGTAACCACTTCTTCCATAAGGAATCATTAGATGGGTTCAAAAGATTTCCAATATGTTTCAAATTTAAGGTCGTATTAACCAAGACAAGATCTTTAAAGCCCAAACCCCCTTCCCTCTTAGGCCTGCACACTTTGGACCGAGCAACCTTAGCACCAGTAAACCTATCTGTCTTACCAGACTAGAGGAATCTAGACAAAGCTTGGGAAACTTGCTTGAGGACACCTTTGGGGAGAATGAACAAACCAGCCCAATAGAGTTGGATTCCAGTCAAGACAGAGCTAATAAGTTGGGCTCTACCTGCATAAGATAAAAATTTAGATTTCCAAGAATTAACCCTAGAGCAAATCTTATTGACCATACCTTCGCAATCTCTTTTTTTCAGTTTTGAAGTAACAAGGGGGACACCAAGATACTTAACAGGAAGGTTGCCTTGAACAAATTGGAGTGCATTAATGATCTCTTCACATAGATCATCCTCAATACAAGAAAAGAATAAGCAGCTTTTAGAATTGTTTGCTTGAAGGCCAGATAGATGATAAAATTGGTTAAGAGTAAGCCTAACCGTGTTAGCAGATTCCACATCCCCATTAAATAAAATGAGGAGGTCATCCGCAAAGCAAAGGTGAGAGATCCTTAATTTATCACATTTCCAATGATAGGTAAAATGCTCCCTACGAATGTTATGATGCAACAGTTGGCTAAGAGAGTCCATAATAATAACAAACAAATAGGGAGAAATAGGATCACCTTGTCTTAAACCTTTAGCACCATCAAAGTATCCCACAGATTCTCCATTAAAATTAATAGAATACCTTGGAGTAGTGATACAAGCTATAATCCATTTCTTGAGGTTAGGAGGAAAGTTAAGAACTTCAAGTAAATCAATGAGAAACTCCCAGGTAACACTATCATAGGCCTTCATAAGATCCACCTTAGCTGCAACTCTAGGTTTCCCCTTCTGTTTATGGTAATCTCTAAGGAGATCTTGGGCTAGAAGGACATTATCACTAATCTTCCTACCCTTCACAAAAGCCGATTGGGCTTTATCAATGAGGTTAGGGAGAATAATTTGGAGTCTGCTAGCAATAATCTTAGATATGCATTTATAAACGGTATTACAGCATGAAATGGGTCTAAAGTCGCCCATCTTAGAGGGGTTGGTAACCTTGGGAATCAATGCAACAAGGGTAGTGTTAGATTCCCTTAACAATTCTCCATTAATAAAAAATTCTTTAACAACCTCAATAATAGAGGGACCAATGGTGGCCTAAGAATCCGTGAAGAAACAGGCATTAAACCCATCAGGGCCCGGGGCTTTGTTACTATGTAAACTGAAAAAGGCCTTTTTAATATCATCATTCGAGGGTATCCTATCAAGGTTAGCCTTTAACTCATCAGGGATCCTCTTATGGACAAAAGACCTAACGATATCTATCCCAGGATAGTTAAGGTTAGCAGGAGTACCAAGTAAATTATGAAAGTATCTAACAGCTTCCCCTTTGGCTTCATCACAATTGGAAGTGAAGTTACCATTAGGTTTTTCAAGAACAGTAATCCTTTTAAAATTCCTCCTTTCTTTTATGGATAAATGGAAATATTTGGAATTTTTGTCACCCACCTCAAGCCATTGTAATCTAGATTTTTGTTTAAGAATTTCTTCTTCAATCCAAATGGCTTCATGGTATTTATCCAGACAAGGTTTGAATTAATCAATTAAAATCTTATTGCTAGGATCATGAAGTAAAGAAGATTGCAAAATTTTAAGGTCCTCCCTAGCTTTATCAGCGTTGATCTTTTCTTGACCAAGAGATTTCTTCCCAAGTTTTTTCAGCTCTTGCTTAAGGATTCTGAGCTTATGGCAAATTTGGTACTGGGCAGTACCTTCAACTCTTTGATTCCAAGCATTAGTAACAAGTACAGAGTAGTTATCCAATTTAGTCCAATAATTATAAAATTTAAAGGCCCTACCCTTTCTTCTAAGATTCTTATCAATATGGACAAGGATAGGAGAGTGATCAGACATACCTGGAGCTTGGAAATGAGCAAAAGAGTCCGAGAAGTGATCAAGCCAAATCTGGTTTACTAAGGCTCTATCAAGTTTCCTTTGAGTGAAGTCTGGCCTTCCATATCTTCTATTACTCCAAGTAAATAATTCACCAACATATCTAAGATCAACTAAGCAACAGTCATTAGTAACTTTAGTGAAATCGTACATGTCATTATCCTAACCATGATTAGTATCCGAAATTTCATCAGGGTTCAAGGTAACATTAAAGTCACCAAGAGTGATATAGTTAATATTAAGAGTACTAGCATGAATAGATCTTAATTCTGACCAGAGTTCACCTCGAGCGAGGCCAGTATTGTAACCATAAACAAAAGAGGCTTCCATGTAAATAGATTTATCATCACTCTCAATGCTCACATGGATGAGTTGAGAAGTGGTTTTAAGAACTTTAAGGCAAATCTTATCGGCATTCCAGCCGATCCAAATTCTACCAGCAGAGCTAGTGCTACTATTAGAAACAAAATCCCAGTTTTTGAAAACTTTTTTCTTAATAACATCCTCATTAGTTTGCTTTACCTTAGTTTCCACAATACTTAAGACATCAATATTATTATCATAAATAAACTTAGCAACTTCGGATTGCTTATAGGCAAGGTTAAGACCTCTAACATTCCAGCAGCTAACTATCATTAAGAACATCTAAGGGATTGTTTATTCTTACCTGAAGAACTTGAACGGGTGTTCCTCTTATCCTTAGGCATACCTTGACCTGGGGGAGGTTTTGGAGACTCTTTTGAAGTTGAAGGGGATTCATTGATCTGAGGAGAACTGGTGCCTGATTCATGTATAGATCCTTTAGCAGAGTTAGGCATAAGAGAAATATCTTCAGCATTCGATGCTTCCGCTTGTTGAGCCATTATGTTTCCAGGTGGGAGAGCATTAGGAATCCTGGGCATAGTTTTTCCTGACTTCACAGAGAATTCATCATTAGCAATTTTCCTGCTCCCTTGAGGACCCTCAATTTGTTCTTCTTCTAAATTTGTATTCAGGGCTGAGAATTTGTTACTCATAGCAACATTTTTGTCATTCATATTTAGGCTTGTGGTTAAAGAGTCTGAAATGGGGTTGGCTTGCTGAGTCATAGGGGCCTTAACAGTACCCTCAGTAGATTGCTCGTCCATACTGGGAGGCTTAGTAGAAGATGCAGCCATATCCTCTCCCTTCCCTTTCACCCTTCCTTTGGTTTCCCATCCATCAGCATCAACCTTGGTATGATGGGTACTTGCACCTTGGGCTTGAGACTTAGATAAATTTTGGGACGCTTGAAACTTAGCACAATCATGGCCAAACCTCTTGCATTTTGCACACCTTACTGGAGTCCACTGATATTCAACCTTAATATTAATTCTTTCAGATTCAGCTCCTTCCACTACAATATCAAAATTATTCAAGAGTTCAAGTTCTGCATTAACTTCAATTGAGATCCGAGCATACGAAATCCTTCTGCATGTGGCTGTCATTTTGTCAACATGTAAGGGTTTCCCTATCACACTAGCAATATGGCTTAGCCCCTCCGGTGTCCAGAATTCCATGGGAATGTTGAAGAAGTGAACCCAAATTGGAACTGAAGAGGGTGCTTCCTTATCTAAGACTAGGCCTGGTTGCCAATTTTTGAGTAAAATGGGCTGACCAGCCACATGCCAAGGGCCACTTTCAAGCACAGTCTCACTCTCTTCCTTGGAATTGAATTTGAAAAAGAAATAACCAGAGTCAGTAGCCAGCATATCAAACAGCCCATGCTTTGCCCAGAGTCTAGTAGTGGCAGTCTTGACCAAAGTGTAGGGGAGTTTTTTACCAATGAAGGAGCCCACAAGGGTATTATCCCAATTTTGAATACCAAAAGAAGGCAGCTCACTTGGTAATGTAACCAATGTTCTGTTATCACCATGCTTGGGCTTAATATAGTTAAGCTTAAAACTTGGATTAGTCTTACCTTTAACAAGGGAGGCCCAGCTAGAAGCAGCTTCAGTACTTTTGTCATTGGAAACCAACTGCCTAGTAGGGGAACCTTTAGAGGTGAGTAATTGCGTACATGGTTGAGGGGTATAAGGGAGATTTCCTTTACTAGTGGCAGGCATGTGGGTAGAGTAAGGCTGCAAGGCCCCTAATTTTGAAAATGTGGCGCCTAAAGAAGGGAATTCATCCATCTTAGTGGGGCCAGGAACACCAGGAACCTGGTGTGTTGGAGTATTGACCACAACACTTGGGTTAAGAAAAGACCCACTATGTAAAAAAGAGAAATTGCTCTCACTGGTTGCCACATGGTTTGTAACAATATTTAAATCAGATTGTTGACTGAGCCTTAGGCTTGTGGGGCATTCTTGAGACAATGCGCCGAGAAATTCGGATTGGGCAGGTGAGCCCATGTGATTGTCCTTGGCTTTAACAATATTTAAATTGGTAGTGCCTATTGCTATATGACCGTTAGACACATGAGAAGCTGGAGCGTGGGGCTCACGTGCTACCAACACTTTGGCATCAGAGATTGCTAAGCTTTTTGGATCAAAACAATTTCTTTTAGTTCCCCCATATGAACCTGTGCACAAAAAAGGACTGTTGTTCTTACTCAAACGGTAGGATGGAATTTCTGAATCAGATTTAGTACCGTCTCTCTGCCCTTTCCAGATACTGGAACCATCATTCGGTATCTCACCCTCTTCACAATCTGAGTTGGACCTTACCTTGCAAGACTCCGAATCTGAGAGAGACAGAACCTTCTTGGCTTGCCACACATAGGAACTGGTGTTAAACTTCCCTCTACGCCCTCTGCATCCTAAATGAGGCTTCCCTCTATTCTTAGGACTAGTGAAAGGATACAGTTTATGGGTCTTTAACTCCCTTATTTCATTCTGAAGCTCCTGAATCAATCCATGAGCCCCTTCAAGGTCAATAGAGTCTATGGCCTATGATTTCCTTTTCAGCAACTCATTTGAATCTTGGAGATTTTGGAATTTAGTAGTACTCCTGGAGCCCTTTACTTCAATTTCATCTTGACTTGAGAGGAGTTCTTCCCATTCCTCTGGTAGTTCTACTTCATCTTCAGAAATTTTCTAGCCACTGACCTTAGACAGATTTGAAATGCCTTCATTCCCAACACCAAACACAACTGATTTGGACGGATTTGAGATAATAAAACCCTTTCCAAAGGACACTTTATCAGACTCCCTCTTGTCATTAAAAAGACTTTCAGTGGATTGAGGCTCATTTGGAGTCCACTTGACCAGAGGTTCATTAAAAACAGATTTGGGATCTATAGACTTGTTTTTATTGGAACAAACCTCCTCAGTATTTGAGGATTCGACATTCTCAGATTTAGCAACATTAATAACATGAATAACCCCTTTAGGCTGGGTTTCACCAATGGTATTACCATCTCTCATCTAGACAGACCCATCACCTTTTAGCATATATTTGCTCACAAGTTCAGGGGAGAGGAATGACTCATTAATATTAGGACTTGAAACAACTTTGATGTTTTTTGGATTGCTACCACCTGAGTTTTGGGTTCGTTTTTTCTTATTAGACCCCATTGAAAGAGAAAGAATGGAGGACAAGAAAATTTTAGATAGTTTCAGTGAGAGAGAGAGAGAGAGAGAGAGGGGGGAAGAGGTGAGGCAAAGGAAAAACAGGGTTAACCAAAATCTAGAGAGAGGTAGGAGCTTCTCTCTCTAGACATTCTTTCCACTATGCGGTTTGCGGTTTCTCAAAACTAATTTAGTTAATTAAAACTATTTAAAACTATAAATAAGGAATTAATAATAATAATAATAATAATATTACTATCATTACTATTAATAACCCAGACCCGACGGTTCAAACCCTAACTGACCCACTCATAAACAGACTAACCGTTTACTCAAACAAAAGGATCCAAGGCTAAGATCCATCAGGTCAAGCGTGACCCGACCTGAATTAATATGGGTAACCAATACATTAACATAACTATACCTAAACCAGAAACCCGTTCGGGTCAAACCAACCCGAACCCGAACTCGAACCCGAAACCTAATTATACTAACAACCTAAGCTAATCAAATTCTTAACCCAAACCGGATTCATAACCTAAACCCTAACCTAAATCATCACAACCCAGCCCGAACCACATACCCGAACTCGACCCGAGACTGGTCGGACGTCAAAACAACGTCGTGCCACTTACATGGTCTATGGGTTTAATAAAACCAGCCCGTACCCAAACCCTGACCCACTTAACCTCACAGACAGACCCACCCATGACCCGACCCGAACCTGGGTATTATAACCCGTAACCCCAAACAGGTTTCATCTTCTCCTGCCAGCCAGCTCGCCACAGGCGACTCTCAATCTCCCCGGAAAACTTCCCTAGCCCATAGCTCAGTCATTTCTCCATAGAAATGCACGAGATAAATGCTAGAATGCTTAGAATCTCATTCTCTTTCGCATACTACAAACTGAACCTGGGTTTTCTCATTTGCTATGTGAATCAAATGATTATCCTATTCGGCCAAAATAAGAATAATTCATTGTATGGTCTACCAAACATGTATCAAATAAAAAGCCATTCAAAGGGGGGTATATACGATTCAAGAGGGTCTGTTTAGTATAGCATAGGGTACATTTAGTGGAAGTTGCAAAACCAAGCTCAAACTGAGCTTTAATGGCTGCTGAGGGTTTCTGAGTTTAAGGATCTGCTTGGGTCTATACATGTAGGTGTTTGTGCATCTATAGGGTGTCGAAAATACAAGGAGGAATGGGGAATGCTTACAACTTCTAAAAATAGTTTGGTCTCTGTCTTCTCTTCTTCTTTGTTTCCTTTTCTTCGCTCCTCTGTGTCTCCTTCTTCTTCCTCGGCTTCTATATGTAAGTGCATATAGAGCAGAATGTGTGTGAGAGTGTGGATATTGTGTACTTTAGAGTGTGAGGTCTTTTCTTCCTCTCTTAACTCTCGGGTCCTCTCTCTCAATTGCTATCTTAGTTCACTCTCTCTTATGATCTGTGGGTATACAGCTTGTGTATGGGTGTGTGATGCACAAATGTGTATATGTATGAGAGGGGAAGGGCTTTGACATATGACTTGCGTGAGGATGCGTGGTGGCCAAGTGGTGGAATGGTTTGTGCCAAGTGTTGGCGCGGGGATATTTACCCTTTTTCCGAAAAAAAAAAAAAAAAAAAAAAAGTGTTGGCGGGGGCATGCATGTGTGACACATGGTAGGTGGTAGCCCCATGACTACCACATGGCAGTGGTGGGGTCTATGTCTTGCTTTGCGGGCATTTATATGGGGTTGTGTGCATATCTCAATGTAGTGCCTGACTGCAATTATGTACGAGCCTGTGTGTAAGTCACTCTAAATTTTAACTAGAATTAAAAGTCAGGGTTGTGACTGTCGTCATTGGGGCGACAATCCAAAGGATCTGATCCTAACTAAGATGATACTGATGGGATTATTATAACTAAGCTAGTCCTAAGGTGACCTCATTATGTATAATTTCTGGAAATTTCAGGTACTATACCTCTACCCACTTAATAAAAGATTTCGTCCTAAAATCTCGAGGTCAGTAGGTCTAAGAATATTCAAGGTTCTAATCTTAACTCAGTGTCTAAAGTTGTAAGGTCTCCACCAATTGACAAATCAAGTCTTCTTCTCACAACACAAGCTCAACAGATCCCAAATCTTCTTGCAAAATTAAAAGTGCTTGGTATACATGATGTGAACATTGAGTGTTGTGCGTCTTGTCCTACATTATTCTGTCTTCCTTGCTGATTGAAGTAAATAGTTCCTTTGGTGAGCTTGCTCTTGTGGCCCTTGTTGTAATGGAGCACTACCATGTCTCTTCAGTTTAGTGCACTTTCTACAAATGTGCCCCATTTTTCCATAGTAGTAATTTTCTAACTCCTAACAGATCCCAAATCTTCTTGCAAAATTAAAAGTGCATGATATACATGATGTGAACATTGATTGTTGTACGTCTTGTCCTATAGTATTCTGTCTTCCTTGCTGATTGAAGTTAATAGTTCCTTCGGTGAGCTTGCTCTTGTGGTCCTTGTTGTAGTGGAGCACTACCCTGACTCTTTATTTTTGTGCACTTTCTACAGATGTACCCCATTTTTCCATAGTAGTAGCATTCTACATAAAATATTCTAACTTTTTCAGGGTTCTTGGCAACTTCTTGTTAGATGTCCAGGCATGGTGCAGTCATAGCATACCTAGTGTGGCTTATCTGTGGGTCCAACTTATGCCACTATTTCTTATTTCTGTAGAGTGATGTTCAGATATTCCGTAGTTATAGCAGATATCACGTTGCTTTTGTGTGTCTGTGCTGCAGTCTGACTAACTTTCCTTTCACTGTTTCTCAGTCTCTTGAGATGGTTTTGGATGTGTCCAAAATTTACCTTGGTGGTTATGAGTTGTATCTAAGTGATTGTTTGTGGCATTTGACTTTCTCCTTCTTTTTCGCTATTCGGAATGTTGATTTCTATTGTAGTTTCCATTCCTACTATGTCTTTGAACAATCCTAAGGTCAAACCAGACACCTCGGATGGGTGATTTCAATCTCTGGGTAATTTATGGACTCTTTTCTCCATCCTTGTATCTCATGTTTCCGTAGTAGTAGTCTTGTTCCAGTTTTTGTAGGATAGCTATAAATACCCTTGCTGGGTCCATCTTTGGAGATATAGCATTGGTTGTTCTACTTACTGGACCTCGGGTTGCTCGGTTTATTCTAACCATAGATTAGATGAGGGGGGGACTCAATATTCCTACACCAAAGTTGGTGTCTACCATAATGAATTATAAGGAATCAAATTTACATCACAAGGTTAAGTATGTTGAACTAAGTTGTCTAAACATTGATTCTTACAAAGGAGTCATTTTAATCATAAGATTGGTCGCTATATACGATGTAGGTGCTCTTATCAATCTAAATGGTCTACCACACTATAAGTTACTAATTCCTTATCTTTTCTAAATTCTAAGTCATCATTGACAGTTCTGGGATCCAATTCCTGAAAGTACACCAGTTCCTAAACTCTTCATCCTTATACTCATGATCCCAATGATAGGGTTGATCTCATAAGGTTTAAATCCTATGTAGAGGTCTACTAATCATATTGGAGGTTTGGTATCGACTCGTTACTAATCCGAGTCCCAATAAGTTCACTTATGTCTAGGACTTCTTGTCGACCTGACAATTCATCTCTGCCAAACTATCTAGGCTTGACTAATTAAGTGCACTAGGCGTCTATCGTCCAATACAAAAATAATTAATCATCACATCCATTCGAATATATATAAGATAAGTTGAAAATAGGTTTTCATTAATCATAGAATAGAAAGATTACAATAGTAGTACGGTTACAAGTTCTACCAATCTAGACTACATAAAAGAAAGTGGAACAACAACATATAGCAAAATGAAATAAGCTAAGTAAGGGTCCAATATCCATCTCTCTCAACATCTAAATCTGTGGTAATCTCTCCTAAGTCACCGGATGGTGGAAAGTCTATAGAAGGAATATCTATCCACGTATCCCAAGTTTGCTCTAAGGACCAATCAGGGTCCTCTATCATCTCCGACTCCGCTACTAGGTCTTCCTCATGATCATCATCTGAGTCATCATCTGAGCCTATAGGGTAACAAAATGTACTATATCCTCCTAAGGCTCATCCTGGTTAGGGATTACAAGGTCTCCAAGAGCATAAGAAATCTCTTCAATCTCGACAGACATCAAGCGCGGTGCTACCACTCTATGATATGCTAGCTCTAGAATGGGTCTCTCACGGGAGAAACAACGCATCCATCTTCCTATCCTCTAGTAAACATTGTGCCTGACAGTCATGAGATAATCCTCGAGAAGAAATCTATCTCTTCAGGGTGACTCAGTACTCTCCTTCCTTAGTGTCATGCCCTACTCGGTGCTCCATGCTAACCTGCCCAAAATAGAAAGCTATCTTAGTAAAGTTCATAGCTTAAGAGTGTCGAACAGACGGTGAACGCCTAAACCTAGGCTATGATACCAAAAATCCCTATCATGCCCCAGAGTGGCAAAATAGGGAAAATAAATTTCTACTTTTGGACCCGTGGATACGTAACTGGTTGAATTACCATTGTGTCCTTCTAACTTTGCACAATGCTCATAAATAAGGGATGTGCTTAATAAAAAACATAACTTAATCATAAACTGAACATAAATACAGCAGCAAAAATACAACGATATAAAATAACTTCGAATTTATTACATGAGGCCATACTAAACTTATACATGAGCTTAAACACTGAAATAACTATCTTCTGATCTCCATATCACACCTGTCCTGAAAAACTTTTATTTTAATTTAATATTTGAATTTTGGAATTATTAACGTTGATTAATAATTTAGATGAGTTGACATGGGTCAATGGTGAGGTGTCAATTGAGGACACAGTAATCAGAGGAGTCATGATGCATTGGCATGATTAAATGATATTTATGTGATTTAAATTTTATTTGAATGAACCAAGTCCCTTGTGGTCGAGTGGTAAGCTTCTTGGGTGTACTACCCAAGAGGTTTAGTGTTCGAGTCATGGGGGGCATGGCCACTGGAGTATTCACCCGGCGCCTCCAGGCCTAGGGGGATTAGTCGAGGTGCGCGCAAGCTGACCCGGACACCCCCGATTACCCAAAAAAATTTTTATTTGAATGATCTGGTATTTTGTGAGTAGTGATTTTAACAGTGTGGAATAAATTTATGATAGTTTTGATCTTGTTTCAGATCGTTTTGATGGTTAAAATGAGAACATAGGTGATACGTTGCACAAAAGGTAGGTTTTACAGAGATTCCACAGAAATAGGTTTCAGAACGTGATTTTGGACCAAACAGAACTGTGACGAAAACTTTTATAATTTTTAGTTTTCACTCGTGAAGTAATAAAATGGACGTGTGCAAAGTTTCGAACGATAATTAGAAGTTTTGAGAACTCATCGGGAGGTAAACACAATTTTTGGAAGTCATGCCTATAAATAGGAAACTTGAGATATTTGGCATAAAAATTTTTCAAAAACAAATATCTAGGGAGAGAGAGAGAAAAAAGGAGATTTATTCCCACAAGCTTTGTGATGCCGATCGACAACTTTTCGTTCGCCAATTTTTCCCCAGATTTCATATTTGAACTCCTCGAGGTAAGATCTACGTTTTGATACCTCTTTGGTCTCAATAGCAACTTTTTACGAAAAATCTAATTTTTGGAATTTTGGGAAAAACCCAGTAAAACTTGTAGGAATCATCTGAAATCAGAGATCCGACGTTTAATTAGTACTCTAGTACTTCTCTCAAAGTTATAGAGCGTTAGCACGATATATGAATTCTAGATCTGTGTTTTATATGAGATTTACATGTTTGAAATATCTGACAAGATATTTTGGATCTGGGCAAAATTCATGTATTAATTAGGCCAGTTATTTATACATACGGATATGTTAAAAAAGCACGTGTAAATGTTTATGTGAGCATGTTATGCGACTACATAGGTTAAAGGGAAGGTTTGGTGCAATTCCATTCGGGGGTAAGCTCCTCAAATTTTGAGGATTATGACATCGATAGTAGTTGTGTCTGGTATGGAGGAAGGCCCAACTAGGACACGGTGCCTGGTATGGAGGAAGGCCCAACCATAGCATGGGGTGCATGGTAGAAGAAGGCCTCCCACGACATCAGTTTCATTTTATCGAATGGAAGCATTCCTGGAAGAAGAAACGCGAAGAGTGAGGCCGATGGGACGGCGGGATCACACTTGTTATGTTTTTGTTTTCCTTTTGAAGGATGTAATAAGAACATTGGGAATTGTAATATTTTGTAATTAAAATATGGGAGAAGATTTGTAGTTATTGTAATCTATAGTAAAACTCATGTAATCATGCTTTAAATCATTGAAGTATAGGGGTGGATGTGTTGGATTTGAGTTTGGACTAAGCGTGGTTTGAAATCTGCAGAATGCCTAAGAATTGAGGTAAAATAGATGATTGGTTTCTGGAAACAATCGAATGGAGGCCTGTTTGAACCAGCCACTACTCTATTTTATTAAAAAGTAGTCGACTGGGTCCCCGACGCAGTAGACTGGATTGTGGGGTTGAAATGTCATTTTCATTCTATGAAAGAAATAGTCGACTGGGTGGTAGACCACAGTCGACTGGATTGTAGTTTCAGAAATAGAAATTTCTGATTTCGTCAACTAGGATAATCAGTCGACTGATAATTTGAGAACCCAGTCGACTGGTTCCCCAACACAGTCGACTAGACAATTGACTGGGTTTCCAACTCTCTGTATCTTGTAGTTCCAGTCAACCAGACCCTAATCAGTCGACTAGATTGCTGGTTTTTAAAGAGAATGTTTCTGTAAGTGTTTTCAAATGCATCAAACTTTTTTGTAACTCTGAATTTCATGGATTTTACTTATATTTTCCTCTATTATTTATACTTTAATGGAATTAGATGAGCCTTGGTGGTATGCCACATGTCCTATTTCTGCACGAAGCGGGATGGGTCATGACATTTAGTTGAATTAAAGCCAGGTTACATAACCTTGGGAACGTGCAATGTCAAGTGGAGTGTTGAGTGATTTGGCATATATTCTACATTGCATTCATTCATAATGTAGATGTTTAATGCATATAGTATGTGGTTGTACATACATGATTTGTTTATTATCATACATGCATAGCATTTATGCATTGAAAGTTATAAGATTGAACAATCATGAGTGACAGTGACCGAGATCTATCGCCACATACTCGATGTATGGACCACATGACAGAAATGATTGGAAATATCAGAGAATTGGTTCAAAATTTAACGGAACGATTACCTTCGACACCTCCATTTGAGACATCAGAGATAACTATGGTACATGCACCTGAGACTCGAGGTAGGAGACATAGCGTCTGAACAATTTGTGAGGAAGAAACCAATGGAATTTCATGGGACATCTGACACAACGCTAGTAGAGCATTGGGTTATGGACATGGAAAGGATTTTTCGATCTATCCCGATGTCCGATGGGGAGAAAATTTGGAATGTAAGTGATGTATTGAGAGGAGAAGCCCAGAATTGGTGGGTAAATGTTTTGGGTCAAGGGGCACCAATAACTTGGGAGGGATCAAGGCAGAGTTTAATCGTTGATTCTTTCCGCGTGTCGCTCACAACACGCAAAAGAGAGAGGTCAACAATCTCCGACAAGGAGACATGACCGTAACTGAATATACTTCTAAGTACAATGCGTTTTTGAGATTTGGGAAGGGTTCAGTGCCAGAGGAGGAGGACAGGGCAAGGAAGTTTGAGGAAGGTTTAAGTGAGAATATTCGTTTGAGGGTAGAGACCTATGAACATTCAACTTTGGCAACGGTGCAACAAATGGCACTTATGGCCAAAAGTGGGATGGAGAGATCGAGATAGAATCAGTAGAATAAGCGAGGTAATGAGGGTGGTGATTAGAACCAAGGTGGATCTTTCAAGAGGTCGTTTACACGAGGCTCTGGTTATAGTTTTGGTGATTCTAGGAGGGTACCAAGTAATATACCATTGTGCTAACTATGTAATTGACCACACACTAGTTAATGTTTTTTGACCAATTCCCAGAACAGAGCTAAAGGGACAAACAGTGTGAGTTTACATCCTATCTGCAAATCAAGTGTTTTAGTTATGGTACCTTAGGACATTGAGTGAAGGATTGTCCGAGGAAGCGCCCTCAATAAGGGGCTAGTTCTATAGCTTCCAGTGGTTCAAATCCCAATCAGTCAAATGATAGGAGACCGCAGGTAGAGCAGAGAGAGGGGAGATCATTTTAGATGAACCCAGGAGATATGATTACTATGGATACAATGGTCTCAGGTATGGTGCTTGTATATTCGAACTTAGCACGCATACTCGTTGATTCAGCATCTACTCATTCATCTGTGTCGCATCATTTTGTTGAGTATCTGAATATTAAGTCCGCGCCACTAGGATATGAATTATCCATTGTTGTACCGCTTAGTAAACCAGTAGTAACGTCTACGATATACAAGAATTGTGAGATCAAACTAGGCAAGAAATTGATGACTGTAGATCTTATATCGATTATTGTGAACCATTTCGATGTAATACTAGGAATGGATTGGTTGTCTCTTAATGAAGCCACAATAGACTATGATCGAAAAGAGGTTAATTTTTATCACCAGTGTATGTGAACTTTTGTTTCCAAGGGAGTGGGGTTACACTGCCACCGTACTTGATTTCAGCTATCTGAGCAGGTAAGTTGTTAAAAAAGTGATGCAGGGATTTCCATGTTTGGTAATTGATATTTCGACGACTGAATTAAAAGTTGAGGATATTCCAGTAGTACGAGAGTGTCTGGATGTATTCCTAGATGACTTACCAGATGTTCTTATTAAGAGGGAGATTGAGTTTACCATCAAGATAATACCAGACTCAAGACCCGTGTCGAAAGCACCATATAGAATGGCACCCATGGATTTAAAAGAATTAAAAATCCAACTATAAGAATTACTTGACAAAGGTTTCATTTGACCTAGCATATTGCCGTAGGGAGCTCCAGTGTTGTTTGTGAAGAAGAGGTAGAGAAGACAGCTTTCAAGATACGCTACGGACATATGAGTTTCTAGTAATGCCATTTAGAGTTGCCAATGCACCAGCCGCATTCATGAACCTTATGAACCGAGTCTTTAAAGACTATCTAGATGAATTTGTGATTGTATTCATAGACGATACTCTTATCTACTCATCGAGTGAGATGGAGCACGAGAACTATTTGAGACTTATACTTTAGAGATTGTAAGAGAAATAACTATTTGGGATATTAAAGAAATGTGAATTCTGGCAACCTAGCATTACTTTCCTTGGTCACGTGGTTGATAAGAATGGGGATTCAATTGATCCTCACAAGGTAGAAGCTATCTAATTGGCAGAGACCAACATCCGTATCCGAAATTCAAAGTTTCTTAGGGTTAGCTGGATACTACCGCCATTTTATTGAGAATTTCTCAAAGATTTCATTGCTTATGACAAAGTTGATGAGAAAGGGTGTTACTTTTGAATGGAATCAAGCATGTGAAGACAGTTTTCAAGAGTTGAAGTCGCAGTAGATGAGAGCACCTATTTTGACAATACCATCTAGAACTGAGGGATTTGTAATCTATAGTGATGCTTCACATCAGGGTTTGGGATGTGTACTTATGCAAGGTGGCAATATAATTGCTTATGCTTTAAGATAGCTAAAGACACACGAGGTTAATTATCCGACTCACAACCTTGAATTGGCTGCGATAATCCATGCTTTAAAAATTTGGAGACACTACTTATACGGGGAGAAATGTGAGATTTTCATGGACCAAAGGAGTTGGAAATACATTTTCACGCAACGAGACTTGAATATGAGACATAAAAGATGGTTAGAGTTGATGGAGGCTTATGATCTTTCCATTGAGTATCATCCGAGAAAGGCTAATATAGTAGCTGACGCTTTAAGCTGAAAGACAACAAGGAATTTAGCCGACAAGCTAACCCAACAAAAAGAATTGGTAAAAGAGATGGAACGTTTAGAATTAGATGTAATTCCATACCAATGGTAGCTTAATGATGGCGATCATAGCTCACCCCGACATTATTGATGAGATTAAGGCAGAATAGTTCAATGATTGTTACTTTTGTAGAATGAGAAATGAGATACCTTTGGTGAAAAGACCAGGGTTTACTATGGAACAAGGAATATTAATGCTTGGAAATTGTTGTATGTACCGGATGTAAAAGACTTGAAAGAGCGTCTTTTAGAAGAGGCTCACAGTACTAAATATTCAGTTCATCCAGGAGGTAACAAGATGTATCGGAATTTGTGAGAGAACTTTTGGTGGAGAGGAATGAAGCAAGAAGTTGCTAAGTTTATTTTAGAATATTCGGTGTGTCAACAGGTTAAGGCAGAAAGACAGGTACCTGTAGGACTACTACAACCATTACCAGTGGTAGAGTGGAAATACGATGAGATCACAATGGATTTTGTTTATGGATTTCCACGTTCACTTAACAAGAACGATAAAATTTGGGTTATAGTTGATAGATTGACAAAATCAACTCATTTCCTACCGATCAAGATGACTAAGCCATCTAGATTAGTAGAGTAGTATGTGTAATAGATTGTGAGACTACACGGGGTTCTAGTAGTGATTATATCAGATTGTGATAGTAGTTTTATGTCAAGGTTTTGGGGAAGTTTGTAAAGGCTATGGGTTCCAAATTGAGTTTCAGTTGTGCTTTTCATCCTCAGACCGACGGACAGTCAGAGCGAGTGATTCAGACATTAGAGGATATGCTTAGATTGTGTGTACTAGATTTTGGAAGTGATTGGGAGAAATACTTGCTATTAATTGAATTTGCTTACAACAAAGGATTCTAGTCAAGTATCGAAATGGCACCATATGAAGCGTTGTATGGGCGTAAGTGTTGATCGCCAATTTGTTGGTTCAAAGTTGGAGAAAGAAGTTTGATAGGACCAGAGATAATATAGTTGACTACGAAAAAAGTGAAGCTGATCCAAGAGCAACTTAAGGTAGCTCAGAGTCATTATAAGAGCTATGCGGACTCTAAGTGACGACCGATGATGTTCGAATTAGGAAACTTTATGTATTTGAGAGTATCACCTTCGAAAGGCATTGCTTGATTTGGAAAGCGAGGAAAACTTAACCCAAGGTTTGTAGGACCAGTGGCTTATCGACTAGCCTTATCATCCGAGTTGGAACATGTGCATAATGTTTTCCATGTATCTATGCTGGGCTGGTGTATGACGGATATGAGTAAGATTATAGTACCAGAACCATTGCAGATCCAAGAAGACATGACCTATATAGAGCATCTAGTAGAGTTCTTGGATTAGAAGAGCAAGTATTGAAAATGAAGACAATTTCAATGGTGAAAGTGTTATGACATAGTCACACAGTCGAGGAAGCTCTGTGGGAGAACAAGGACGAGATGAGGAATGAATATCCCTATCTTTTCGGCCTTTGAAGTATAAGTTTGGGGATAAACTTCCTTTTTGGAGGGGAGATTTGTCACACCCATCCCGAAAAACCTTTTATTTTAATTTCATATTTAAACCTTGGAATTATTAACGTTGATTAATAATTTAGATGAGTTGATGTGGGTCTACTGTGAGGTGTCAATTGAGGACACGGTAATCAGAGGAGTCTGTAGACACACCAATTTTGACCGACTATCGAATTCAGAGCATGATTATCTCTGAACCGATAATGGCAATGTCTGACAAAATTCGAAGATTTTCTAAATGATTCGAGTTCTTCGGAGTATACTTCAGTCCCAATAAAGTTTTCAAAAAAGAGAGACCAGGTGTTTGGGCAAACTCGGATATGAAGTACGGATAAGAGAGATAGTTTGAAAATTAATTTCAATATAAGAATAGAAATAATTTTGAAAATAAAATTAAAAAGGGAAAGATAAAGAATTTTGAAAAGAAAAAGAAAAAAAGAAAATAAAAGAAAACCAAAAGACATAAATAATCCTATAAATACATATGTATAAATAATCTATATAGGTATAAATTAGTATATAAGAATACATTTGAAAATAAATTTAAAAGGTGGGAATTCTGTTAGCAGCGGCTCATGGCATAGCCGACGACACTCACTGAGTGCCGCACCGGCATTTTGAGTGCCGCACAAGCATTTAGTGAGTGCCGGAATGGCATTTGCTAAGTGCCGCAAACAACTCAGTGAGTGTCGCCCATAATAATAGACTAATTTTCTTCAATACGTATGGAATATCATTGCACATGGGTTTCCACCCCGAATTTACCAATTTAACCCCATGGAGTTGGTCTATATAAGGAGTTATTCATCTCCATTATAAGGATTTTTTTCCATCCTTCTTGAACAAGTGAAGAAATATTGAAAATATAGAGAGAATTGAGAGGAATTAAGAGTTTTTTTTAAGAGAACCCAAGAACTTTGAAGGAGGATTTGAAGAAGAACTTGAAGAATTGAAGAATCTTCATGAAAATCCTGAGGTTATTAGAGGTAACCTTCTAATCCCATTTAGATTTAGACTAGAATTCAATCACAATTCATAGATTTATAGGACTTTTACACATTTTCAAAAAGTCTCTTCCTACCTCATTTCATCATACACCACTAGAATTGTAATTGAATTTTCACTTCTTCTTATAGATTTGGACCTAAATAAAACCTTGGGTGTAAGACAAAACAAGTTTGAGAAAGTATTTTGATTTGGAGTTTCAAATAAGCTTTGATTCTATTTTACTTTCTTCTCTTAAGGTCCATGAGATCTTCAATATCTCATTGGATTCCCTTGAGTTTGCTCATTTAATCCTTTATAATCCTATGATATATAAAGGGATTAGGGATGCTTATGGCCATATCCATACATGATTAGTGGATCTATGTTTTAATTTATAATTTGGTTCCTTTAATTTAAAATCTTATGGAATCCTTTCCATATTCTATGAAGATTTACATAGATTTGATCATATCTAGCCTATAAGGATCATTAATTTGAGAGGAGAATGGAATATAATAAGTTCACATCCCTCAAGGATCATCAACTTGAGAGAGGGATTGACTTGATAACTTTTTATGACTTAAATGTTGGTATTGGTGCAGTGAATTCACTAACCAACCGTGATCAAGGATTTTTAATTAAATCATGATCTATTGGAATTGAATGAGACCAATTGGAGAGTGTTAATAACTCATATATGTATCACTAAAACTTTTTTTTTGGTGAAATTTTATACTTAGCATGGTTTGGTCTTATGATTTGTGAACTAGTCACTCTCTATCCAAAATTTCATAACAGCAAGTCCGTTTTAAACTAAGTAGACCAGAGCTTTAATCAAGCCTTTTTGACTTTAAATAAATTTTTCTATGACATTTAATGTGTTAATAAGATTCTCTAAAAAGATCAAAGTGATTCTGATTTGTTTTCTATATTTAGAAAATCATACAAAATCCCTGGATAGAGAGTTGTAAAATTCTGAGTAGTGACTAGTGTTTGTTCAATTTCTGGAGATTGAACCGTTTGATCTTTAATTTTCTTTTTGGGTTAGAAACTGGACTCACAGAGTCATCTTTTGTCCAAAAATCATTAAGATCAAACCATGGGAACTATAGTTTTTCTTTTCTTGAAGTTCTGACTGGTTCTCAGTAAATTCTGAAATTCCATTACAGTTTTGATGAACTTTGTAGATGATGACCTAAATTACCTTTTCATGACCTAGGACTTAAACCATGTTTTAATAATGATTAATTGGACTTAAATCCAGAGGCGAAATGATCCAAATCGATGAATAATTCATAGCTCATTCTTGTTTGTCCATGCATTCATCCATGTACGTTGATACTAAGGATTAGGACTAATTCTTGGTTTAAATTGCACTTGATTGAACCTAGTTGAACATAACTATGGGTTCCCTATTATCTTGTTGGGATTATATTATCTCTATATGGACATTGTATTGGCTCCTAGTTGAGACTTGTATATCTAGAGATGTTGTGTTTCCAACTACTTATAAGGAATTCATAATTATGTTAACCATTTCCATGCTTGATAGTGCTAAGCTAGAAGTTTGGATATGTTATTTAGGATTCCATAGTATATCTTGTTCAAATGCATGTAGACTAACCCTTTGTTTTGTCGTGCTATCGAGGTATGATTTCTCAACCCCTCTTTAGTTTGTTTATTTCTCGATTTTATTGACTTTCGACTCCATGTGCGACACCTTAGAATTAGGATTTGCCTTATGTGTATAAGTGAATTAGAGACTTTCTAGGGTTTTCTATTTTTGTATGCATTGCACGTTTCTATATCATAGCTGGATCCCAAGTAAGTTTCCTTGTTCCCTATTGCATGTCATCTTGCTTGCTATTTGAATTATGTGGTTTTGAATGCTATTTTATCATTAGCAATCTTACACCCTTTTAGACATGCTTTTGGAATGTATACTTATATACATATATATGTATTAGTTGAGGGCATGCTTAGATTAATAATTCGATTAAAAAGGATGTTGAGTAGAGGCCTATCACGAGATAGGATGAGAGGGGGTTTTTTAGTCCGTCAGGCTCCTTCCCCTCTCATTCCATAATCTCCGGACCTAGAAACCTCTGGTTTTCAAAAGATCAGTTTGCTTTTATAATGGTTTCTTAATTTTCCTTTAAAAATTAAATGGTGACTTGTATTTGAATTTAAAATTTTGAAAAAGATTTAAAAAAGCATGGTTAGCCTGCAATATCCATAATCTGGCGACTCTACTGGGGATCGAACCAAAATTCTCTAGTTCGCAGACCAGAATTCCTGATTTTTAGTTCACTCAAGGATTAGACTTGAAAGCATCCTTTTAATCGAATTAATTAATTTTGTGTGCCTATTGCATTGCACTTGCAAGTCTCGCCAGTCGATTACATGGAACTATGACCTTGGAGGCTCGGGGCAACCCATTCAATCAAGTCATCATAGGACCATATGATCACCCTTGATCTCGTTCCATGTTTTGGTATATGAAGCATCCTATCGGATATGTGTCAAGGGTCCCTTATTTGAGCAAAACTCGACCTTTGCATGGCAGCTTCCATAGAACCTTTCAAAAATTAGGAAATAAATTCTTGATTAGGATTATATGCTAGGGAGTTTTGAATCCCCGGAAGGAATTACTCGAGATGATGACAATGCTTGCTTGATTATAGGATGTATAACCCTTTAATTACATTTTAGCAATTCCTTTTCATGTCTCACAACATTTGGAAAAATGTCGAATCTTGATTACAAGGTTACACTACTTATATCCTGTTAGCTAAACATCATTGACCTTGTATGCATCTGAATCCATGAAAAGTATGGTGATACTCCTACCCGAGAATTCAAAATTCAGTATTTAACAAATTTTTGATTTTTTTTATCATCTTTTATCCAAAAATGTTCTGAACCTAAGGGTCTAAGGTTTACCTTTTAATCAAATAAAGTTGAAAATCCAATCATCTTTTATTGATAAATGTTTTCACATCCTCAAAGGAAAAGTCCAAAAATCTTGGGGAATTGTTTTTTCAGGTGAATTTTAAAAAACAAAATTTCAGTCATCTTTGTTGAGAAATGTCCAAACATCCTCATTTTTAAAATAATTCTCAAGAATTGTTTTCAATAGATTTTATCATGCAAGAAATGTTTTACAAATGAATTTAGAAAAATATCCAAACCTTTGAAAGTGTAGTAAGGATTGCAATGAGAGGAGAAATTAGCGCACTTGACATGGACGAGGATATTATGTGCTCATGTGCTTATGTTTTGGGATTAGGACTTTCTTTTATTTTAGCATATAGAATAGGCATACACATACATCTCATCCATGTGACATTTGAATCATTCAAAGAATTTTCAAATTCTATCAAAATTTTTGAAGTAAAAACAAATTTAACTATAGACAAGATAGCATTGAATGCCAAGACAGTTTGGGTCTGGGATTCGAGTGCAAGGTTAGTAAGAAGAGAGCTAAAGACAAAAAGAGAAATGGTTCAGAAATAGTACGTCGCAGAAATAGCACAGCTAAAAGAGAGAATGGACCAAATGATGGCCATGTTGGAAACACTGACCCACCAAAGGCCTGTACTTGATCCACTGATAATTGATCCTCCACCTGCTGCTCAGGTTGTGGAAGATGATTGATATGAGGATCCGAAACCACCTAGAGTTGATATACCTAGGGCAGAAAGAGAAAAAATTAAGAAAGCTGAGAAAGAACGAATTGAGATGAAAGAGAAGGTGGAGAAGCTAGAGAAAGTTATCCGCAAATCCAATGGAGTTGATAGCTACCTGCTAGAGTTAGAGGGTTTGTTTGAGGGAGCTCAAGAAAAGTTGCCAATCGGTTTCCAGATGCCTAAAATTGACAAGTTCGATGGTTCTGGTAACCCTAGAAATCATGTAAGGATGTGCATCGAGGCCTTTCAGCCGAGTGGTCTGAGTCCTGCCATGATGGCCATACTATTTCAGCAAATCCTGATTGGGGCAGCTTTGTCCTGGTATTTCACCTTGGAACCTATCAAAACTCACATATGGGAGGAAGTTGTGAAAGCCTTCGTCACTTAGTACGAGTACAACCAAGAACTTTTTTTTTTTTCGGAAAA
Source organism: Hydrangea macrophylla (assembly GCA_033977485.1). Taxonomy (NCBI): domain Eukaryota; kingdom Viridiplantae; phylum Streptophyta; class Magnoliopsida; order Cornales; family Hydrangeaceae; genus Hydrangea; species Hydrangea macrophylla. Next base: position 81,553,597 of record CM066994.1, read on the forward strand.
TTGGTTAATTAATCCAAAAAGAAAGTACAAAAGTACAAGGGGCATACCCCAGGATATACAATAAGAGCAAAACCACCAACGAAAAAAGGTGAGGAAAAACAAACAACATGATGACACAAGATAAAGTCATCTCCCTGAGTACAAGCAAAGCAAAGCAAAAGCAAAAGCAACCAAGTACTCAAAACATAAAAAACTCACAGAAAGCTGGGAAGACAATCAAATCCCTACACTAAACAATTAACAACTGTGTCAACCAAAACAACTGAAAATTACACAGGAAGCATCAGGTCCATATGGATAAGTAGTCTTGGATTTTCGGATCCTTGTGCCACCGAACCTGAATTTGATCACGAATGCTACATATAATGTCCTGGCTGATTCTGTCTCTAGGTTTGCTCAGATGTTGGAATATGCGAGCATTCCTTTCTCGCCATATGGTGTAGACCATAATACCAACGCACATCCGTGGCATGATATGTTTGGGCTTTTTAGATTTCCATTTGTTTGCAACCCAATGTATGATGGATCTCCAGTCAATGGGGCATCCAGTCAGATTGAACCTGCTCATGACCACCTGCCAAATATAAAAGGAAAAACCACAAGTAAAAAAAAGATGGTCATGAGAGTCCATGTCTTTGTTACATAAAACACAAGCTAGGGGCCCTTGAGTGAAGGTCCATATCCTATCTTGAGTAGGAAGTTTCTGATGAGAAGCAGCCCAGACGATGAAACTATGTCTAGGTATACTTCCAGGGAACCAAACCAAATGTGCCCAAGGAACCTTAGGGTGGGCCTCTCTAAGAAACTTCCAAGTGTGAGAGGTAACAAAGGATCCATTCGGGGAAGGTTTCCAAATCACCACATCATTAGTATTGGAAGGATTGGGAGTTAACAAGGTTGCATTTTTTATTTCAATTAAATCCCAAGAGGATGCAATTGGCCAATTCCACTCGTTGCCTTGAACAATAACCTGCACTTTAGAGTTAGTAGGAATAGCAGAATCATAAATGACCCTTTGCCCATACTTAGCAAAAAGAGAGCCACATGGTAGCCAAGGGTCATGCCAGAGAAAAGTACTAGACCCATTGCCGATCTTATAGTGCACCAAGGAAATAGCAGTGGCTCTAAGTTTCAAGAGTTTCCTCCAATACCAGGAACAGTGTGAGGGAGGTTTAACATACCAAAAGCTTTGACCCTTTAACATATAAGTTTGTATCCATCTCTTCCAATTAGATTTGTTGGAGGTGGATAGGAGATTCCAAATGTGTTTGAGGTTAAGAATAGAATTCATTTCCACTAAAGGTTTAATGCCCAAGCCACCTTCATTTTTTGGTAAACAGACAATGTCCCAAGAGACTTTAGAACCATAAGAATTATCAATACCACCAGACCATAAGAATCTTCTCAAGATTTTCTCGACATCTTTAAGAAGACCTTTTGGGAGAATAAACATGCCAGTCCAGTAGTTGTGTATGCCCATAATGACTGAGTTTATCAATTGGGTCCTACCAGCATAGGATAAAAATCTAGAAGTCCAAGACTGTATTCTATTAGTGATTTTCTTAAGAAGTTCATTACAATCATTCTTTTTCATCCTAGTAGTAATAAGGGGAACTCCCAAGTATTTAATTGGGAAGGCCCCCATAGAGAACTGGAAAGTGTCCCTAATAGCCTCTGCCACATCTGTCTCAGTACCAGCAACAAACAGACAACTTTTAGCATTATTACCTTTCAACCCAGTGAATTCAGAGAATTGGTTCAGAGTGGCCTTAATAAGCTTGGCAGATATGACATCTCCATGGAACAAGATCATCAAGTCATCCGCAAAACATAAGTGGGATATTTTAGGTTTGTCACACCTCCAATGATATTTAAAACTCTCAGCTTTGGAAATATTATAAGAAAGCAATTGGCTAAGAGTTTCCATAATGAGGACAAAAAGATAAGGAGACATAGGATCTCCTTGTCTTAGACCTCTGGCCCCCTCAAAATACCCAACAGACTCGCCATTAAAATTAATAGAGTATTTTGGGGACGTCACACAGGCTTTGATCCACTTGATCATTTTGGGAGAAAATCCCAGGGTCTCAAGGAGGTCAAATAAAAACACCCAACTAACAGTATCGTAAGCTTTCATTAAATCAATTTTAGCTGTGGCTCTGGGAGGCCCATTAGTAGAATGATAATCTTTCATGAGATCTTGAGCAAGCAAAATATTGTCACTGATCTTTCTAAGGGATTTAGAGATGATTACGCAAGAAAATAAAAAGTCATTTGTTGAGTTTTTGACTCGCTAGAGGGGAAAGGCCGCAAAGATGACCCAACGACTGTCTGAGAAAGAGCGCAGATCCGAATCATAATAAAGAACTTGTAGAGTGTCTATCAAGAGAAGCTCATGTACCAATGCATCCACACTTTTGCAGAGTTGTTTGAGATTAGGACAAGGATCAAAGACGCAATCAAAGATGGGAAGATTAAGAAGGATGAGTCCTAGGGGAAATGCTCTAGAAGACCATTTTACGGAGGGAACATGGGAAATTAGGTAACAACTGATGTTAATGTTCTGAGTCACCTCGAAGAAAGGCACAATTTGTTAAGGAGGGGAGGTGCATCAAGACCAAAGCTGGGAGGACATCTATGTCACTTCACAAATTTAGGGATTTCTTCGACGACCACTCTCAAGAGATTAATGAAAAAAGGATACCTCAAGCCGCTAGATCCAAAGCCAATGCCTGATCCACGCCCACCAGGCTTCAATGCAAACCTCTAGTACACATTCCATCAAGCTCATGCCCACACAATAGACCGATGTATGAGGCTAAGGCATGAAGTACAAGATTTAATTGATAACAAGATCATTTTCCCTCCACCTACAGATTGGCCGAATGTGACCCGAAACCCACTCCCCAAACATCATGCTGTACCACTACTGCGAAACATCAATCTTTTGGATGATAAAAAGGAAGTGTTAGACCCGTCTGTATTAATTGTACCGGTAGGGCAGACTGCCAAACCTTACAAATTTCCCGAAGATCAGAAGATATGCCTTATAGGAGTCAAGGAAGAGGAGTGGTTGTTGGAGGAGAAGAAGAACATGCATTCGAGGAAGACATAGACAATAAAATCATCCAAATAAATTGGTGGGACCAAACAACCCTGATGATGATTCTATTTAGGGAGAGGAGGAGATGTACAGTGATACAAATTGTATGTGGTCTGAAGGAGAAGAAGAGGGAAAAGCTAAAGAAGTGATCAATCATGCTGAGCCACATGAGTTAGAGGGGAACAATTCAGAAAAAGGGAAATGGAAGGATCTTGAAGAAAATGGGGAAGAAGATCAGGTGTCCAAGATTGGACTTGTGCACTGGATGGTCTGGCTTTGAGGAATCTTTTTAGTGAAGAAGACTGGAAGGGCAAGGAGAGCGATCTAAAGAAGATCATAGAAGTGGGGACTGGGAAAAATCAGGTGGAAGATATGGTAAGGGTATTGGAAGAAGAGATCACGAGAAATAAAGCAAGGGAAGAAGAGCTAGAAATTGAAGAAGAGGCAGAATCAGGGGATTTGTCAGTAAGTTCTTGAGTCTAGTAATAGGGTTCCCTTTCCCCGGAGTCTGTAATGGCCAATATGAGCCAAACTTTTTAAATTTTTGCTATCACTGAAAAAGTGATTGATTCTGCTTTTCAATTAAGCTTAATGATTATAGTGACTATGAAACTGATATTTGAAAAAAATGAACCCGCATGAAAAAAAAATCATTAAGGAGACTTAGGCAATTGAGTTAGAAAATGAAGAAAATCCTCAAAATATTTTTATATTATACTCAATAAGGATGAAAGCATAAAATTGATCTCATTGCTAAATACAAGGATGTTCTGCATGGTCCTATAAAGATATGCCAGGAATAGATCCAGAGATTGTCCAATATCACCCCTTTTATACCAAGCCTAAAAGATGAGCTCACAATCCAAAGCCATGAACTTGGTCCTTGATAGTAGCCAGATGTTTTAAATGAATTTCTTCTTCAAAATAAAAAAAGAGAGAAAAAGAAAAAGGAGCTCACTAGGATGAAAACCTGAAAGGGTGCCTAGGCAAAAGTTAGACCACAAAAAAAACATGAAATAAAGAAAAAAAGAAAAAAAAGCTCGCGAGGATGAAAACCTGAAAGGGCGCCTAGGAAAAAGTTTGAGCAAAAATAAGATTTGTGTTGATTTCAAAATCTGAATCCTAGCCAGTCAAAATCATGAAGAGAATAAGAGAGAGTGAGGTAAAGAAAAGAAAGGAAAGAGAAAAGAAAAGGCAGATAATAAGTAAATAAGAAAATTCTTGAGCACTTCAAAGCACATCATTGGCACATGGATTATTTGAAAAGTGAGATTTGAAAATATCAATTAGTCTCAACATTTTGTGAGAAACTTAATGGTTGAGTGGGCCTAAAAATGATGCAGAGGTATCTTTGAAAAAAATAGAGGGAGATTTGGAAGAATCATATTGCTTTGAGAGTATGACAGAGGGTGATTAAAGCATGACGCATTATGAGAGTTGTAAAAATTAACTGGCTAGTGAAGAGGGTGAAAAGAATCAATCGCCACAAGCAAAAAAGAGATGAATAAGAAAATTAGAGAAAGAAAAAGAAAAGAAAAGAAAGAAATAAAAAGGAGAAGAAGTTCATCATGCTATATGATGAGAATCAAGGAAGCACTTAATGGGCTGAATTGGGCTGATTATAAATGGAGAATCCAAGAAGATCAAGGTGGCATTTTTTTGGGTTGATCTTATTAATTGGGCATAAATTTGAAGAAGATAGGGCTGATTATATTTCCTAATCATATTTATGCATGTGGAAGAATAATGGGCTGAATATAACTTCCAAGATATGGCTATTTATGTTTTATAGTTGGTAGTTGGGAGTTTGTTCATGTTTCTATGTGTTTTTAATGAGTTAAACTACTTTTTTGTATAAGTCTATGTTAAAAAACGTGGTAGCTTTATTTCCTATGGTTGGGAGGATGTTCCAACTACTTGCATTTATTTCCTATGGTTGGAGGGTTGTTCCAACAACTTGCATTTATCCCTATGGTTGGAGGGTTGTTCCAATCCTATATATACTCTTTTGTATGGGCAGATTTATATAATGGATTAAACACAATTCTGAAGTTGAGCTTTGCTCCTCCCCCTTGTTCTTCACAGAACACAATTTTTGACTTATCAATCAGCCTTTCGCATCTGATTGTGGCGTCTTCACACACCATGACTTATCAATCAGCCTTCCGCATCTGATTGTGGCGTCTTCACTAATCTTTGGAATACCCGTGGTTTGCGTCTCTTTATAGGCGTTGGGTCACGGGTTCACTATCACAACAATCTGATTTTAGCTTTTCTGGGTAAACATGTCAATTTTGTTGTTGGGTCTCAATACAAGTTATTGAGGTTCGCATCACTATACAAGGGCTACCACAAGTGACACGCACTCACTAGACCCAAATGGCCACATGGCTTGCAAAACCCACCAATCCTTGAAGCCTAATTCTTTCAAGACCTCCAGAGTTGATTGAACTACGTTTTGACTTGCTTCGCACTTGGGGATACATAGGCAGCCTGCAAGGTTCGGTCACAATCAATCATTGCTCTTCTTTCAGGCCTCAGCCGAACTATTATAGGACCTGATGCCCATTCAGTGATAAGTAGGCGGGTCTCCCAAGACCCTCGGTCCAAATAAGAAACCCGACCAATTGATGAAATTACCATGAAAACTAGGGGCAAACTAATGTTTGCCCGAAGTCGCATCATCACCCTCAAACCAGAGTCAAACTTCGTTTGCCTTATTGGAAAAATATGAAGGATAGTGCTATGAAACTGAATGAGGCGTGCTACGGTAGCACTATCCTTAAGAACAATTCCGCCCCCTTCAGAGACAATGACTCGATGCGGAAGGTCTCAACATGGCGATATGTTCTCCAGGATTCAGCAATCAAATCTTCCAAATGTGCACTCGAATTAGAAGAGTGTATGAGCGCTCAGAATTGCTCCAAAACAGATAAGAGAATTTGCAAAAATTGTTTTTCAGAATAAGAGAGGGAGAGGATAGTATTCTAGAAGAAGAGATTATCTTTATAACAAAAATAATACAAATATATAAGAATTAGAGTACCCTCCCAATGACCACATGAATAAATAAAAACAAGGGATTAAAGTCCATTAAACTAATTTTTAGACATGTATGAAACCATTTTGAACACATGTGCTTGGCTCTCCAACGGTCACAAAAATTAATACAAGGAACAAAACGTGATAGTACCTCCCACATGTACGAGAGTACAAATCGAGTTGCATTCGTGTCCACAGGATGCACCCGCGGAAACCACGATTTCTAGCTAAATTGGACAGTCCGAATTCAAGATTTACACCCCCCTCCCTGCGCACGCGTGAGAAAGCATTTCCCCAACACAAGCTTACTAGCTTTTGACAAGGAAAGTATGTTAAAGTAGTGGAAAGGATTTGTAAAATATCAATGTGGGATATTTGTTAAATAAAGTTTTAGGCTTGGGTTTGGGTTTTTGAAATACGAAGGCCCATGACCTAAAACAAGCTTTGCTTTGTTTTATATTAAAATGCCCAAACAACAAATGCTATAACCCAATTAAATAAATAATCCAACAATCCTCCCCCCCCCCCCCCCCCCCCCTATTTCAAAAATTCAAAAAAATAAAAAGTAGTGGAGCAAGAGAACTCAATGCATCAGAACTGGTGCCTTTAGGGCTATGAACCAGTCCCTAGGAATGTAAGAAGTGATATTACAGGAATTTGGTGAAATAACATTTCTATGAACCATAATCCCTTATCATAAACCAATCGTCTTATACCCACATTGATTCCTCAGAATCTGAGCAACTCTAATCGGTGTGGCACCTTTAGGCCCTATGCCTGTCCTAGATTTTCATTAGTGTTCTAGAAAATTTACCCAAGTTTTCATAGAAAGCGGCCCCACTTTCACACTTATATAGGTGAATCCATCAAGTATGTATTGCAATTAAACACACCATCCAAATAATATGGACAATGGAATTCATTAAGAGTTTATCTCAACCTTTACACATTGCAATTGCACTATACACCATAGTAATGGACAACGATAAAATCAAATTATAGTGCATCTCGAATCAACAATGACTTGTTATTACCCATATGAACCTATTTCTTGGGTTCTCCAATTACATAGGTTGGGTTACCATCATTGTTGATTTTTGTTATAGGCATAAGCCCCATTCCCCTCCATGTTTCATACACTAGTTTTTTGCCTAGTGATTTTGTTAAAAGGTCAGTCCAATGCACTTCTCACCTTACAAAATTCAAACCCTAGCCACAAGCCCCCATTCATAGATGTAGCCCACATAGCCCACCACAGCCCCAAAACTCCAAACCCTAACCATCGATAGCACCACCCACCCACCCACCCTCTGATGACCCCCTGACGACCTTCGCCTGCCTTTAGCGACCTCTGACAAGCAGCCCTAGGTTCCAGCGACCCTCCGGTAGCCCATTTGCAGTTTCGACAACCCTTGTTTATGAGTCTCGAGGTTTAGGTCTATTTTTCGTTTAGTTTGTGGCTGTGTTTGCTTCAGATTTGGGACGAATTATTCATATTTTGGTTGATTCTTTCCCGATTTGAGTTACTAGATTATTTCTCTTGTGCCCTGCTATAACAATGGAGTCCAAGGTTCTCTCTCAACTCACCAATCGAAGTTGAATGGTTCTAACTTCCTTCAATGGTCTAGGACTATAACTATTGCTCTCACTGGTTTGGGTTTTGATGATCACCTTGCCGGGGCTGCTTCTATCACTAATGAAAAGCCCGTTAAGCAATGGAGACAAATGGATGCTCAGATTGTTGCACTTCTTTGGAAATCTATGGCACCGCAAGTAGCAGATATGTGTGGTTAATTAGGTACGTGTAAGGAGATTTGGGAGTATGCTCATCTCCTATACTCTAGTGATTTGACTCAGATGTACGATCTTTCTTTTCAATATTTTTAGTTATAGCAAAGTGATTTGTAAGGGACTGATTATTTTGCTTCGTTTCAACGGCTGGTTAAAGAGTTGAATAGCGTCCTCCCTATCTGTAATACCTGTAATTTCTCTACATTCAATATTATGAGTTTTTTGAATTTCTATATCTAGTCTATTATTATATTATTATTTTATTTGTATGACTGTATCAGTGTAATGTAATTACTAATTAGACTATAAGTATCGCACTGACTCGACCGTAAGAAGACTTAACTTAGTCCCGTACTCAGACACGGATATTAGAAATAATACCCGATTGCACGTAAATTGAGATTGACACGCATACCGAGGACATTTGCATATAAATCGAGGAAGTGGCACATAACCTGAGGTAGACCCCACCATGGCTAGCCATATGGTGGCACATGCAACCCCCTACACACTTGTCACAACAACACATGCAACTTGTCCATCCGTTGGACACTTGTCCACCACCTTGACATATGTCAATGCATGCACACATGCACCCATGTACATTGACACCTAGCACATGCAAGACTCTATATAAGGATGCATATACTCTTCCATACCATTTACTTGGCCATTACAATCTGCATGAGTGAGAGAGCTATGAGATGAACTCCATGGTGAGATGAAGGAAGTTAGAAGAAGAAGAAATCTCCACCCTTGAAATTGAGTTCAAGCTTCCTAAAGCTCAAATTCAAAGCCCAAGCTCAATCTCAAGACTTGGTGAGTTTACTAACTCACTTTAGAACATATAGTATGTAGTAATGTTTATTAAGTGTTTGATGTTGTATCTTGAGGTTTCTATGCAACATGCAAGTCAAATCTTCAAATCTGGGAAGCAGAAACTTCCAGTAGAATGTAGTTTAGTAAAATGAACATTTTGGGCAGTTCAAAAATGGGAATTAGGGTAGGTTTTTATGTGGAGAAAGCTAACTCATGTATCTATAAATAACTCTTCTATAGCTCATTCAAGAAATCACTCCTTCATAGGTGAAATGTATGAACAACGTAGTACTATAAATCTGAGAAATAGAAACTTCCAGCAGAATGTAGTTTAGTAAAATGAACGTTTTGAGCAGCTCAAAATCTGAATTAAGCTAGGTTTTTTTGTGGAGAAATCTATCTCATTTATCTACAAAAAAACTCTTCTATAGCTCAGTCTAAAAATGAATTCTTCATAGGTGAAATTCAAGTACAACACAGTGCTATAAATCTGGGACCGAGCAGTCCGAAAATATAGAAATATCTTAGTAAAATAAATGTTTTGAATAGCTCAAAAATCTATATGAAGCTATATTTTTTTGTACATAAAGATAATCAAAATACCTATAATGTTTTAGTTTTGAGTTTGATCTATAAAGCAATTCATCATGCCCAAATAGATCATATAAATTCAGTCAACACAGTGAAATATATCCTAGCAGATTGTAATGCTTTTTGTATGAGGTAATGTTTATGAATTATGTTGATTGATGATGCTAGTATTCCAGTACCTGTGTTGCTATGATTATTCGTGCCATGGTAAGTGCTATCGCATAGATGAGCATGTTAAGGGTTTTATTTCTATAATTGTTGGTATTAAATCCATGTTTATAGATCCATGAGCTATACGCTATGCTGCTATGGTTATGAGTCTAGTGTGATGACCATTGAGAATCCATACTCAAGTTATAAGTATGTTGTATGGCACGATTATTGCGTTAATAGTGATTGGGAAAGTTTCCATCGTGAGTATATTAAGGGGTAAAATGAAATGTCGAACATATAGCAAAATCTTGACGGTTATAATTGGAAGTTATTAATGAACTAAACTACAAAATGTATGAACACGTAAGATAATGGAAAACCCTTAAATAATAAATTTTATGCGAATAGGGGACGTTAATCTTTGTTTCTCGTCGTCTGACTCTTGATCAAAGATGATTTGTAGACCTCGGTGTCATGTTCTGGTATTTCTTGTGGAGTCAGCCTTTCGGTAATCTTGTGGGGTCGATTGGGGAATTATGATTCGTATCCTTGATCTGTGGATCGTCATAACGTGTTCGGTTGTGCAGTTGACCTGAGGATTGTTAGTGATGTGTGCTATCAAGCGATTTATTGTTAAAAGTTGTTCAATCCTTGATCTGTGGATGGTCATAACGTGTACGATCGTGCAGTTGACCTGAGGATCGTTAGTGATGTATGCTATCAAGCGATTAATTGTCAAGAGTTGTTCAATCCTTGATCTGTGGATTGTCATAACGTGTTCGGTCGTGCAGTTGTCCTGAGGATTGTTAGTGACGTGTGCTATCAAGCGATTTATTGTCAACAGTTGTTCTATCCTTTATCTGTGGATCGTCATAACGTGTTTTGATCGTGCAATTGACCTGAGGATCATTAGTGATGTGTGCTATCAAGTGATTTACTATCAAGAGTTGTTCTATCCTTGATCTGTGGATCGTCATAACATGTTCGGTCGTGCAGTTGACCTGAGGATCATTAGTGATGTGTGCAATTAAGCGATTTATTATCAAGTGGTGTTTTATCCTTGATCTGTGGATCGTCATAACGTGTTCGGTCATGCAGTTGACCTGAGGATCGTTAGCGACGTGTGTAATCAAGCGATTTATTGTCAAGAGTTGTTCTATCCTTGATCAGTGGATCGTCATAACGTGTTCAGTCATGCAGTTGACCTGAGGATCGTTAGTGACGTATGCAATCAAGCGATTTCCTTGCAAAGTATTGTTCTTTTTTTTTAAACCGTGGATGCGTTATACCAAGAATATTGAATACTTTGGAGTTATGTCTTCTTTTAGTCGATGTTGTTGGTCAATTTAGTTCTAGGTTAAGTTTCGTAGAGTTGAGACTCCTTTCGATTCTTCGTGTCGAGGTGGTTGGTGAAAGATTGTTTAGTTAACGCAATGATCCTAAAAACATTCCCATGTCCAGCTTATGCAGTTGATGAGTACACAGGTTATGATGCTACGTAAGAGGAGGACGTGGAGGTAGAATACACCGAAGATGGCTATGGATATACTAGTTAGAGAGGAGACTAGTGGCTGTCTTTTGTAAATGTTTTTGGTTGTAATCTCTATCAGAAGACCTATCATATCTTTTGCAATAAGTTTTGTGAGGCCATAGAACCATAAAACTCTGATGTATATACCATGATGTACTTAGTTAGCTAGTACTATTGCTTTTTATAGTATTATAATCATGTAAGTAGACGTCGCTTTTATACTTTAGGTTGTGTTGTTTACTAATAGCATTTTGGTCATGGACAAATCGGTAATGCAACCAGTCACATGTGTACGAACCTATAAGGAAATTTATTTTTCCCTATTTTGGTGCTTCGGGGCGTGACAGGGATTTTTGGTATCAGAGCTTTAGGTTAAGACGTGTACACCGATTGTCCTTCACACTTTAGTTATAAACCGATAGACCTTTTTCCATCAATGAAGATATAAACCTTATGATAGTTTTGTGATTAGCATGACACCTTATTACGTCTTGGATGGATATGGAGAACGGGGTTGATAGGAAAATTAACCCAGCAAAGGATGTTGACCCAACAAAGGATGCTAGTGAAGAGGGAGCGATGGTAATCATGGAGGATGGAGAACTAGAGGTTGAGGATGAATTTAAGGATACAAAGATAGAGCCTTTGGATAACGACAATGAAGAGATGATCGATGAGTTTGACCCATACAAGATTTGGGTTTAGTACCTCAAAACCTTACCATAGCATTGAATGACGTGTCTCCGATGGGTACATCTGTTAAGTTGAGTAGAGTATGAAGAAATTTTCCCATCAACATAGAAGATAGAGACCTATTCGCTTATTTGGTGATTTTGTCGATGAAGGAATTCGATGTAATCTTAGGATTTGACTGGCTCACTAAGTATCATGCGAAGTTAGATTGTGCTAGTAAGATGATCATGTTTTCAGTAATAGGAAGTCCACCCTTTAATTTCCAATGCAACCCTTCTAGTGATGCCTTCCTTACAAGTCGCCTAGCCGCTATGGAAACCATAAGCTTAGAATTGACGATCACTCAGATCCCAATAGTTCGAGACTATGAAGATGTCTTTCAGAACATTTATGGATTACCACCTAAGCGTGAGATCGACTTTTGTATTAAGTTAGTACCCGTAACAACACCATTATCCAAGACCCCTTTACCGTATGGCTCCAATGGAAATGCTAGAGCTAAAGAAGCAAGTGCAAGAGTTAGAAGATCTTGGATTCATTAGACCAAGCACGTCACCTTGGGGAGCCCCGATTTTGTTTGTTAGAAAGAAGGATGAAAATCTTAGCCTCTATATTGACTACAGAGAATTGAATAAGGTCACCATCAAGAACAAGTACCCCTCCCCAGTATAGATGATTTATTCGATCAGCTGCAAGGAACGACGACCCTCTCAAAGATCGATTTACGATCCGGATACCACTAATTACTCGTTAGGTCTGAGGATATACCCAAGAGTGGTGAACAGTACACTATCTATAGTGATGCTTTGTATAAAGGATTATGATGTGTACTTATGCAGAATGGTCAAGTGATCGCATATGGATCCTGGCGATTAAAGCCACATAAGTTGAACTACCCTACACACGATCTGGAATTGGCTGCAAATGTCTTTGCACTTGAAATTTGGAGGCACTACCACTACGGAGAAAAGTTTGACCTGCTCTTAAACCACAAAAACTTGAAATCTATGCTCTCTCAGAAGGAGCTAAACATGACACAATGATGCTGAATGGAACTACTTAAGGACTACGAATTTAACTTACCGTACCACCTCGGTAAAGCAAATGTATTCGTAGATGCTCTGAGCAGGAAACTCCAAAGGTTAATTGCCTCATTTTTTAATCAAAGAATGGAAAGCCTTAGAAGCTTTAATAGAGTTTAACATTTAAGCTGCAAGACTAGACAATGGATGCCCTTTTAGGATGTCTTATAGTACAACCAACCCTCATTCACCGAATACTCGAAGTTCAAAAGAAGGACGAAGGATTGAGGAAATGGTTCGAGAAGGCGAAAGCAAAGGATCCGACTTAATGAAATATTAGAATAGACAAAGGACTCAGATGTAGGGATATGTTATGTGTACCTGACATAGATTGTTTGAGGAAAGACATTCTGGATGAAGCACATAAGTCGAGAATGACCATACACCCTGGTGGAACAAAATGAACAAAGACCTAAGAAAGGAACTTTTGGTGGGAAGGCATGAAGAGATAAGTCGCAGAGTATGTAGCCAAGTGCCCTACTTGTCAGCAAGTCAAGGTGAAGCACCAACAATCTCTGGGATTACTACAACCTCTACCAATCCCAGAATGGAAAATACAGCATATCACCATGGATTTTATTGTGGGATTGCCAAGATCTCAGCAGAACCATGACGCTCTTTGGGTAGTTATTGACCGACTGACCAAATCAGCCCATTTTATTGCCTACAACATGAACTATCCTGTCGAGAAGATGAGTCGACTATACTTACAATAGGCTGTGTGATTACATGGGGTACCGATATTAGTCGCATCAGAACAAAATTTGAGATTCACCACTGGATTTTGGGAGAGTCTTCAGAAAGCAATGGGTACGTCTCTAACGTTGAGTTTCGCATTTCATCCACAGATTGACGGATAAAAGTAAAGGATGAAAGCAGCGCAAAGCAGATACAAGAAGCTACGTGGACAAATGACGTCGAGATATGGAATTCAAGTTAGAGATCATGTGTATTCGAAAGTTTTACCAGTTCGAGGCATTGTAATGTTTGGACAAAAGAGGGGAAAGCTATCACTATGCTACATCGGACTATTTAAAATTATAGAACGTGTGGGAAAGTCACCTATAGATTAGCGTTACCACCGAAGATGTTGGGAGTTCATAATCTTTTTAATTTGAGTAAGCTGAGGAAATGCCTTCACAACCCGGTGCACGAAATTGATTTTGAAGATATCGAAGTAAATGACAATGCTACATTCGTCGGAGGATCTGTAAGAATTATAGATCGTGGAATCAAGAAGCTGAGGAACAAAGAGGAATCTAGTAAAGGTTCAGTGGAAGCATCATGACGAAGGAGAAGCTTCTTGGGAGCTTGATACGAACCCCGCCAATAATGTGACGAAACCCGTAACACGATTAATGTCTCGGACCGTTCTACTGTCAGATTCAATGGAAACCGCGACCCAACACCTATAACAGATGCGAACCTTGGTATAAAGGACGAAGATGCCACAATCAAGGATGGAAAACTCGATTGATAAGTCCAGGTATGAACGCCACAGAGTAAATCTGATAAGTTCGAATAGTTCTTCAAAGAACCAAAGAGAAAACTCTCACAATATCATTAATGATCAAAACTGAATATTACAAACCCTAAAACTGTTTAAATAGCTGAGGCTTAAAGTTGGGCCCTTTTAAGCCTACGAAATATTATGGTCCAATATAATTCACCCCAAAACTAAAATAAAAGGAAACTAATGAATATAAAAAAATCCCTAAGTTGGCATGCAAGCCTATAATTTATTCTAGAGCTTGAATCATGGACACCCAGCCTTGTGGATCACTAGTATCCTCCTTTGGGCCACTCAGATTAGTTTCAACCCAAATTTGTTGAACCAGCCCATTGAGATTGTCCTTGAACCGCTTTGCTCGCGCCCTTGTAACCGGACCAATTGGTACGTGGTTCGGATCCGCATTCCACCTTGTGCTAGCCGCCATGTTCTCATCATTCCCCTCCTCTTGAAAAGGATTTGTCCTCAAATCATCACCTACATCAAAAGGAGATAAATTAGCAATATTAAAAGTAGTACTAACATTATACTCACCAGGCAACTCTAGCTTGTAGGCATTGTCATTGATGCGCTCAAGAACTTGAAAAGGACCATCGCCTCGGGGAAGCAATTTAGAACGCCTTTGTGCTGGAAATCTTTCTTTTCGCATGTGTACCCAAACCCAATCTCCGGGTTCAAAGATGATATTGCGTCGCCCTTTGTTAGCTTGCGTTGCATATTGCTCCGTTCTTCGCTCAATATTGAGCCTTTTTTTTTTTTTTTCGGAAAACGGTAAATAAATTCCAAAAAAGGGGATGTACACATGTACAAGGGGCATTCCCCAGGATATACAACAAAGCACAAAGCATAACAAGCAAATAAAATAAGGCAAAAGCCAATGGGAAATAGACGGGAGCAAATCCAAACTAATCCCAGTTACTCAACAAGGCTTGAAGATGGTTGTGAGTTTTCCATTTGATCCTAATTTGAGCATTGATCTGCGAGACAAAAATCTTCAAAAGGTGCTCTTTTGGCGTAGAAGAATTCTGAAAGGTCCTTTTGTTTCTTTCTCTCCAAAGACCATAAATTGTAACCCCCAAACAAATTCTAGGTATCATATGCTGAGGTGTCCTCCCCTTCCAATGCTGGATCATCCAAGTGATGGTACTATCCCACGGGGTGCCATTCCAAAGTAGGTCACATCTCAGCATCAAGTCCTGCCAAATGAAATTGGAGTAATTACACTCAAAGAAAAGGTGATCATGAGAATCCATTTGCCTAAGGCATAAAGCACATGCTAAAGGCCCAAGAGTATAGTTACAAATTCTATCTTGAGTTGCTAGCCTACTCTGGATGGCTAGCCATAACATAAAGTTCTGTCTAGGAGTGCACCCAGAATACCAAACAAACAAGTACCAAGGCACATCAGGATTGATGGGTCTAAGGTGGTTCCAAATATGAGAGAAGTTAAACTTACCATTAGGAGAAGTAGTCCAAATAATTTTGTCTTGTAGAACAGTAGGTTGATAAAAAGTGGACAAGATACCCCGAACTTCATAAGGCCAATAGAGTTAGAAGCAGGCCAATTCCATTCAAGTTGAGAAATAATAGTCGCCACTTTAGCAGTAGGAGCTATGGCAGCATCATAGGCAATACGAGAGGTGTAATTCTCAAACAAAGGCCCGCAAGGGAGCCAGTTATCATGCCAAAGAGAAGTACTTAAACCATTACCAATTCTATGTTTAATTAAAGGCCTAGCTATACTCCTAAGCTTTAAAAGTTTTCTCCAATACCAAGAGCATTGTCCAGGGGCTTTGACCTCCCAAATACTTTTGGTCTTGAGCCTGTACAAGTGAACCCATTGTTTCCATAAAGAATTATTAGAAGGGTCAAGAATACTCCCTAGGTGTTTAAGATTAAGCACGGTATTCGTAAGGAAGGAAAATGTCCTTCAGTCCGAGGCCTCCTTCTCTAGTCGGTTTACAAACATTCACCCATGCAATTTTGGCACCATGGATCCTTTCAGTACCACCACTCCAAAGAAATCTCTTAATACATTGTTCCACCTGTTTAAGAACACTTTTAGGTAATATAAACATTCCAGACCAAAAAAGTTGAATCCCAGATAACACAGAACGGATAAGTTGAACCCTACCAGCAAAAGAAAGAAATTTGGACTTCCAAGAGTTAATACGGGAACAGATTTTAGATATAAGCTCTTCACAGTGGCATTTCTTTAACTTAGTAGTAATCAGAGGGACACCTAAATACTTTAGGGGGAGACACCCTTTGGAAAAATGGAGTATATTTAACAATTCATTAGCCAAGTTATCATCGACCCCAGATAAGAAAAGACAACTTTTGGTATTATTAGCTTGCAATCCAGAAATATCATAAAATTGGTTCAGAGTATATCGAATAAGCTTTGCTGAGTCCAAGTCCCCATTTAATAGAATGATTAAATCATCAGCAAAGCAAAGATGTGAGATTTGTTAACTGGGAGACCAAAGAACAAAGTAGAAAAATGCTCTCTAGAGAGAGAAGCTCCCTCATCTCTCTAGAATTTGGCTAAGTCTGTGTTCTTCTTCCTCTTCATACTCCATTCTACTTTCTTACACTCTCTCTCTCTCTCTCTCTCTCTCTCTCTCTCTCTCTCTCTCTCTCTCTCTCATTTTCCTGCCTTCCTTTTCTTTCGGGTGTGATGAAGAAGAAACATACTAACATTATTGAAGGTTCTTCCATTTCAAAAACCACAACTAGGAGGGATTTGAAATTTGCCAAAACAGAAATGGTTACTACTGATGGTACTCGAATTGTCAAAATTCCAGAGATGGAGGAACCTAGTGTTTTATCTGATGGGCATGACTTTATTATTTCAGATCCCTCCAAATCTGTGGTGTATGGGATAAGTGATGATAGTGTGACAGATCTCTCTAAGGGCAACTCACATGGATACTCTGATGGGGATCTTGAACTACATGAAGAGTGGGAGGTTGAGTTTCCAAAATCAGCTACTAGTGAGGTTTGTGGTCTTGTGATAGGATCCTCATTTAAGGGTATTCAAGACTCTAATGAAATCCTAAAAAGAAAGATGAAGGCTGTTAGTGAAACTGTGGCACCTGAGCTTGATCTTATTCCTCTTTCTGTTCCCATTTCTGCCCTATGTCCTTTGGAGGTGAAGACAGGTTACAATGAGCTTGTCTCAGCTCAAAATTTGATTCAAAAATTACAAAATGAGTTGGAAGCTTTGAAATCCGCAAATTTGACCCCATACTCTAGTAGGATAGAGATTGGGAAAACCTTCAATGTTCATGATGTTAGTCCAGATGGGCAAGTTATTGAAGAAGGTGAAATATCTTCTTTTGATCCAAAATTAAACAGAGTTGAGGCACCCAAGAGGTTTGTTTAGCAGGGGGCCCACATTTCTTCTACTATGGAGCCTAACGGTCATATTTTAAATTCAAGGGATGAACCACTTGCTGGGAATGCTACTGCTTCACGCAAGCTTTTATTAGCTGAGGGCTGTAAGCCTACTGATGCTAGTAAACATAGGGGTTACATACATGGGCAATCTCGTAATACTAGCCAAAATGAGGCAGCAAACCCATCAAAAGCAGCGGTCCTTGGCCCCGCAAATTCTGGCGTTACGGTTGAGAGGCACATGGGCAGCCAACTATTACCCTTAAATTCCGGAGGTATGTCTCCCACTAACTCACCAAAGTTGAATATATCTTCTCCACTATCTAATATGAATGATGCGCACATGGGTGTTCAACATCATTCTACACATCCAGCTGGCCCTTATGATAATGCTGCCCACATTGGAAAATCTTACACGCATATAGCCAATAGTTCCTCCTTACCTATTAACTCTCCTACAAAATCTATTGGTCCAGCTGGAAGCTCTTTACCAAATCCCTTAAACTCTTTTAACACCTGTAACCAGCCCGTGAGTGGCCTAATATTACCCACAAACTCTGCAAATCTGCCTACTGGAAAGCTGATTGCCCATAACCACACCAAAACTTGGGCTTCTTTAGTTACCCCACAGAGTTCTTTAGGGTTTAAGCTGAATTACATAAAACCTCGAGAAGGAAAGGGTAACCAGCATCTCAGTATCCCCAATGAGGTGTTCATAGAAGGAAGCCATGCTTGGCATAATACATTGGTTGGTTATTTCATTGGGAAGAAAGTCCCCTTCTCATTTGTCAAGAATGCTACAGAAAGGCTGTGGGGAAAAAATGGTCTACATGACATGGTAGCTACTGACTCTGGATTTTTCTTCTTTAAGTTCAACACTGAGGAGGAAAGTTTGGCTATTCTTGAAGGAGGTCCATGGCATGTGAGTGGGCAGCCAATAATTTTAAGAAAATGGCAATCTGGCCTTACTCTTTCCAAAGAGGCCATCTCTACAATCCCTGTTTGGGTTCATATTTATAATGTTCCTCTTGAACTGTGGAACCCATTGGGATTAAGTCACATTGCAAGTGCAATTGGAAAACCATTGCATGTCGCCAAAGTTACTGTTGAAGGAAGAAGAATCTCATATGCTCGCATTTGCATTGAGCTGAATGCCAAACAAGAGTTACTTAAGGAACTTGTTATTGATTTTGAAGACCCTATTACGGGAGAGATTGATCCTATCTACCTTCCAATTCAATATCAATGGAACCCAATTCGTTGTGCTAAGTGCAAGAAATTTGGCCATGATTGTGCTAAATTACCTAAAGCTCCAATCCATGCCCAGAAAGCCCCTACCATTAATCAGGAGAATACCGAAGATGCTTGGCAAACCAAGGATAAGGGTAAGTTTATCAGAGCTGAAAATAGAGATAATCACCAAATACCCTCTGCTTCCTCAAGTCCCAAGAACTTGGCTATGAAGAGTAATATGTTCTTCTCCTTGGAAGTAGTCAATGAGGAAGATGATCCTAGCGGCCCATCAGCTTCTGTGAAGGACGGAGAACCTTCTCTAACCCAAGTCCCAAATGTTATAATATCCACTGATGAGATTCCACAGAATTCTAGTACCAGCTCAGCTCCTTTAGTTAGGAAAGGTGTAGTTGTTGAGTTAGATAATATTAATTCCTGCAAGGATACTCAATTCCCAATTCAGTTAGAGATTGTTGACTCTCATGACCAAGCCCTTATATCTCACCAAACTAAAGATTTATTTGTGGCAAAGATAGACCACGACAATAGTTCTCCAAACTCTATGTGCACAGATTTGGTGGAAGAGAAACATTCTCAGGAAATTTTTAACTCCAAGCAGCAACCCTTTGAGGATAGTGAGAATGGCCAGGAACAGGAAATGGTAGAGGAAGGCAAAGATTCTGCCTCGTGCTTATCCCCAAATACTCTTGCCAGCCCTACTCAAGGGATTCATTGCAGCTCTCTTGATCCAGGTCAGATCTCTCCTCTTGCCTCCCCCTTTAATAAAATTCAGACTCACATTAGTCAAGGTAAAAATAAAAAAGGATCATCCTCTGGTAGGAGGAAGAAACCCCATAAAAGATCTTAATGATTATAAGTTGCTGGAACATAAGGGGTCTCAACCAACCCTTGAAACAATTTGAGGTTGCTAAATTTATCTTTGAAAATAATATTGATGTTATTGGTATTGTGGAAACCAAAGTTAGACAGTCTAATGAAGATATGATAAAAAAAAAACATTTTTAAAAATTGGAGCCTTGTTACCAACAGTTCTACTACCTCAGTTGGTAGAATTTGGGTTGGATGGAACCCTGACAAAGTTAAACTTTCTATTCTTAGAACCCATCCCCAAGTTATTCATACTCTCATTGAAAATGATGACCAGAGCATTGTCTTAGAAGCTTCCTTTGTTTATGGAGCTAATACTGGTCCTGAGAGGACTAGTCTCTGGACTACCCTGAATTCTATATCTAGCTCTATTAACTCAACCAATTCTACTCACATTATTTTGGGGGACTTTAATGTTGTTTTAAAGACCTCTGAAATTTCTGATGCTAATACTTGCTTGAACTCTGATATTAACGATTTTACTAATCTTGTGAACCACCTTTGTCTGTCTGATTTGCGTTATACTGGGGAGTTTTTCACTTGCTGTAATAGGAGATATGGGAAGCCTGACTTTACGGAAAGGAAATTGGATAGAGTTTTAGTAAACCAAGCTTGGTTGGATACTTTTTCTGACTCTTTTACGCACTTCCACAAACCAGGTATCTCTGATCACTCTTCTATCATTACTTATGTTGACAAAGTTGCTCGAAAGAAAGGTAGATCCTTTAAATTCTATAACTTTTGGACCCAGCTTGATAACTACTCTGACATGGTTTCCCAAGCCTGGAACTCCAATGTTAGAGGCACTCTTCAGTACCAAATGTGCCATAAACTTAGAATTGTCAAACATGAATTAAAAAGTTTTAGCAAACTGTTTTATGGTAAAGAAAAACTTCAGGCTGACAAAGCTAGAGAAGATTTGGAAAATGTCCAATCTGACCTTCTTCAAAATCCTCATGACACTAATCTTTTAACCAAACAAAGAGTGTGCATGAAACTTTTTCTAGACTCCATTTGGATTGAAGAAGAGACCCTCAAACAGAAATCTAGACTGCAATGGTTGGAGGGAGGTGATAAAAACTCTAGATATTTCTTCAATTATATTAAAGAGAGTTGGAATAGGAAGAGAATTTTCAAATTGGAAAAACCTAACGGCCAGTTTACCTGCAATATTGAAGATGCAAAAAATGAAGCTGTTAGATATTTCCAAGATCTCCTGGGGACCCCTGCGATAAATCCATACCCGGGTATGGATTTTTTAAAAACTTTTATCCATAAAAGGATCCCTGAGGACCTTTTATTGAATCTCGATAGAATTCCTACCTCTGAAGAGATTAAAGCTGCTTTTTTCTCTTTACACGACAATAAAGCCCCGGGTCCGGATGGTTTTAATGACTATTTTTTTAAAAATTCTTGGCACATTGTGGGTTCTGATATCACCTCTGCTATTACTGAATTTTTCACCACGGGTGAAATGCTTAGGGAGGCTAATGCTACTATTATTGCTTTGATTCCTAAAGTTCCCAATCCCTCTAAGATGGGGGACTTCAGGCCTATATCTTGCTGTAATACTATCTACAAATGCATCTCTAAAATCATTGCTAATAAACTTCAAGTTGTTCTTCCCACTATTATTGATCAAGCTCAATCAGCTTTTGTCAAAGGGAGGAAAATTAGTGATAACGTTTTGCTTGCTCAAGACCTTATAAGAGATTACCATAAAACTGGTGGAAGACCTCGGGGTGCCGCCAAGGTGGACCTTATGAAAGCTTATGACCATGTTAACTGGACTTTTCTCTTTGATCTTCTTGATATTATGGGTTTTCCTCCTTTAGTAAGAAAATGGATCAAAGCTTGTATATCTACTCCAAGGTATTCCATTAATTTTAATGGGGAATCTGTGGGATATTTTGATGGAGCTAAAGGTCTTAGGCAGGGAGATCCCATTTCCCCATACTTATTTGTTATTATTATGGACTCCCTAAGCCAACTTCTACATTTTAACATTCAGAATAGTTCCTTTTCCTACCACTGGAAATGCGACAAAATGAAAATATCACATCTTTGCTTCGCTGATGATTTAATCATTCTTTTAAATGGGGATTTGGATTCAGCTAAACTTATTAGAAGTACTTTGAACCAATTTTATGATATTTCTGGCTTGCAAGCAAATAATACCAAAAGTTGTCTTTTCTTATCTGGGGTTGATGATAACTTGGCTACTGATTTGTTAAATGAACTCCAATTTTCTAAAGGATGTTTTCCTTTAAAATATTTAGGTGTTCCTCTGATAACCACTAAATTAAAGAAATGCCATTGTGAAGAGCTTATTTCTAAAATATGCTCTCGTATCAATTCTTGGAAATCCAAATTTCTCTCTTATGCTGGTAGGATTCAGCTTATCCGATCTGTGTTATCTGGGATTCAGTTATATTGGTCTGGAATGTTTATTTTACCTAAGAGTGTTCTTAAACAGGTGGATCGATGTTTGAAAAGATTCCTTTGGAGTGGAGGTACAGAAAGAATTCATGGTGCCAAAATTGCTTGGGTGAATGTTTGTAAACCCAAAAAAGAGGGAGGCCTCGGACTAAAGGATATTTTCCTTACAAATACCGTGCTTAATCTTAAACATCTAGGGAGTATTCTTGACCCTTCTAATAATTCTTTATGGAAACAATGGGTTCACATGTACATGCTCAAAACCAAAAGTATTTGGGAGGTGAAAACCCCCGGACAATGCTCTTGGTATTGGAGAAAGCTCTTAAAGCTTAGGAGTATAGTTAGGCCTTTAATTCATCATAGAATTGGAAATGGTTTAAATACTTTTCTTTGGCATGATAATTTTTCGGAAAATGGTTAATCAATAAAAGAAAAGCCAAACGGCACTATACAAAAAAAAAAACAAGGGGCATACCCCAGGAAACCAATGAGTACAAGAAAATTCGCATCCAGACAATGCGACAAAGGATGGAAGATTATCTGAGGGCAAAGCCAAGATAAGATCCATCCTTCCAATCCCAAACCTAATAAACAAAGGTAAAGCTATTTCACCTGGCCAACAGTCCAAAGGGCAAAATACAAAGTATAGATCAAATACAAGACCTTCCAAATTGGAGTGAATATCCAATGATGGATGTAAAAAGGGTTACTCTGCCAATATCCCTCAAGAGCAACATTAGCGAGAAACACTTCCAAATACATTCTAGGCCCACCTAGCAACGTAGTTAGATAGATGCGGGTCCTTTCTCCACTGAATTTGAATTTGAATAGAGATTTGGTGGTATATTTCTTGGAGAATCCTTTCCTTGGTTTTAAATTCCAATCTGAAAGTGCGAGCATTTCTTTCTTGTTTGGCATGATAATTGGCTCCCTTGTGGGCCTTTGTTTGAGAAGTACACCTCTCGTATTGCCTATGATGCTGCTATAGCACCTAATGCTAAAGTGGCAACTATTGTTTCTCAGCTTGAATGGAATTGGCCTACTTCTAACTCCATTGGACTGAATGAAGTTCGGGTCATCTTGTCCAATTTTTATCAACCTACTACAATGCAAGACAAAATTGTTTGGACTACTTCTCCTAATGGCAAGTTTAAATTCACCCATGTTTGGAACCACCTTAGGCCTATTACTCCTGATGCTCCCTGGTACCCTTTTGTTTGGTACTCTGGGAATTCTCCTAGACAGAACTTTATGTTATGGCTAGCCATCCAAAGAAGGCTAGCAACGCAAGATAGAATTAGTAATTATACTCTTGGGCCTTTAGCATGTGCTTTATGCCTTAGGCAAATGGACTCTCATGATCACCTTTTCTTTGAGTGTACTTACTCCAGGTTCATTTGGCAGGACTTGATGCTGAGATGTAACCTAATTTGGAATGGCACCCCTTGGGATAGCACTATTTCTTGGATGATCCAACATTGGAAGGGGAGGACACCACAGCATATGATACCCAGAATTTGTTTGGGGGTTACAATTTATGGCATTTGGAGAGAAAGAAACAAAAGAACCTTTCAGAACTCAACTACGCCTAAAGAGCATCTTTTGAAGATTTTTGTCTCACAAATCAATGCTCATATTAGGATCAAATGGAAAACTCACAACCACCTACAAGCCCTGCTTAGTAATTGGAATTAGTTAGATTTTCTCTCAACTTTTTCCTTTTATTTTGTTTGGTTTTTGCTTGGTTGTTTTTGTTTTTTTGTTTTTTTCTTTTGTCCCTTTTGATTCTTTTGGCCTTTTGAGGCATTTTTTGTGGTTTGTATTGCCACTTGTCCTTATGCTTTGCACTTGTTGAATATCCTGGGGTATGCCCCTTGTACTTGTGTACATTTCTTTTTTGGAATCTATTTACCGTTTTCCGAAAAAAAAAGATGTGAGATTTTCATTTTATCGCATTTCCAGTGGAAGGAAAAGGAACTATTCTGAATGTTAAATTGAATTAGTTGGCTCAGGGAGTCCATAATAATAACAAATAAGTAAGGGGAAATGGGATCTCCCTGCCTGAGTCCTTTAGCTCCATCAAAATATCCTATAGATTCACCATTAAAATTAATGGAATACCTTGGAGTAGATATGCAAGCTTTAATCCATTTTCTCATTAAAGGAGGGAAACCTAAAATATCAAGAAGATCAAAGAGGAAATTCCAATTGACATGGTCATAAGCTTTCATAAGGTCCACCTTGGCAGCAGCCCGAGGTTTACCATCAGTTTTATGGTAATCTCTTAACAGGTCTTGAGCAAGTAAAATATTATCACTAATTTTCCTTCCTTTGACAAAGGCCGATTGAGCTTGATTAATAATAGAAGGAAGAATCACTTGAATTTTATTAGCAATGATTTTTGAAATACATTTGTAGATAGTATTACAGCAAGATATAAGCCTGAAGTCTCCCATCTTAGAAGGATTGGGGACTTTAGGAATCAACGCGATAACAGAAGCATTAGACTCCCTAAGCATTTCACCCGTGGTAAAAAATTCAGTAATAGCAGAAGTGACATCAGATCCCACAATGTGCCAAGATTGTTTAAAAAAATAAGCATTAAAACCATCCGGACCCGGGGCTTTGTTGTCATGCAGAGAGAAGAAAGCTTCTTTGATTTCTACAGGGGTGGGAACTCTGTCAAGACCCAATAAAAGGTTCTCTGGGATCCTCTTATGGATAAAGGTCCTTAACATGTCAATACCCGGGTATGGATTAGTAGCAGGAGTACCCAGGAGATTTTTGAAATATCTAACAGCTTCAGTTTTTGCATCTTCAACATTACATGTAAATTGGCCGACAGGTTTTTCCAATTTGAAAATTCTTTTCCTATTCCTTCTCTCTTTGATATAATTAAAGAAATATCTAGAGTTTTTATCGCCACCCTCCAACCATTGTATTCTAGATTTTTGTTTGAGAGTCTCTTCTTCAATCCAAATAGACTCAAGAAAACTTTTCATGCACTCTTTTTGCTTAGTTAACAGATTAGTGTCATGAGGATTTTGAAGAAGGGCAGATTGGACAATTTCCAACTCATCTTTTTGCTTAACAAAATCTGCTTTCTTTTTCCCATCTAAATTAACACGCTCAGTCACAGGTAAAGGAGATAAATCCAAAGGAGTTAAAGGATTAAAACCATACACAATTTCAAAGGGTGAAAATTTAGTAGCAGAATGGATAGTACGATTATAAGCAAACTCAACATGTGGTAAACATTCTTCCCATGTTTTGATGTTCTTTTTAATAATAGCCCTTAACAAAGTAGATAAAGTCCTATTTACTACTTCAGTTTGACCATCAGTTTGTGGATGACAAGTAGTAGAAAATAATAACTTAGTCCCCAACTTACACCACAAGGTCTTCCAAAAGTAACTCAAGAATTTAGCATCTCTATCCGAAACAATGGTTCTAGGCATACCATGTAATCTCACAATCTCCTTAAAGAACAAATTAGCAACATGTGAAGCATCATCAGTTTTGTGACATGGAATAAAATGTGCCATCTTGGAAAATCTATCCACAACTGTTTTCCGAAAAAAGAAAATCTATCCACAACCACAAAAATTGAGTCTCGACCGTGTTTAGTCCTAGGTAAACCTAACACAAAATCCATTGAAATATCAATCCATGGTTCACTAGGAATTGGAAGAGGTGTGTATAAGCCATGGGGTTGTACTCTAGATTTCGCTCGCCTACATGTGACACATCTACCACAAATTCTCTCAACATCTTGTTTCATGCGTGGCCAATAGAAGTGTTCTTGTAAAACGGCTAATGTT
Source organism: Hydrangea macrophylla (assembly GCA_033977485.1). Classification (NCBI taxonomy): domain Eukaryota; kingdom Viridiplantae; phylum Streptophyta; class Magnoliopsida; order Cornales; family Hydrangeaceae; genus Hydrangea; species Hydrangea macrophylla. The sequence goes on from CM066994.1 coordinate 81,579,692, forward strand.
TTTACTACCCCAAAATGTCCCATTAACCCTCCCCCATGTGACTCTCGCACAAGCAACTCTCTCACTGAACAAGTTGGAATGCACAATTTATTTTCTCGAAATAAAAACCCCTCATGCCTATAGAATTTATTATGGGCTGTTTTTTCACAAGATTCAAATTCTTCACTAAAATCGAGATCTAAAGGATACAATTCCTTAATATGCTCAAAACCAAGAATCTTAGCATCAAGAGTAGAGATTAGAATGTACCTTCGAGAAAGTGCATCGGCAACGATTTTCTCCTTACCTTGTTTATATCGAATGACGTATGGAAACGTCTCAATGAATTCAACCCATCGTGCATGCCTCTTGTTCAGCTTGTGTTGGACTTTAAGGTGCTTTAAAGACTCATGATCGGTGTGAATCACGAACTCTTTAGGCCACAAGTAATGCTGCCATGTCTCCAAAGCTCGAACCAATGCATACATCTCTTTGTCATACGTGGGATAGTTTAAGGCAGCCCCACTTAACTTCTCACTAAAGTATGCAATCGGTCTTCCTTCTTGCATAAGCACGGCGCCAATACCTAAACCTGTAGCATCATATTCAATTTCAAAAGTTTTTGTAAAGTTAGGTAAAGCAAGTAAAGGTGCATGAGTTAACTTCTCCTTGAGTAATTGAAATGCCTTCTCTTGCTCTTCCCCCCATTTGAACCCACCATTTTTCTTGATGACTTCGGTTATCGGTGCAGCTATATTACTGAAGTCTTTCACGAACCTCCTGTAAAAACTAGCAAGTCCATGAAAACTTCGCACATTACTTACACTAGATGGGCTTGGCCATTCTTGGATAGCACGAATCTTTTCTTCATCAACCTGTATTCCTTGTGCACACACAACAAAACCAAGAAACACAAGCTTATCGGTGCAAAAAGTGCACTTCTTTAGGTTAGCAAACAACTTTTCATTTCTAAGCACATCTAACACAAGTTTTAAATGCTTCAAATGCTCTTCCAAGTTTTTGCTATAAATCAGAATATCATCAAAATAAACAACTACAAATTTTCCAATGAAAGCACGCAAAACATGGTTCATCAATCTCATAAAAGTACTAGGAGCATTAGTTAATCCAAAAGGCATAACTAACCATTCATACAAACCATATTTTGTTTTAAATGCAGTTTTCCATTCATCACCTTCTTTCATTCTAATTTGATGATACCCACTTTTCAAATCAATCTTAGAAAGTATACAAGAACCATGCAACTCATCTAACATATCATCTAAGCGAGGAATAGGGTGTCGATACTTTACCGTTATGTTGTTGACGGCTCGGCAATCAACGCACATTCTCCACGTCCCATCCTTCTTAGGAACCAAAATCACCGGAATGGCGCATGGACTCATACTTTCTCTTACGTACCCCTTTTCCATCAACTCACTAACCTGCTTTTGTAGCTCCTTTGTCTCCTCAGGATTGCTTCTATAGGCTGGTCGGTTTGGAATGGTAGCACCGGGCACGAAATCAATTTGATGTTCAATCCCTCGAATAGGGGGTAAAACATGTGGAACCTCCTCGGGAAAGATATCACCAAACTCCTGCAAAAGAGAAACAACATAACTAGGCAAAGATGAGTCAATTTGGTTAGTGTTTAAAAATGCCTCTTTGTACAAAAGTACAATCATAGGCTGATTTGAAAACAACGCTCGTTTGATCTCACTCGCTTTTGCATAAAAATTCTTTTTTTGGTTTCCCTCTAATTTTCCCTCAATGGCTGCATTTTTCTTTTCTTTTTCTCTCTCATTTTTCTCACTCCTTTTCTTTTGTTCACTCTCTTTCTTTTGATCACTCTCCCTTTGCAACCTCACTTGATCTTCATAAACTTGCCTCGGTGTCAAAGGCACTAAGGTGATTGTCCTTTGATTAAGCACGAACGAGTATTTATTTGTGAAACCATCATGCTTAACACGTCGATCAAATTGCCATGGCCTCCCTAACAACAAGTGTCCAGCTTGCATCGGAACCACATCACTCAAAACTTCATCTTCATATTTCCCAATACGAAAAGAAACTAACACCTGTTTAGTTACCCTTACTTCACCACTATCATTGAGCCATTGCAATTTATAAGGTCGTGGATGCTTGATTGTTGGCAGCCCTAATTTCTCCACCAAAGTTGTGCTAGCAACGTTAGTGCAACTCCCCCCATCTATGATCACACTACATACCTTATCTTTGACATGACATCTCGTATGAAAGATGTTCTCCCGTTGTGCCTCATCATCTTCCTTAACCTGCATATTTAGAGCTCTCCTTGCCACTAACAAATCCCCTTGGGCAGCGTACTCTTCATCATCGGCATCCTCTAATGGTGGCACAGATTCGTTGTCATCTTCATCTTCGGTTTCAATCTCACCATTATCTCATAACACCATAACTCTCTTGTTCGGACATTGGCTAGCTATGTGTCCCCTACCTTGGCACTTAAAACACTTAATATTGCGGTTCCGAGAAGTAGACGAATCGGATTTACCTTGATTTCCATGGCTGGCCACCTCTTGTTTTTGCTCAGTTTTTGGCTTCATCAAAGGCTGCTTCTCATCTCTTTTCCAATTATTTGGTTTCCAAGCGGATGTATTGGAATTTTGGCTTGGATTTTGGCTTGGACGTGTGCTGCTGCCCCTCCTCTTGAGTTGATTCTCAATTTTAATAGCCATGTGTACCATATCCTCCAACTCAACATAGTGTTGCAATTCCACTGCATTGGCAATTTCCCGATTCAACCCAACTAAGAATCTAGCCATTGTAGCCTCTCGATCTTCCTCTACATTCGCTCGAATCATAGCAACTTCCATCTCCTTATAATATTCTTCCACACTCCTATTACCTTGCCTCAAACTTTGCAACTTGTTGTATAACTCTCGATAATAATAGCTTGGAACGAACCGCTTCCTCATCACAGTTTTCATATCCTCCCATGTCTCTATTGAACGCTCCCTATTTCTTCTCCTATTCAACACCAATTGATCCCACCAAATGATAGCATAATCAGAAAATTCAATGTCAGCAAGTTTTACCTTCTTAGCCTCAGAGTAATGGTGGCAATCAAATACTAATTCTACCTTCTTCTCCCATTCTAGATAGGCTTCCGAATCATTCTTCCCTTGAAACGAAGGAATCTTCATCTTAATACTACCCAAATTATTATCTTCCCGGTTCCTAGCTTCTCTAAACCTAACTTCTCTACCCCGACCACCATATCTCCTATGATTATCTATTGACTCCTGATCATTTTCTTCTTCAAAGTCTCCCCAAAAATACTCCTCTTCTTCAACTCTCACTCCCCTCGGTTGAACTCTCTCTCTTCTACGTCCATGAGGAGCATTGTTTTGTGGCTGCTCCACCCGTGCATTCTCTACTCTATCTAACCGTTCATGAACTTGTTCCATCTCTGTCCTCAATACCCTCCTCATTTCACCCATTAATGCCTCCAATAGTAGTTTCTGATCAGTCTCTCCCGAAACCTCCCCGGCATTAATTTCGTCTTTATGGGCCATATTTCGCTGCAAAACAAAGATTAGATAAAAAAAATATACAGGACCTCACAACTCTCGCTCACGTGTTTCACTCAACTAGGATGTATCACTCAAGTTCACTCGTGTTTAAACTGAAAATAAATTTGGCTTTTACCCTCTTATGTGCTCACCACTCTTGCCTTTTTCCACTCGTAGTAATTCTCACTCGGTTCTTATGAAACTGCTCAAACAATGACTAGAATTTCTCAGTAACAATCCATACCCAAACTAGACCAATCAAATTTGGAAGCTGAAAGCACGACTAAAAACGAACGCGGATGGCTAGGTTTCCAAAAGCATAAAAAAAATGGAATTTTCGGAAAAAAAAATTTCGCACTATGGAGTAAGGTCAGATTCGGACTCCTTAGACCCCAAATATCACAAAACAAAAATAAAATTTTAAGCCGAGTTTTTGTATTTTTTTTTTTTGGTGGCTTACCGATCTCTTTTCTTCTTTTCTTTTCTTCTCTTTTTTTTTTTTTGAATAATCAGGCAGACTTCACAGTTCACGTATCTGATTCAGAAACCCTAATTCTCGAGAAGGAAAAAAAACCACAATAACAACGATCACGAGAATGAACAAACACGAAGTAACAAGAGCAAATCACAGATCAGATTCGCAAACCCTAAACACGAAATTCCAGATCGTAATCGAACACCCCTTTTTTTTTTTTTATACGGTTCAGAAACGAGAACGAATAAGAAAACGAACAGAAACAAAAACGAATAAGAACAGAAACGAAAATGATATGATAAACCTGAGACTAGAACTGTGCTCTGATACCAACTGATACGAACCCCGCCAATAATGTGACGAAACCCGTAACACGATTAATGTCTCGGACCGTTCTACTGTCAGATTCAATGGAAACCGCGACCCAACACCTATAACAGATGCGAACCTTGGTATAAAGGACGAAGACGCCACAATCAAGGATGGAAAACTCGATTGATAAGTCCAGGTATGAACGCCACAGAGTAAATCTGATAAGTTCGAATAGTTCTTCAAAGAACCAAAGAGAAAACTCTCACAATATTATTAATGATCAAAACTGAATATTACAAACCCTAAAACTGTTTAAATAGCTGAGGCTTAAAGTTGGGCCCTTTTAAGCCTACGAAATATTATGGTCCAATATAATTCACCCCAAAACTAAAATAAAAGGAAACTAATGAATATAAAAAATCCCTAAGTTGGCATGCAAGCCTATAATTTATTCTAGAGCTTGAATCATGGACACCCAGCCTTGTGGATCACTAGTATCCTCCTTTGGGCCACTCAGATTAGTTTCAACCCAAATTTGTTGAACCAGCCCATTGAGATTGTCCTTGAACCGCTTTGCTCGCGCCCTTGTAACCGGACCAATTGGTACGTGGTTCGGATCCGCATTCCACCTTGTGCTAGCCGCCATGTTCTCATCAGAGCTAGAATCAGAGATGCGAGAGAAGTTTCCATTTCTGTTTTGTACTAGCTCGTTCTGATTTCGAGGACGAAATCCTATAATAGGTGGTAGAAGATGTAATACTTGTAATTTCTACGTTCAATACTATGAGTTTTATGAATTTTGTATATTTGGGCTATTATTATATTATTATTTGATTTGTGTGACTACGTTAGTGTAATGTAATTACTAATTGGACTGTAAATACTGCACCAACTCGACCGTAATAAGACTTAACTTAGTCCCGTACTCAGACCCGGATATTAGAAATAATGCCCGATTGCACGTAAATTGAGACTGACATGCATATCGAGGACATTTACACGTAAATTGAGGAAGTAGCACAGAACCCGAGATGGGCCCCACCATGGATGGCCACTTGGTGGCACATGCAAACCCCTATATATGTCACAACAACACATGCCACTTGTCCATCCATTGGACACTTGTCCACCACCTTGACACATGTCAATGCATGCACACAAGCACCCATGCACATTGACACCTAGCACATGCAAGACTCTAAATAAGCATACATATGCTCTTCCATACCATTTTCTTGGCCATTACAATTTGCATAAGAGAGAGAGAGAGCTATGAGATGAACTCCATGGTGGGATGAAGGAAGTTAGAAGAAGAAGAAGTCTCCACCATTGAAGTTGATTACTAATTCACCAAGTCTTGAGATTGCATGTAATTACTAATTAGACTATAAGTACCGCACTGACTCAACCGTAAGAAGACTTAACTTAGTCCCGTACTCAGACACGGATATTAGAAATAATACCCGGTTGTACGTAAATCGAGATTGACACGCATATCGAGGACATTTGCATATAAATCGAGGAAGTGGCACAGAACCCGAGGTAGACCCCACCATGGCTAGCCATATGGTGGCACATGCAACCCCCTACACACTTGTCACAACAACACATGCAACTTGTCCACCACCTTGACATATATGTCAATGCATGCACACATGCACCCATGTACATTGACACCTAGCACATGCAAGACTCTATATAAGCATGCATATACTCTTCCATACCATTTACTTGGCCATTACAATCTGCATGAGTGAGAGAGCTATGAGATGAACTCCATGGTGAGATGAAGGAAGTTAGAAGAAGAAGAAATCTCCACCCTTGAAATTGAGTTCAAGCTTCCTAAAGCTCAAATTCAAAGCCCAAGCTCAATCTCAAGACTTGGTGAGTTTACTAACTCACTTTAGAACATATATAGTATGTAGTCATGTTTAGTAAGTTTTGATGTTATATCTTGTAGTTTCTATGCAACATGCAAGTCAAATCTTCAAATCTGGGAAGCTGAAACTTCCAGCAGAATGTAGTTTAGTACAAAGAATGAGAATAGATTTTTTTTGTGGAGAAAGCTAACTTATTTATCTACAAATAACTCTTATATAGATCATTCTCGAAATCATTCCTTCATAGGTGAAATGTATGAACAATGCAGTACTATAAATCTGAGAAATAGAAACTTCCAGCAGAATGTAGTTTAGCAAAATGAACGTTTTGAGCAGCTCAAAAATCTGAATTAAGATAGGTTTTTTTGTGGAGAAATCTAACTCATTTATCTACAAATAACACTTCTATAGCTCATTCTAGAAATCAATCCTTCATAGGTGAAATGTATGAACAACACAGTAGTATAAATCTGAGAAATAGAAACTTCCAGCAGAATGTAGTTTATTAAAATGAACGTTTTGAGTAGTTCAAAAATCTAAATTAAGCTAGGTTTTTTGTAGAGAAATCTAACTCATTTATCTACAAATAACTCTTCTATAACTTAGTCTAAAAAAAAATTTCATAAGTGAAATTCAAGTAAAACGCAGTGCTATAAATCTTGGACAGAGCAGTCCGAAAACATAGAAATGTCTTAGTAAAATAAATGTTTTGAACAACTCAAAATCCATGAAGCTAGATTTTTTTGTACATAAAGATAATCAAAATACCTATAATGTTCTAGTTTTGAGTTTGATCTATAAAGTAATTCATCATGCCCAAATAGATCATATAAATTCAGTCAACACAATGAAATACATCCTGGCAGATTGTAATGCTTTTTGTATGAGGTAATGTTTTTTTTTTTCAAAAAAAAGGTTAATTAAACGAAAAAGCCAAACGGCATTGTACAAAGTACAAGAAGGGGCATACCCCAGGTAACAAAAGATCAAACAAACACCCAACAAAGGATGGGGAAAAGCTAAGCCAAACCCAAAGAATCACAGCACTGAACAAAGTATAAGGGCATTCTCCAGGTAACAAAAATAAAACAAACACCAACAAAACAACAAAGGGAGGGGAATACGCTAAGCCAAACCCAGAGAATCACCCATCCCAACACAACAACCACCAAGGGACGAACCAAAAACAAAACCAACAGCAAGAATTACATCAAGAAACGCTCCACCAGAACCAACAAGAGAGGATCAAGGCAACGTCCCCACTATGAAGTAATTGCCCATCTATCCATGTAATGAGGAAGGTGGGGATCGTTCTTCCATGAAGCTTGTATCTGTACAGAGATCCTAATGCACAGATCTTGTAAAACTCTTTCCTTAGTCTTCTCTGCAAATTTGAAACTTCGCGCCTTCCTTTCTTCCCAAATACAATAGACAACCAAACCAAGGCACATTTTTGGGACAACATGCTGTGGAGATTTGCCTTTCCACTTGTTTGCTGCCCAATCCACAAGAGCATCCCATGAGGTGACAAAAAACACAAGCTAGGGGTCCCAGAGTGTAGGTATAAATTCTATCATGTGTGGATAATCTATGAAGAATGGCCAACCACATGATAAAACTATGACGAGGTATATTACCCGGGAACCGAGTGAGACCATGCCAATGGACTTTATGCATTGTGTTGATTGATGATGCTAGTTTTCTAGTACCTGTGTTGCTATGAATATTCGTTCCATGGTAAGTGCTATCGCATAGATGAGCATGTTAAGGGTTTTATTTATATAATTGTTGGTATCAAATCCATGTTGCTAGTTTTCTAGTACCTGTGTTGCTATGAATATTCGTTCAAGCTAAAATTATGTTGTAAGGCATGATTATTATGTTAATAGTGATTGGGAAAATTTCCATCGTGACTATATTAAGGGGTAAAACGAAATGTTGGACATATAGCAAAATCATGACGATGATAATTGGAAGTTATTAATGAATTAAACTACGAAATGTATGAACGCGTAAGATAATGGCAAACCCTTCAATAATAAATTTTATGTGAATAGGGGACGTTAATCTTTGTTTCTCATCGTTTAACTCTCGATCAAAGTTGATTTGTAGACCTCGATTTCATGTTCGAGTATTTCTTGCGGAGTCAGTCTTTCGGTGATCTTGTGAGGTCGATAGGAGAATTATGATTCGTATCCTTGATCTGTGGATCGTCATAACGTGTTCGGTCGTGCAGTTGAACTAAGGATCGTTAGTGACATGTTTTATCAAGTGATTTATAGTCAACAGTTGTTCTATCATTGATCTATGGATAGTCATAACGTGTTCGGTCGTGTAGTTGACCTAAGGATCATTAGTCACTTGTGCTATCAAGTAATTTATTGTCAAGAGATGTTCTATACTTGATCTGTGGATCATCATAACCTGTTCGGTCATGCAATTGACTTGAGGATCGTTAGTGATGTGTGTTATCAAACGATTTATTGTCAAGAGTTGTTCTATCATTGATCTGTGGATCGTTATAACGTGTTCGGTTGTGCAGTTGACTTGAGGATCGTTAGTGATGTGTGCTATCAAGCGATTTATTATCAAGAGTTGTTCTATCCTTGATCTGTGGATTGTCATAACGTGTTCGGTTGAGTAGTTGACCTGAGGATCGTTACTGACGTGTGCAATCAAGCGATTTATTGTCAAGAGTTGTTCTATCCTTGATCTGTGGATTATCATAACGTGTTCGGTCAAGTAGTTGACCTGAGGATCGTTACTAACATGTGCAGTCAAGCAATTTATTGTCAAGAGTTGTTCTATCCTTGATCTATGGATTGTCATAACTTTTTCAGTCGTGCAGTTGACCTGAGGATCGTTAGTGACGTGTGCAATTAAGCAATTTATTGTCAAGAGTTGTTCTATCCTTGATCTATGGATCTTCATAATGTGTTCGGTTGTGCAGTTGACCTAAGGATCGTTAGTGACGTGTGTGATCAAGCGATTTCCTTGCTGAGTATTGTTCTTTTTTTTAAATCGTGGATGCGTTTTACCCAGAATATTGAATACTTTGGAGTTACGTCTTCTTTTAATCGATGTTGTTGGTCAATTTAGTTCTGGGTTAAGTTTTGTAGAGTTGAGACTCGTTTTGATTCTTTGTTTCGAGGTGGTTGGTGAAAGATTGTTTGGTTAATTCAAAGATCCTAAAAGACATATTAAAAGTAGTTAACGGATTCTTGTTGTGTGTGGCTACATACGTTCCATTTGATTTAGTTTTCTCACTTGGCTTTCATAAGCTAACGACGTTCATGTCACTGGACATTTCCATGTTCAGCTTATCCAGGCGACGAGTACACGGGTTATGATGCTACGCAAGAGGAGGACGTGGATGAAGAATACACCGAAGATGGCTATAGATATGCTAGTTAGAGAGGAGACTTGTGGCTGTTTTTTGTAAATATTTTTGGTTGTAATCTCTATCAGAAGACCTATCATATCTTTTGTAATAAGTTTTGTGAGGCCTTAGAGCCATAAGACTTTGATGTATCTACCATGATGTATTTAGTTAGCTAATACTGTTGCTTTTCATGTATTATAATCATGTAAGCAGACGTCGGTTTTATCCTTTAGGTTGTGTTGTTTACTAATAGCATTTTGGTCATTGACAAATCGGTAATGCAACCAGTCACGTGTCTACAAACCCATAAAGGAAATTTATTTTTTCCTATTTTGGTGCTTCGGGGCGTGAAACTATCACTATTGATGCAAAAGAACCATAGAAGCAGAGTGAACAGTTGCAGTGATGAAATTTCTTGAGGATTGAAGTCCAATTTTGAGTCCATTCGCTCAAATTCTTGGTGGTGCCACTCTTCCCTCTCTTGCTGAGACATATCAGTGTGTTCTTAGGAGCACTTCTCGGGGGTCGACTACCCCCATCCCTGTTGTTGCCGATCACTTAGCTCTTGTTACTCAAGCTCCACTAATTGGGAAGGGTGTTGGTTATCCCCGTCGTGGAGGTGGAGGATGATATCATGGTGGACATGGGGGTCGTGGCAGAGGCCTATCACGTCATTATGATAATTGCAACAAAGATGGTCATGCTAGGGAAACTTGTTGGGATCTCGTTGATTGTTTTGCAGGGTTTTCCAATGCTCTGCTCCAATTACTGATGGTCATTTCTCTATCTCTCATGAAGAGTAATCTCAGTTCCTTCAGATCCAAGTGTCTCAGCAGGCATCCAGTCCTAGTACTTCGCTGGCTGAGCAAGGTACTGATGGAAAAAACCGGTTTAAAATAAAAGTTTAAACGCACAGCGGAAAAGTCAAGTTATAAAACTTATTGGTAGCCCAGGATCTACTACCCGTCAATTCCATAGATGCGTACTAACAAGAGATAGAAGAAATATACCTCAGGTCTTGAACCCAATTCTGAAAACGTCTTTCACCTTGATGGTGCAGCAACTTCCACTAGGCTATCTTCACTCTTATGACTCCTGCGGATGACTGCCGGGAGGAATAGGGTTGCTGGGAACCCTAACCGGGAGGATAGGAAAGGTTTAGGAAAACCTAAATAGTTTCTGCAGCTTTTGACGTTCAAAACGACGATTAAAAAACATTCAGTACGCAGCTGCCCTATTTATAGATTCCCATAACTGACCTAACCTTCGAGCGATCGAAGTGTATTCGATCAATCGAACCTTCGATCGATCGAACAACCCTCAAGCGATCGAACCTGCCTAGACTTCAATCGATCGAGACTCCTTCGATCGATCGAACCTGCCTTGACATGATCCTCATGTGCCCTTCCAAGCTTCCTAGCGGAGCTAAGAGTAGGACATCCTAGGCTCTTTATTGTTGGCTCAGACTAGTTTGTTAATTACCATGACCAAACTCTTTGATCAGCAAACTAACTAACTGGTCAGTGAACGTTTACTCCACTATAAAATGATAACTGAACTCCAACGCAAAAGAACATATCCGAACCGATAACTAGACTTGTATGTTGTACTAATGTCCCTCTACCTTCAGCATTCGTAATCATATTCAGGTAGTCGCATAACTGTTATTGTCAACCTAAATCATGATTACTTCTTTTATTCCTTGAGTCCCATTCACCTCTCATGATTACCAAACATGTTGATAACTCTTATCAAAAAGACTGCAGTACTCAGTAATCAACTTGGTGACATTCTCAAGGGAATGCTTACTCTAAAACAGAGGGTAGATTCTGTCTTGACAATATATGTTCACAACCCTATGAACATGATATACCCAAGATACCCAGGTGTTGATCTTCTATAGACCTCACTGATTGGTAAGTCAAAGCAGCCATATCCACAGTCTGTGTTCATAATCGTCGCAAGATTGAGAACACGTACCTTATACAAGTTATGAGTTCCTATTGACTGTTTGACATTATTAAGTGTTAATAGGAAAGCTCAGGTCCGTCAATGCACTATAAGCACTAGCATATTAACTAAGAGTGACACTCTAGTGATTGAGATTAATCACTCCATCCAATGGTAGTTAATTATGCTACGGTGTATACCTGATGAGATATCCAGTCTCATCATCAACTGTGACAAGCTTTAAGTATCAAAGGATGGTAATTCATATCTCACTTGTTTGTATCTCATACATACACGAATTACCTGCTATGGTAGTTACGGATTGAACATCATCTCATGAAAGAAACATACATAATGAAATGTAAAACTGATATCCATATATTAAAATGCTAACGTCATACATAAAGTAATTGTTTAAGGGCATAAACCCAACAAACTCCCACTTGCACTCACAACCATATAGTACTACATCTGAGACCTAGACTATCTAGATGACGATCAAAGACCTTCTGTGGCAATCTTGGTGACAGTCACATCTCCACGTTGAACAATATCTCGGATGAGATGATATTTGCGCTCTACGTGCTTTCCCTTTCCGTGGTTCCTTGGCTCCTTGGACTGAGCCACTGCCCCACTATTATCACAATAAAGCGTAATAGGTGACAGCGACGCTGGTACCACCTCGAGCTCCATAAGGAACTTCTTGAGCCAAACAGCTTCCTTTGCGGCTTCACAAGCAGCCACATACTCAGCTTCTCTAGTTGAGTCTGCTATGCATTTCTGCTTAATGCTCCTCCAACTAACAGCACCACTTCCCAAGGTAAAGAGATGACCGGACGTCGACTTCCTCGAATCTTTAACTGATATAAAATCTGAGTCAGTGTATCCTACTAGAATTAACTCACTACCATCATACATAAGCATGTAATCTTTAGTCCTTCTCAAGTACTTAAGAATGTGCTTAACGGTTGTCCAGTGCTCTGAACCTGGATTCGATTGATACCTGCTAACAATGCCAACGGCAAAACAGATATCTTGTCTAGTGCATAACATCGCATACATGAGACTTCCCAACGTCGAGGCATAGGGAATTCCTGACATGCGATTCCTCTCCTCTTGTGTCTTAGGACACTGTTCCTTAGAGAACGCTAAACCATGCCTGAAAGGTAACAAACCTTTCTTCGAATTATCCATTGAAAACCTAGTTAGCACCTTATCGATATAACCAGCTTGAGATAATCCCATTATCTTTCGCTTGCGATCCCGAAAGAGCTTTATCCCAAGAATATAGCTTGCCTCTCCTAGATCCTTCATATAGAATGTACTAGCTAGCCAAACCTTGACCGTTGACAATGCCGCTACATCATTCCCAATGATTAGAATGTCGTCAACGTAAAGCACAAGAAAAGCCACCACTTTTCCTTCACTCCTCTTGTAAACACAAGGTTCATCTAGATTCTGTATGAAACCAAATGACTTGACGGCTCGGTCAAATCGGATGTTCCAACTCTGCTTAAGCCCATAAATGGACTTTTACAACTTGCATACCAAGTTACCTTTCTAACCAGGTATGAACCCTTCTGGTTGCTGTATATAGATGTCCTCCTCAAGATTGCCATTCAAGAATGCAGTCTTGACGTTCATCTGCCAGATCTCATAATCTAGGCATGCAGTAATGGATAAAAGTATTTTGATGGTCTTGAGCATGGCTACCGGCGAGAAGGTTTCCTCATAGTCAATGCCCTCCCTCTGAGTATAACCTTTCGCTACAAGCCTATCCTTAAAGGTCTCAACCTTTCCATCAGATCCTCTTTTTCTCTTGTAGACCCACTTGCAACCAATGGGTTTAATATTGGCTGGAAGTTCTACAAGATCCCAGACCTGATTAGAATCCATAGATTCCAATTCAGCCTTCATAGCTTTAACCTAATGAACTGAATCAACATCAGCCATTGCCTCTTCGTATGTGGTAGGATCAGATTCAGATTCTATGGAGATAGCTTCAAAAACTTCTCCTAAGAACATGTATCTATCAAGCTGACTAATAATCCTCTAACTACGATGAGGCACTGGTATGGAAATGGGTGAAGAAGTGGTGTTTTCTTAATTTACATCGATATTAACTGCTGGTTGGACTGAGAGCTCTCCTTCTATCTCTCTCAGATCTATCCTTCCCTTACGTTTATGGTTCATGATATAATCGTCCTCCAACAAAACAACATTTGTACTAACAAACACTTTCTGTTCTCTTGGATCATAAAAATACCATCCATAAGTAGCCTTTGGATACCCTACGAAATAACATACTTCCGATCTAGAATCCAACTTGCACATCTTTCCTTTCAGCACATGTGTCGGACACCCCCATATCCGGAGATGTTGCAAAGAAGGCTTGCGCCCAATCCACATCTCCTATGGTGTCTTGGGAACAGATTTGCTTAGTACTAGTTTTAGTATGTATGCAGTGACTTCCAAAGCATAACCCCAAAGGAATAAAGGCAACTCCGAATAACTCATCATTGACCTAGTCATGTCTAAAAGAGTCCGGTTTCTTCTCTCTGCTACACCGTTCTGCTGAGGCGTACCAGGTGCAGTCAACTGTGACAAAATCTCATTCTGTACGAGGTGATCAATAAACTCATTAGAGAGGTACTCGCCACCTCGATGAGATCGAATGGCCTTGATATGTGTGCCTAATTGCTTCTCCACTTTAGCCCTAAACTCTTTGAACTTTTTAAAGGCTTCAGACTTATGCTGCATTCGGTACACATATCCATACCTAGAGTGGTCATCAGTAAATGTTATGAAATACTCATAACCACCCCTTGCTCTAATATTCATTGGTCCACACACATCAGTATGAACTAATTCCAACAATGCATTGGTTCTATTGCTCTTTGTAGGAAAGGGCCTTTTGGTCATCTTACCCTCTAAACAAGACTCGCAGACTTCCATTGGTTCAAGAACCAAATTGCCCAAGACCCCTTCTTTGACTAGTCTGTTAATCCTATTTAGATTGATATGGCCAAGCCTCATATGCCAAAGACTTGTTGGATTAGTGGAAGGTCCCTTTCTTTTAGATGGTACAGTTACCACTGAGTTATTAAGTTCCATGCAAGAGTCTTTAGAAATATTGGGAGTAATCACATACAAACCATTTGATTTAACACCAGAACATGTAAAAGAACTATTTCTTTTAATCACAACTTCAGTTCCAAAATGAAAGGAATAACCATTATTAGATAAATTAGAAACTAAAATTAAATTACGTCGTATTGAAGGGACGTAAAGTACATCTGATAAAATCAAAACTTTATTGTCTAGAAACTCTAAAGCTATGACTCCAATAGCAACCGCAGAAACGATTGCGCTAGAACCTAGAGTAAGTATGATTTCCCCATCACTGCACCTCCTGGTTAATCTGAACCCCTGCAATGAATTACAAATATGGTTAGTTGCACCAGAATCAATTCACCAAGTGTTTAAAGTATCCGTTATAACACTTACTTCAATCACATGTGATTCAATCATACCTTGAACTCTTGTAGCTAAGAATTCTAGACAGTTCCTCTTCCAGTGGCCCTTGTCGCCGAATTGGAAACACTTTCCTTTGCCTTGGCCACCCACCTTCCCTTTGCCCTTACCTTTTCCCTTAGATTTTGCAATCTTAGTGACTGTTCCAACACTTGAACCACCAGTGCCAGCCTTCTTCTTCCCTTTCTTTCCTTTTGGTGTAGATCGGGAAGAAGAAGCACTTTTTTCAACGTTCAAAACGTTGACCCCAAGCTTGATCGCCCCTTCCGCTGTGAGTAAAGAACTCATTAATTCGCTCATTGAGAAATTCATTTGATTCATATTATAATTAAGTTTGAATTGAGCGAATAAAGGCAACAGCGAATTGAGGATCATATCAACTTGGGTTTGTGCATCGATGTTGGCACCTGTGGTCTCCAGCTCGTTTAAATAACCAATCATTTTTAAAACATGTTCCTTAACTAGAGTCCCTTTTGACATCTTTGCACTCATTATCTTCTCCATGGCTACCTGTCTGGCAGGCCTTCCATGCTCCCCAAACATCTTTTTCAGGGATGTAATAATGTCACTGCCAGACTTGTTTGATTGGAATTGGTGTTGCAACACGCTAGCCATTGAGGCCAGAATGTAGTAACGAGCCATTCTATTCGACTTCTTCCATTTGTCGAACTCAAGTCTGACAACTGCCGAAAGCATTTGCCGCGGGTTCTTCAGGGCTTGGGGTGGTGAGGACATATATGTGATCCTCTATAGTTAACACGATGTCAAGGTTACGTTTCCATTCAGTGTAATTGTTTCCAGTTAACTTGTTTTGAGTGAGTATCGTGGCAAGTAGACTAAATGCAGATCTAGACATTATGATTACTGAAAATCAAACAAACAAAATAAATATGGATATCAGAATTTGACAGTTTGAAATAAAAGAATCCTTAAAAAAAACTCTAATTTTAAAACAAAGTCGCCGGAATATCGAAACGAAAGAATCAAGCCTCCGTGTGGTGGTCAATGCTCGATCTTTCGATTAATCATGACTTGTCCGCTATACAACTCTTGCAAAACAAGTTATGACTCCCGAACCTTTTTGATCTCTAAGTTTCTGATTAATGTCCCGTGTGGGATTCCTTATCCATAGTTTAGCTAGTGTGTACCATTAACTAAGATCCAATCACAACCGTCTCAAGTAGCGCCTCCATGTGGTGGTCACCCTCTAACACGTCTGATTGATCCTATCCAAGGAAGTTCACATCTAGTAACTAATGAGTAATGCACCCTCCGTATAGAATGATCACCCCTAGTGAGGTGACACAGAATGCACCACTTATCTTACAGTGAACCATTATTGGAAGATCGTGGGTGTTATTAATAAGACCCTCTCCCACTAGATTTAGTAAATAAGGATTTTGCTTTTTGAAAAAATTATTTCCACACATTACCCATAAACATCCAATATTTACTAATGCGTTGAAATGGATTTTGAATTTTATTTTAGAAAACTTGTTTTGCGTGCATGCAAGTAGTAACAATGTAAAACGCCAATCACAAACCAAGCACATAAAACAAAAAACTAAAATGAAACAAAGGCATTCATATGCCTCTATCTCCCATGGCTCTATCTCCATAGAACCTCCTTCTTGGTTTGGTCGCCTCCAGCTCCATCTTCATGGAATTTCTAATTCTAATACATTAGTCCTATGCTTCTTTCGAAGCTTACAATTTATCTAGAAACAAAAAAAATAACTATAATATAAAAGGCTAGGGAAACCAGTGCGACTTTCCTTTTCGTAGGATTGAAGTCACAGCGCCCTATATATATGCCTTAAACCAAACCAATAATAAAACATAATATACACCAATCTCAAACAATTAAATACAAAACTCAAAAGTCTTGGTGCCATGGGAGATAGCGACTAAGCTTGCTGCAAAAGGGTTAGTCGTACACACATCCACTCATAAATAACAATTGGAACTGCTAATTGATTCACATAGTACATAAACTCTTTATATACTGAATTAGAACGTAAAACATCATCTAACTTTACTGTCACAGTTCGATTAATCGAAGACCGTTCGATCGCTCGAACCTTCGATCGATTGAACATTGTTCAATCGCTTGAACTTTCTATTTCACAGAATGATTTGAAAAAATTTATAGAATAATTTAAAATTAAAGCATATAATTTTTAAAAAATTTAAAACTGTGAAAAGAACAACTTGACAGAGAATCTTCCTCGACCGATCGAATGCCATTCGATCGATCGAAAATATCCAATGTTCGATCGATCAAAATCTGTTCGATCGCTTGAGTATAGCGCATCTTCAATCGATCGAACCTAGTTCGATCGATCGAATCCAACATGCATCCAATGCAATCACAGATTTATATTCAGCTGCGAAATGCTGTAGAAATAGATTGTGATGATGCAGTTTTGAAAACAGTCCTAAAATCTACATGCAAATCAAAACTAGTGTTCCAAAACGCATCTATAGATCCAAACAGGCGTGGCTGGGATACCAATTGATGGAAAAAACTGGTTTAAAATAAAAGTTTAAACTCGCAGCGGAAAATTCAAGTTATAAAACTTATTGGTAGCCCAAGATCTACTACCCGTCAATTCCATAGATGCGTACTAACAAGAGGGAGAAGAAATATACCTTAGGTCTTGAACCCAATTTTGAAAACTTCTTTCTCCTTGATGGTGTAGCAACTTCCACTAGGCTATCTTCACTCTTATGACTCCTGCGGATGATTGCCGAAAGGAATAGGGTTGGTGGGAACCCTAACCAAGAGGATAGGAAAGGTTTAGGGAAACCTAAATAGTTTCTGCAGTTTCTGACGTTCAAAACGATGATGAAAAAACATTCAGTATGGAGCTGCCCTATTTATAGATTCTGAGAACCGACCTAACCTTCGAGCGATCGAAGTGTATTCGATCGATCGAACAACCCTCGAGCGATCGAACCTGCCTTGACATGATCCTCATGTGCCCTTCCAAGCTTCCTAGCGGAGCTAAGAGTGGGACCTCCTAGGCTCTTTATTGTTGGCTCAAACCAGTTTATTAATTACTGTGACCAAACTCTTTGATTAGCAAACTAACTAACTGGTCAATTAACGTTTTTTTTTCGGAAAATTGATAAATTAAACGAAAAAAAGGGGGGAGTACAAAAGTACAAGGGGCATACCCCAGGATATACAACAAGCGCAAGCACGAGGACTAGTGGCAAAGGGAACCACTGGACAAAAACAAATGAACGACAAAAATGTCGCAAAAGAAAAACAAACGGCAGTCAAAGCCAAGACATGCCCAAAAAGGAGAATCTAACAAGTGTCAAAGGGCACTGGGTAAAACACCATTAATTCCAATGACTAAGGATAGTTTCAATTTGGGTATGTTGCTTTCATCTAATACGAATCTGGGCATTAACTTGTGAAATAAGATTCTTCAGAAGATGCTCTTTAGGATGAAATATATTCTTGAAAGATCTCAAATTCCTCTCACGCCAAAGGCCATAAACAGCAACTCCAAGGCATATCTTGGGTATAGCTTTATGAAGCGCCTTCCCTTTCCAATGTTGAGCCATCCACAAGGCAGAGGTGTCCCACTGAGTCCCATTCCAGACCAAACCACTCCTAAGCATCAAATCCTGCCAAACAAAAGAGGAAAAAGAACATTCAAAGAAAAGGTGACTATGAGTTTCCAAATGACAATGACAAAAAACACAAGCAAGAGGCCCAGGAGTGAAGTGGGAGATCCTGTCGTGAGTGGAGAGTCTATTCTGCACAGCCAACCAAAGAATAACAGACTGTCTGGGGCTGCAACCTAAAAATCACACAACATTAAACCAGGGAACCAAGGGGTTAGTATCTCTAATTTGATTCCAAACACTAGTAAAGTTAAAAATGCCATTGGTAGTAGTAGTCCAAGCAATTCTATCAGTGACGTTTGAGGGCTTATACATATTGGAAAGGACAACTCTAATCTCATTAATCTCAATGGAGTTGGTAGCAGGCCAATTCCAATCATTACGACCGCTAATAATGGTAGCCACTTTAGCATTGACATCAATGGCCACATCATAAGCAACTCTTCTAGTGAATTTCTCAAAAATAGGACCAATGGGGAGCCAGTTGTCAAACCAAAGAGAGGTTTGTTCGCCATTACCAATCCTATGTATCAGTAAGGGTCGAACAACCTCCCTAAGTTTCAGCAACTTTCTCCAGTACCAAGAGCATTGGCCAGGGGCTCTAATATCCCAAAAGCTCTTACTTTTAATCATGTACATATGAACCCAACGTTCCTCATACTCCTCCTGTGATGGATGCTGACGACCTTTCTGGTTCCGTTTTGCTGGCGGCTTCAGCTGGCACTGACGCTTGGGATCATTTCCACTCTGAGACTGGCTATGAGACTTACCGTGGCCGCTTTCTGATACCCAATTTCCCACTCTTGGATGTGAGTTTCTTTTATGTTTTTGTCTCTATTGGTCACTTATGTTTTTGGACTCATCTTTTCCTTAACTTGTTTTGTGCCTACAGTTTCGCGAGATGTATAGGAGACAGGCTCCTTGACGACATCCTATTGACGTGTTTTCTTATCACACCCAAGTGTAAGTGACCGTACAAGTAATAAAGTTCTAGAAATCCAGGTCGAACCCACAAGGAACAGAAAAGAAAGATAGGCAATAACTACTATGTCACAAAAAGAAAATAAAAGATGATGGATTTTTGTGGAGTTTTACTAAACTACTAATTTTTATAGTTTTGCAATAAGAGTAATTAAAAGCTATTATTTTCTTAACAGTTTATGGTAAAGATTTTAACAGTGCAAAATAAATTAACTAACATACTAGTAAGAAAATGAAGAAAAATAAATAAAAGCGAAATTTTTGTGAGATAAACTTTTTAGATTTAATACTAGCGAAAGATAGAAATAATACAGATATTTAAGCAAAGTTATTAAAAATAGGAAATATTAATTAACTAGGGGGAAATGATTTAAAGAAATTGGAGATATGCAAAACCAACACTAGATTCCACAACTTTTGTGCATTTGAAAAGGATTTGGCATTTAAGACCGCAGAGTCATTCTTTATTTGAAAATAAACTTTCACTAGTCAGGGTTATATCAAGTGTGTCAGGTATGATATGAAACAACGTCGTCTGGTTTAAAGAAAAATAAAAAGGCAATTGGGCAGTAGCTAGGTTCGCACCGTGCCCCGCCGCTGACATGGGCTATTCGGCGTCCAGTCCCCACCACTCTGCCACTACACAATTGCATGTCCATTAGTGGATAGAAATATATATAAACACATATTTGAAATATAAACTTTGTCATATGAATTGTTTGAGTATGCTAGGTGTTTTTTTATGACAAAAGGCATAGTTTGACAATCCACATAATTAGGCTTTTTATTTCAAATATATACTCTTTTGAGCCCAATATAGCCATAGTACATAAACATGTTAAATGGTCATAAACTATAGATACATAGATATTTTTGGCCATAAATGGAAAAACAACCCATCCAGATAAATTTGCCCATTTAAGATTAGTGCACAGAAGCTGTGGTTTCTAAGTTTTTATTGCATATCCCCAATTAAAGTTTTAGCCTACCATTTTGGAATTGAAACTGTCTTCCAAATAAAATTTAAATATAAATTAAATAGATGCACGCAATCACCGTCCTATTAAAATTAAAGTTGTAAAACCAATGTAAGGGTAAAAACTAATATTAATATATTATTTTCTCCACTTAACATGAGTTGGGATTGAATTTGTGGAATCTGCAAAATAGCAAAGTTTAGTACAACTAGGCTAATAAAATATACATAAATGAAAATACTGAATTAATAATAAAATACTAAACCTTTAACTTTAACTTCTTGTGGGGTCACAGTGGTTGAACTCCAAGAACACAAGCAAAGCCAAACCAAATCCTAATCTACTTTTGGAGTGAGATATGAATATAGTGTGCTTGGGGCTTTGGTAGGTGATTATAATAACTACGTGGCTAAGAAATCTGGCATTTAATCGCAAAATCTGTCTTTTAGTGAATGAAATTATTGCTATAAAAACTGAAAATTTGGGGTTTCAAACTATTTTAGGGGACAACTATAAGTACTACTAGACTAAAAAAATTAAATCTAATTTTAAATAGGAATATTTTAGTACTACAAATTGACAAAGGTCATACAAGAAAACAAATATTTTATTTTAAGAAATACAGTACACAAAGTTTTGCAACATATTTTTGAACATGAAATCATCAATTATATAAAAGTAAATTTTTACAACTACTAGAACTAGAAAAGGCAAAGAAAAACTAAAGTTTTCTATTTCTAGGGACAATATAAAGTGCTCACATGATAACCTCCCTAAACTATTCTCTCTATGATGGTGCGTAGTACTATAATTTCTCATTGTTGTCAATTGTGTTGTTGAAGCTGCTGCATGCCTCGTTTTATAGACGAAAGGAGAGGAAAAATTCATCACTTCGTTCGTTAGCTTGAACTGGAGGTTGGCTGTTTTTCTTCATGCGTCTCATTTTTCTCCCCTCTTCTGACATTCGTTGATTTTAAGCCTGCAGAGTAGGAAAGAGAGAGTGAGAGAGACAGAAACGAGAGATCCAAAAGAAATGTCGCTTTCTAAATATTTACGTAATAGTGTGAACGCAAAAATGTCGCTTTCATTCTTAGGTTACGTAAATAATTTAGAAATAATCCTGTGTGGTTGCTACTTCTTTTCTTCCTTTAATTTTACTTCATTTTTACCTAAACATATCAAATATGTAAAAACAAATAATTACATGCATTTGAGTGACATCACTGTTAAATGATATTAATTCAAATGTGCATGTAAAACTAGGGATTTGGGGGATTAAATGAGCATTATGTCTATTATATTGGCACATGAATGTGCAATATTCAATGTTTGTCACACCCCTCAACTAGCTTATTGCTAGTCCCTAGCAATGAAGTGAAAGAGAAGTTGTTCTAAAAGTTTTATTAAAAAGTAGGACTACACTAAGGAAAATAAAACCTAACTCACTGTCGCAGGAATCCCGATTGCATTTAGCGTATGCAACAAGCCGTTAAACCCCTAGGTTACCCCTAGTGGACAAGTGTTGTCTCGTGAGGGTTTGCAGTGAATATACCCACAAAATTCAAATTTTTTTTTTTTAAAATGTGAAAGTAAAGTAAAATAAAAATAAAGGTAGATTTTTTCTCCTTTTACAACAAATAAGATTAAATTTGACAATAAAATGAAATTTTCAAGTATATAATAGTAATGCAATACATATACTCACAGTTTGTCAATAGTAGCATATTTTATACTCTTTAAACTTACAGTGTGTACTTGAAAAGTCAAGCAACTGATCTTAACTTCAAAGTTTACATAACTATTAGCAGTCATAAAACTTGTAGTTTTAACTCAAATCTCACTGGGGTTTCACTCTTTTAATGAGAAACTCTCAGAAACCGGTGTAGAGAACATCTCACTTGGTAGGGAAGCAAAGATAGAGAAATTACTTCCATTTTTTTGATGACTCAATATATAGGCATTTGGAGTACAATAAGTCTCATGAAAAAATACTTAGCATTAGAAGAGCGATCTACCGTGGAGAACATCCTTATCACTTAAATTTAAAAATCAATTTCTTTTAAATCATTATGACTTTGACTGGTAGGTTAGAAAGTAAGATGAGTAGGAGATTTGGGGTGTATTTGTTCTAAGCATGTGATTGGAGTGTTTGCGCAATTCATTCCAACCTCTTCTTTTTCTCCTTTTTATCATTTGTACCGTTTTTTTTTTTTTTTTTTTTTTTAGTTTCTCTTTTTTTTTTCTTTTTCTTTTTTTTTTCTTTTTTTTGAAATCAACTCCTTTCTTTCTTTACCACTTCGTGCAATATCTATACAGTCCAATCACATACCTGGATATAGAAGTGAGGTTTGTACTCCCAGGTGTAGTAAGGCATGATTTGGAGAGAATTGAGAATAAGGCAATATAAGGTGAAGGGGGTGCATTTGAAAGAAATGATGACCTAAATCATTTTTAAAAATCGATTGACTTTGTTCATTCAAGTAATTTAGACATTCTAATGGTAAATCCTGAACGTTCTCTTCTAATGATCAGTCAAAGAAAAAGAAAAATAATGAGACTTTCAACGAGTGATATCATAAAGAGAATAAGATGAGACTGAAAAGAATAGTAACCCCTCATAAAAGGAAGATTGGCATAAAAGCTCACATGGGTTAATTAGTTTCCACTACTTGTTTTTAAACTGCATAGTTTATGCTTACTCATCCATTTAGATTCAGTAAATATTTTCACACTGTGTCAAAAAGATTTAAAGTCTAAAGAGTTTCTAGCATTTGAAAAATAGTAAAACATGTGACAATGTGTTGTATGCTATTAACATACCCAAAATAACATTAACGTGTCAAATTCATCTTATATAGAGTAAAAGAAAAACTTCTGAAAAAATTCCTAAGCGCATCCACTAAGTTGGATACATATATGGTGCAACTAGTATCCTCTGCACCTATAAAAAAGAGGCTACGCAATTCGGAGCGTCCAAGTTGTCATGATAGTCCATCCACCTCTAGTAAAAGAGATGGGTCTAGAATCACTAGCAAGCTAAAACATCAATAAGAGGCTAGGAGATAACTCTGGCTTTACCTGATGGAAAAACCGGTTTAAGTTAAAAGTTTAAATGCGCAGCGGAAAAGTCAAGTTATAAAAACTTAATGGTAGCCCAGGATCTACTACTCGTTAATTCCATAGATGCGCACAAGAGGGGACAAGAGTTATACCTTAGTGTCTTGAACCCAATTCTGATTTTCTTCTTTTTCCTTGGTGATGCAGCAGCCTCCACTAGGTTGTCTTCACCCTTTTGTCTCCTGTGGATGCTTGCCGGAGAGACTAGAGATGGTGGGATCTCTAATAGAGAGGAAAAAGAAGGTTTGGGGCTCTAAAAACTGTTTCTGCAGCTTCTGACGTTCTAAAACGACGAACACCTTTTCCAGAATGCAGCTGCCCTATTTATAGATTTCCAGAATTGACCTAGACTTCGAGCGATCGAAGATCTTCGATCGATCGATCGAGGTTCGATCGATCGAACCATTCTCGATCGATCGAGACTGCCAAGACTTCAATCGATCGAACATACTTCAATCGATCGAACTTGTCTTGACAACTTCCTCATGTGTCTTTTTCCAAGTATCCTGGCGGAGCTAAGAGTGGGACCTCCTAGGCTCTTTATTGTTGGCTCAGACCAGTTTGTTAATTACCGTGACCAAACGCTTTGATCAGCAAACTAACTAACTGATCAGTTAACGTTTACTCCACTATAAAACAATAACTGAACTCCAACGCAAAAGAACATATCCGAAGCGATAACTAGACTTGTATGTTGTACTAATGTCCCTCTACCTTCAGCATTCGTAATCATATTCAGGTAGTCGGATAACTGTTACTGTCAACCTGAATCATGATTACGTCTTGTATTCCTTGAGTCCCATTAACCTCTCATGATTACCAAACATGTTGATAACTCTTATCAACAAGACTGCAGTACTCAGTAATCGACTTGGTGACATTCTCAAGGGAATGCTTACTCTGAAACAGAGGGTAGATTCTGTCTTGACAATATATGTTCACAACCCTATGAATATGACATACCCAAGATACCCAAATGTTGATCTTCTATAGACCTCACTGATTGGTAAGTCAAAGCAGCCATATCCACAGTCTGTGTTCATAATCGTCTCTAGATTAAGAACACGTACCTTATACAAGTTATGAGTTCCTATCGACTGATTGACAGTCTTGGGTGTCAATAGGAAAGCTCAGGTCCGTCAATGCACTATAAGCACTAGCATGTTAACTAAGAGTTAAACTCTAGTGATTGAGATTAATCACTCCATCCAATGGTAGTTAATCATGCTACAGTGTAAACCTGATGAGATATCCAGTCTCATCATCCACTGTGACACATTCTAAGTAACAAAGAATAGTAATTCGTATCTCACTTGTATGTATCTCATACATACACGAATTACTTACTATGATACTTAAGGATAACAATCATCTTATGAAAGAAACATACATAACTAAATGTAAAGCTGATATCCATATATTAAAATGTCAATGTCTCATATATAAAGTAATGGTTTGAGGGCACAAACCCAACAAACTCCCACTTGTACTCATAACCATTCAGAACTACATCTAAGACCTAGACTATCTAGATGACGATCAAAGACCTTCTGTGGCAAGGCCTTTGTAAACAGATCAGCAGGATTGTCAGCGGTGGCAATCTTGGTGACAGTCACATCTCCACGTTGAACAATATCTCGGATAAGATGATATTTCTGCTCTACATGCCTTCTCGTGGTTCCTTAGCTCCTTGGACTGAGCCACTGCCCCACTATTATCACAGTAAATCGTAATAGGTGACAATGACGCTGGTACCACCTCGAGCTCCATAAGGAACTTCTTGAGCCAAACAGCTTCCTTTGCGGTTTCACAAGCAGCCACATACTCAGCTTCTGTAGTTGAGTCTGTAATGCATTTCTGCTTAATGCTCCTCCAACTAACAGTACCACATCCCAAGGTAAAGAGATGTCTGGATGTTGACTTCCTCGAATCTTTATCTGACATAAAGTCCGAGTCAGTATATCCTACTGGAATTAACTCACTACCGCCGTACATAAGCATGTAATCTTTAGTCCTTCTCAAGTACTTAAGAATGTGCTTAACGGCTGTCCACTGCTCTGGACCTGGATTTGATTGATATCTGCTAACCATGCCAACGGCAAAACAGATATCTGGTCTAGTGCATAACATCGCATACTTCATGACTTCCAACTGCCGAAGCATATAGAATTCCTGCCATACGATTCCTCTCCTCTTGTGTCCTTGGAGAACGCTAAACCATGCCTGAAAGGTAACAAACCTTTCTTCGAGTTATCCATTGAAAACCTAGTTAGCACTTTATCAATATAACCAACTTGAGATAATCCCATTATCTTTCGCTTACGATCCCGAAAGAGCTTTATCCCTAGAATATAGCTCGCCTCTCCTAGATCCTTCATATCGAAAGTACTAGCTAGCCAGCCAAACCTTGACCGTTGACAATGCCGCTACATCATTTCCAATGAGTAGAATGTCGTCAACGTAAAGCACAAGAAAAGCCACCACTTTTCCTTCATACTTCTTGTATACACAAGGTTCATCCAAATTTTGTATAAAACCAAACGACTTGACCGCTTGGTCAAATCGGATGTTCCAACTTCTAGATGCCTGCTTAAGCCCATAAATGGACTTTTGCAACTTGCATACCAAGTTACCTTTCCGACCAGCTATGAACCCTTCTGGTTGTTGCATATGTCCTCCTCAAGATTGCCATTCAAGAATGCAGTCTTGACGTCCATCTGCCAGATCTCATAATCTAGGCATGCAGCAATGGACAGGAGTATCCTGATGGACTTGAGCATGGCCACCGGCGAGAAGGTTTCCTCATAATCAATGCCCTCCCTCTGAGTATAACCTTTCGCTACAAGCCTAGCCTTATAGGTCTCAACCTTTCCATCAGATGCTCTTTTCCTCTTGTAGACCCACTTACAACCAATGGGTTTAATATTGGCTGGAAGTTCTACAAGATCCCATTAGAATCCATAGATTCTAATTCAGCCTTCATAGCTTTAACCTAATGATCTGAATCAACATCAGCCATTGCCTCTTCATATGTGGCAGGATCAGATTCAGATTCTATGGAGACAGCTTCAAAAACTTCTCCTAAGAACATGTATCTATCAGGCTGGCTGATAATCCTCCCACTACGATGAGGTACCAGTACGAAAATGGGTGAAGAAGTGGTATTTTCTTGATTATTGATCAAGCTCAATCGACCTTTGTCAAAGGAAGGAAAATTAGCGATAATGTTTTACTTACTCAAGACCTTTTAAGAGATTACCATAAAACTGGTGGTAAACCTCGGGCTGCCGCCAAGGTCGATCTTATGAAAGCATATGACCATGTAAATTGGACCTTCCTTTTTGATCTTCTTGATATTTTGGGTTTTCCTCCTTTAATGAGAAAATGGATCAAAGCTTGTATATCTACACCAAGGTATTCTATTAATTTTAATGGTGAGTCTGTGGGATACTTTGATGGAGCAAAAGGTCTTAGGCAGGGAGATCCCATGTCCCCTTACTTATTTGTAATCATTATGGATTCTCTGAGCCAACTGTTACAATTTAACATCCAGATTAGCTCCTTTTCCTTCCACTGGAAATGTGACAAAATGAAAATCTCACATCTTTGCTTCGCTGATGACTTAATTATTCTTTTAAATGGGGACTTGGAGTCAGCAAAACTAATAAGACATACTTTGAATCAATTTTATGATATTTCTGGCTTGCAAGCTAATAATACCAAAAGTTGTCTTTTCTTATCAGGGGTTGATGATAACTTGGCCACTGATTTGTTAAGTGAACTCCATTTTTCCAAAGGGAGTCTTCCCTTAAAGTATTTAGGAGTTCCTCTGATTACCACTAAATTAAAGAAATGCCATTGTGAAGAGCTTATTTCTAAAATTTGTTCTCGAATTAACTCTTGGAAATCCAAATTTCTTTCTTTTGCTGGTAGGACTCAGCTTATCTGTTCTGTGTTATCTGGGATTCAGCTTTTTTGGTCTGGAATGTTTATATTACCTAAAAGTGTCCTTAAACAGGTAGAACAATGTATGAGCAGATTTCTTTGGAGTGGAGGTACTGAAAGAGTTCATGGTGCCAAAATTGCTTGGGTGAATGTTTGTAAACCCAAAGAAGAGGGAGGCCTTGGACTAAAGGACATTTTCCTTACGAATACCGTGCTTAATCTGAAATATTTAGGGAGTATTCTTGACCCTTCTAATAACTCGTTATGGAAAAAGTGGATTCACATGTACATGCTCAAAACCAAAAGTATTTGGGAGGTGAAAGCCCCTGGACAATGTTCTTGGTTCTGGAGAAAGCTTTTAAAGATTAGGAGTATAGCTAGGCCTTCAATCAAACATAAAATTGGTAATGGTTTAAATACTTCACTTTGGCATGATAATTGGCTCCCTTGTGGGCCTTTGATTGAGAAATATACCTCTCGAATAGCCTATGATGCTGCTATACCACCTAATGCTAAAGTGGCAACTATTGTTTCTCAACTAGAATGGAATTGGCCTGCCTCTAATTCCATTGGACTTAATGAAGTTCGGGCCATTTTGTCTAATTTTTATCAGCCTACTCCACTTCAAGACAAAATTGTTTGGACTACTTCTCCTAATGGCAAGTTTAATTTCACTCATGTTTGGAACTACCTAAGACCCATAAATCCTGGTGTCCCTTGGTACCCTTTTGTTTGGTATTCTGGGAGCTCTCCTAGACAGAACTTTATGTTATGGCTAGCTATCCAGAGAAGGCTAGCAACACAAGATAGAATTTGTAACTATACTCCTGGGCCATTAGCATGTGCTTTATGCCTTAGACAAATGGACTCTCATGATCACCTTTTCTTTGAGTGTACTTACTCCAATTTCATTTGGCAGGACTTAATGCTGAGATGTAACCTGATTTGGAATGGCACCCCTTGGGATAACACTATTTCGTGGATGACCCAGCATTGGAAGGGGAGGAGGACACCTCAGCATATGATACCCAGAATTTGTTTGGGGGTTACAATTTTTGGCATTTGGAGAGAAAGAAACAAAAGAACCTTTCAGAACTCATCAACACCAAAAGAGCACCTTTTGAAGATCTTTGTCTCACAAATCAATGCTCAAATTAGGATCAAATAGAAAAGTCACAACTGTCTACAGGCCTTGCTTTGTAATTGGGAGTAGTTTTGTTTTGCTCTCACTTTTTCTCACTTTTTCTTAGATTGTTTTGGTGTGTTTCCTAGGTTTGGTTTTCTGTTTTGTCCCAATTATTTTGGCCTCTTGAGGCATTTTTAGTGGTTTGATTTGTCACTTGTCCTTATGCTTTGTGCTTTTGAATATCCTGGGGTATGCCCCTTGTACTTTTGTACATCCCCTTTTTGGAATCTATTTACCGTTTTCCAAAAAAAAAAACTGCGGGTTGAACTGAGGGCTCTCCTTCTATTTCTCTCAGATCTATCCTTCCCTTAGGTTTATGGTTCATGATATAATCATCCTCTAAGAAAACAACATTTGTACTAACAAACACTTTCTGTTCTCTTGGATCATAAAAATACCATCCATAAGTACCCTTTGGATACCCTACAAAATAATATACTTCTGATCTAGAATCCAACTTGCTCATCTTTCCTTTCAGCACATGTACCGGACACCCTCATATCCGGAGATGTTGCAAAGAAGGCTTGCGCCCAATCCACATCTCCCGTGGTGTCCTGGGAATAGATTTGCTTGGTACTAGATTTAGTATGTATGCAGCGGTTTCCAAAGCATAACCCCAAAGGAATAATGGCAACTCTAAATAACTCATCATTGACCTAGTCATGTCTAAAAGAGTCCGGTTCCTTCTCTCCGCTACACCATTCTGCTGAGGCGTGCCAGGTGCAGTCAACTGTGACAGAATCCCATTCTGTACAAGGTGATCAATAAACTCATTAGAGAGGTACTCGTCACCTCGATCAAATCAAATAGCTTTGATATGTGAGCCCAATTGCTTCTCCACTTCAGCCCTAAACTCTTTGAACTTTTCAAAGGCTTCAAACTTGTGCTGCATTAGGTACACATATCCATACCTAGAGTGGTCATCAGTAAATGTTATGAAATACTCATAACCACCCCTTGCTCTAATATTTATTGGTCCACACACATCAGTATGAACTAATTCCAACAATGTATTGGTTCTATTGCCCTTTGCAGGAAAGGGCTTTTTGGTCATCTTACCCTCTAAACAAGACTCGCAGACTTCCATTGGTTCGAGAACCAAATCGCCTAAGACCCCTTCTTTGACTAGTCTGCCAATCCTATTTAGATTGATATGGCCAAGCCTCATATGCCAAAGCCTTGTTGGATTAGTGGAAGGTTCTTTTCTTTTAGATGGTATAGTTACCATTGAGTTATTAAGTTCCAAGCAAGAATCTTTAGAAATATTGGGAGTGATCACATACAAACCATTTGATTTAACACCAGAACATATAAAAGAACTATTTCTTTTAATAACGACTTCAGGGTAGGCCAGTGAAAAAAAGATGTCTAGAGAGAGAAGCTCCTACCTCTCTCTAGAATTTGGTTAATCTTGGTTTTCATTATCCTCAAACTCATCTGTTAGTTCACTCTCTTTCTTTATTTCCCTTTTTCTTTCTTTCTTTCTTCCTCTCCATCTCTCTCTTTTTCTGTTTTCTTTTGGAAGTCATGATGAAAGGTCAAGTTAACAAGGTTAGATCTAAATCCGTAGGTGAAGGCATTGTTTCAAAAGGTTTTATAATTTCAAATCCTTCACAATCCATTATTAGTAAGATCAATGATGATGGGATCTCTGTGAGTTCTAAAGTTCCAAATGCTTCCATTGATGTTCCTCTGATTGGGCCTAATATTAATGTTGAATCTTTGAGTGAAGAGGAGCTGGAGCTCCCGGAGGATTGGGTTGATCCAAGATCCAATGATGAAGAGGTGAGTGGTCCATTGGAAGGAAGCTCCTTCAAATCTCTTCAAGATTCTAAGGAGATCCTAAGAAGGAAAAAGAAGGAAGCTTTAAGTGCTGCTATTTCAACTAGGAAAGTTGCTACTCAAGACTCTGCTTCTGTTGGTTCTTTGAAGGAGGGTGAACTTATAGTTGCTACCGAGTTAGGTAATGCAGAGAAGAATGTTGGACTTGATCCTTGCTTAGAAGTTGAGGATGAAGTTGATGTCCTACCATTTGATCATCCACTCAAGATTGGGTATGAAGCTTCTCAAAGAATTAATTCAAAACTTGTTGATGAAAATACTCTCCTTAGACCAAATGATTGCTGAAATGAGAAATAACAAAGAAGAGAATGTTGAGTCTCCACCCACTGATACGCATCCTCGAGGGAGATCCTCTATTGCTGGAAGAGCTCCATTTAGATCTTATGGAAAAAGGGAAGGAACTGGGAGTAGAGGAAGAACAGACTGGAGAGAGACTCAATTTGAGCATTTTGACATTTGTCCTGGAGCCCCCATCCCTTGTGATAAAAGGCCTGAAGTGGAGGCTTATTCTAGCATGGAGTACGGTTCACAAATTCTATATAAAGGGGATAACAAGAACACTATCTCTGGATCTGTTGAAAATAATAAAAATCAGCAGTTTGATCCAAAAAGTCACAAAGTAGCTATCTCTAAGGAGTTTGCCCAATCTAGGGCCCACACTTCTCCCTCTTTTGGGTCAAACGGTCAGAAACCTTATTATAATGTTTTTTTTTCGGAAAAGGGTTAATCAAGGCTATGGAGAAAACCTTATTATAATGTTGATATTCAAAACATCGAGAAAGGTGGGAACATGCTAGCTGGCTTGGTGGATCCTACACGCAAGGCTATGGACGCAATTTTAAAGGATGGAACTATTATTGCTGGTGAGTCAAAAAGGCATGGGCAAGGTGGTAATTTCGGTGCCCTACAGCAGCATGATCATGAGCACATGGGCATAGCCCCTTTTTCCTCAAAATCCGGCGAGTTGTCTAAAGATGAACCCAAATATACATTGGATAATTTACCTAATTCCCAAGACGCTGTCCATGTGGACAGGGGGAATCTTGATGCCTTGTATGTTGTTTCAACACGCAAGGGTCACGTGGGTGGCCAGGATCAAGTGGGTGGGGGCTCGTCTTTTGTGAATGAAGCAACAACTAAGGGCATGTGTGAGGTTATGCACCAAGTGTCAACCGTAGCCAATGGCATGCACATGGGTTTCCCTTCTTTACCCTTAAAACCCGGCGGTGTGTTCCCCTCTTATCTAGAGACCAACACCACAAAAGGGCCTATCAAACCGCTTGGTTCTACCTATACTGCTACACGTGTGGAGAGAGAAATACATTCAGCTCCGGGGTCTCACTCACAGGGTCTCTCATTTAATATTGCTGAATACTCAGTTGACTCGATTTCCTATTCAAAAAATTCTCAAACCCGGCCATCAACCCGTTTGGACACATCTGTTGATGCGCACATGGACTCCACCCTTTCCGTAATACCCGATGGCATTTCTGGTGCTGCTCCAAGCTATGCCAGCCCCACCCATGCTCCATAACATGCAGAGTCCACTGCACAACTATTATAGCTAAAACCGAGTATCATCCCTGATGTTAGAACTACCAAATCTGTGGGGCCACAGGTTGGCTTAGCTTATCCTACCCCCTCCACTCCTTTAACTATAGTCCCCCAATCAGGACCCTCCTTACTCTAAGCCTCATACTCAATCAGCTCAGAAATTTGCTCCTAGCTGGGCCTCTATCTTACAACCGAAAGTAGCTGCTGAGATTAAGCTAAAATATACAAACATAATCGGAATATGGATCGCATTAAAATTAGTATGCCGCAAGATCTGATTGAAAGTGGAAGCATAGCATGGGATAATACTTTGGTAGGCTACTTTATAGGCAAAAAAACTCCCCTATTCACTGGTCAAGAATGCCACTGCCAAATTATGGGACAAAGCAGGCCTTCATGAAATGCTAGCAACTGACTCAGGTTATTTCTTTTTCAAATTCAACTCTAAAGAGGAAAGTAATGCTGTGCTGGAGGGAGGGCCTTGGCACATTGCTGGGCAGCCTATCATCTTAAAACAATGGCAGGTTGGCCTGGAATTAACTAAGGAAGCTCAAGCTACTATCCCAATTTGGGTTAATATCTACAACATTCCCCTCGAGTATTGGAATCCTGATGGGCTCGGATATATTGCTAGTGTTATCGGTAAGCCGCTACACGTCCATAAAATGACAGCTTCATGCCGCCGTATTTCGTTTGCTCGTATGTGTATTGAAGTCAGTGCTGATTTTGAATTGGTCGACATTGAATTTGTCGACCCCAGTTGTGGTGAAACAAACTTGATTACCTTGAAAGTTGAGTATCAATGGAGTCCAATTAGGTGTGCAAAGTGCAGGAAATTTGGTCATAACTGTGCTACTATCCACTCTGCCCCTAAAACCCAAAAGCAGGTCGCAAGACCCTCATCTCCCTCTATGAGGATTCAAGAGGAGGGTATCTGGATGGTTGTTAGCAAAGGCAAGAATGTGGTTGACCCAGATCAAAGGTGTGTTCCTTCTACCTCAAATCAACCTGAGAAATCCCAAGATTTGGCCTATACCAACAAGACAGATTTGTTAAGTCAATCTCCCTCTGGGGTTGTTCTTACTGAGACAAGGCCTTCCAATGTTTTTAATTTAGGCCAACAAATGGGGAAGCCCCCCTTCCCCCAACAGCTATTCTACCCATAGTTAGTGAGCTAAAATGGAACCTGATCTTAGCTCTGATATGAGATCTCTAGCTCAAACTAATTCTCAAGTTTCTACCATTGATGATAATGTCAGTTATGCCATGCAGAAACAATGTCCTGACTTGCTCAAGAAAAACCAGTTTGATATATTACAAGAGGCCCATCACCCAACTGAATCTATATCTTTGGGGACTAGTAAAAAGGCACAAGAGAAGGAGTGTTGTGAAGAGGATCATGAACAACAATATGCTGAGATGCAAAATCAGGAAACAAATACGAGCAACCCTCCCAATGAGGAATCTTGTCCCGGGAAGATTGTGAACAACAAGTCTTTTTTCCAACATCCTATGTCAAGGGAATCTAATGAGGACTCGAGTTATGATGAGGAGCAGTCTACCCAAATACTTTCTTGTGAAAAATATTTGGAAGCTCCCAGCCCAAAGATCTCTCCAAGCCACTCCAACAAGCAGGAGAACAAAGCAGGAGGTTCTTCAGGTAAGAAAAAACACTCTTCCAAACATCGTTAATGATAATTAGTTGCTGGAATATCAGAGGTCTTAACGACCCCACCAAATAACTTAAAATTTCCAAGTTTGTGTTTACTCAAAAAGTTGATGTTATGGGTATTGTTGAAACCAAAGTGAGAATTCCTAATCAAACCAAGATACAAAGGACCATGCTTCCTAATTGGAACTTTATTACTAACAGCCAACCGGATTCTGTGGATAGAATTTGGGTTGGCTGGAACCCTAATAAAGTAACTTTAACTGTCTTACAAATTACTAGGCAAGTTATCCATGTTAAAATTGAGTCTTTGGATCATTTGCAGTCGTTTGAGGCATCTTTTGTTTATGGCTTTAATACCATCCAAGGTAGAAGGCCCCTTTGGTCTACCTTGAGAAATATTGCAGCTTCTATTGGTGATATCCCTTAGATTAGTCTCGGGGATTTTAACTCCGTATTAAATTCTAATGAAATTTTTGAGGGTAATCTAGGAAGAGACCAAGGAGCTGTTGAATTTAATGATCTTGTGAATGCCACTTGTCTTGTAGATCTTAGATTTACAGGTATCTTCTTCTCTTGGTGCAACCGGTAGTTTGACTCGTTAAACTTTACTAAAAGAAAGCTTGACAGAGCTCTTGTTAATCCAAGATGGCTGGACGTGTTTCCCTCAGCTTATGCAGACTTTCCCCCCTCTGGTATCTCTGACCACTCTCCTATTATTGTCAACTTATCTCCCTCTGCTAAACGAAAAGGTAAACCTTTTAAATTTTATAATTATTGGACAGAGTTGGAAAATTTTAATGATACTGTGAGCACCGCCTTGACTAGGCACATTGATGGCACTTTCCAATTTCAATTATTCCATAGGTTAAAGAACCTTAAGGGTGCTTTGAAAATTTTAACCAAGGATTCTTTAGGCAAGGAGAGAATTTTAGCTAATAAAGCTAGGGAAGACCTTTGGGCTTGTCAAAGGAAAATGGATGAAAAACCAGATGACACTACCCTTAGAATCCTTGAAAAAGAACTGATGCAGGTTTTCTTAAAAGCCATTCACATTGAAGAGGAGATAATTAGGCAAAAATCTAGAATTCAATGGCTCGATGCTGGGGATAAGAACACTGCTTATTTTCATAATTCTGTTAAAATCCGTAGGAACCACAAACGTATTGTGACTCTTGTTCAACCTGATGGTACCAAGACCACCAATGAAGGGGAAGCCAAAATTGAAGTAGTGAGATACTTTAAATCTATGCTTGGCACCCCTGCGGATAATCCATATCCTGGTATTAGTGAATTGAGGAGGGTCATCCATAACCGTATCTCTACTGATTTATCTAACCCTATGGATGACATTCCTAGTGATGAGGAAATTAAGGAAGCCCTCTTTAGTATCCATAGCAATAAAGCTCCGGGTCTTGATGGGTATAATGCTCATTTTTTTAAGAAAACCTGAACAACCACTGGACCCTTAGTTACCAAAGCTATCAAAGAATTTTTTACTTCGGGCCAACTGTTAACTGAGTCAAATGTTACCATTATTGCTCTTATACCCAAAATCCTCAATCCGTCTAAGATGAGTGAATTTAGGCCTATCTCGTGTTGTAACACGATCTACAAATGCATCTCTAAAATTATATCCAAAAGACTTCAAAATGTTTTACCTTCTCTGGTTGACAATGCCCAATCTGCTTTTATCAAGGGTAGAAAAATCAGTGACAATGTTCTTCTTGCCCAGGATCTTATGAGGGACTATCATAAGCCTTCTGGCCACCCTAGAGCTTCGGCTAAGGTTGACCTTATGAAAGCTTATGATAGTGTGAGTTGGGAATTTTTACTTGATCTTCTTGATGTTCTTGGTTTTCCTCCTAGGATGCAAGGGTGGATTAGAGCTTGTATTACTAGTCCTAAGTACTCTATTAACTTTAATGGGGAATCTGTAGGGTACTTTGAGGGTGCTAAAGGTCTTAGGCAAGGTGATCCTATGTTCTTACCTTTTTGTTCTTGTCATGGATACGCTTAGCCAATTGATTCAGCATAACATCAATCGATCCTCTCATTTCAAATACCATTGGAGATGTGATAAACTCAAAATTTCCCACCTATGTTTTGCCGATGACCTTCTTTTATTTTTCAATGGTGATGTGAATTCTGCTTCAGTTATGAAAAAATCTTTAGATCAATTTTATAACTTTATAGGCATGAAGGCAATGATAACAAAAGCTGTTTGTTTATTCCAGGAATGGAGGAAAACACTTCTAATAATATTTGCCGCTGCCTCCCTTTTACCCTTGGTTCCCTCCCAATGAAGTACCTAGGTGTTCCGTTGATCACCACTAGACTTAAGAAGGGAGACTGTGATGATCTCATCCAGAAAATCACCTCAAGAATCACTTCTTGGACCTCTAAATTTCTTTCATATGCTGGCAGGCTTCAACTTATCCAATCGGTCCTTGCAGGGATACAAAACTATTGGGCTGCCATGTTTATTCTTCCTAAAAGTGTCCTTAAGCATATAGAGAGTTTAATGTGTAGATTCCTTTGGACCGGAAGAACTGAAAAGGCACATAGTGCTAAAGTTGCTTGGGACATTGTTTGTAGACCTAAGAAGGAAGGGGGACTTGGTCTTAAAAATCTTACTCAATTGAATTCTATTTTAAATCTTAAACATATTTGGGCTATTTTTACTTCTAAAACCAAGTCCCTTTGGGTGGACTGGATACATACTTACCTGTTGAAAAGGAAAAGTTTTTGGGAAGTCAAGATCCCATCCCAATGCTCCTGGTATTGGCGGAAACTCCTTAATCTTAGGTCTATGGCAAGACCAATGCTTAAGCATAGGATTGGTAATGGGTGTGGCACTTTTCTCTGGTACGATAACTGGCATCCTATGGGTCCTATTTTGGACAGAGTTGGAAGACGTGTCCAATATGATGCCGCCATCCCTTTGAATGCCAAAGTTTCCGATGTTATTAATGGAAGTGAATGGAATTGGCCTCTTACAAACACTCTTGAATTAATGGATATTAGAGGCCAATTACATTCCTTACCTCTCCCGACTACCTCTAGTGATGTGATTCAATGGTTACCCTCCCCAAATAATGTGTTCTCTTCTGCTAACACTTGGGATTATGTTAGAACTCACTATCCGAAAGTCCCTTGGCACGGCCTCACACAGTTCTCGAGTCATATCCCTCGCTATAGTTTTATTATGTGGTTGGCTATTCTTCATAGATTATCCACACATGATAGAATCTGTACTTACACACCAGGACCTCTTGCTTGTGTTCTTTGTCATAAAGATATGGAATCTCATGACCATTTATTCTTTAAGTGCTCTTATACTTCTTATGTGTGGCAGGGAATTCTTAATAGGTTGGAAATCTCTTATTCCGCCCCCTCTTGGGATGATCTTGTGGCTTGGGCAGCGAACAAGTGGAAAGGGAAGACTCCAAGGCATGTTATTCCTAAAATGTGCATTGGTTTGGTTGTATATAGCATTTGGAAAGAAAGGAATGCTCGAAGTTTCAAATTAGAAGTGAAGCCTAAGGAAAGAGTGTTACAAGACATTTGTCTCCAGATTTTCTTACAGATTCAAACAACATGGAAGAACGATCCCCATCTTCCTCAGTACATTGGAAGATGGACCTTTTCTACATAGTGGGGACTTTTGCTTTGGTCCTCATGTTTTGACATGCTTGACCTTGCCTTAATGTAACTCTTGAGTGTTTGGTGAGTTGTAAGTTTGATTAGTGCTTTTGTTTTTAGGATAGGTCATTCTCTGGGTTTTGGCTTTTGATTTTTTCCTATCCTATGTCGCATTGTCTGGATGCATTTTCTTCTTTGTGCTGATTGTATATCCTAGGGTATGCCCCCTTGTACTTTTGTACAGTGCCGTTTGGCTTTCTTTTTCGTTTAAATTAACCTTTTTCCGAAAAAAAAAAAAAAACAACTTCAGTTCCTAAATGAAAAGAATAACCATTATTCGATAAATTAGAAACTGAAATTAAATTACGTCTCATTGAAGGGATGTAAAGTACATCTGATAAAATCAAAACTTTATTGTCTAGAAATTCTAAAACTACGACTCCTATAGCAACCGCAGAAACGGTTGCACTAGAACCTAGAGTAAGTATGATTTCCCCATCACTGCACCTCCTGGTTGATCTGAACCCCTGCAATGAATTACAGATATGGTTAGTCGCACCAGAATCAATGCACCAAGTGTTTGAAGTATCCGTAATAAAACTTACTTCAATCACATCTGATTCAATCATACCTTGAACTCTTGTAGCTAAGAATTCTGGACAGTTCCTCTTCCAGTGGCCCTTCTCACCGCATTGGAAACACTTTCCTTTGCCTTGGCCACCCACCTTCCCTTTGCCCTTACATTTTCCCTTAGATTTTGCAATCTTAGGGACCGGTCCAACACTTAGACAACCAGTGCCAGCCTTCTTCTTCCCTTTCTTTCCTTTCGGTGTAGATCGGGAAGAGGAAGTGCTTTTCTCAACGTTCAAGACGTTGACCCTAGGTTTGATCACCCCTTCCACTGCCAAAAGAGAACTCATCAATTCGCTCATTGAAAAATTCATTTGATTCATATTATAGTTAAGTTTAAATTGAGCGAATGAAGGCGACAGGGAATTGAGGATCATATCAACTTGGGTCTGTGCATCGATGTTGGCACCTAGGGTCTCCAGCTCGTTTAAATAACCAATCATTTTTAAAACATGTTCTTTGACTGGTGTCCCTTCCGACATCTTTGCACTCATTATCTTTTGCATGGCTACCTGTCTAGCAGGTATGCCATGCTCCCCGAACATCATTTTCAGGGATGTGATAATGTCACTGGCAGAATCATTCGATTGGAATTGGTGTTGCAACACACCAGCCATTGAGACCAGAATATAGCAACCATTCCATTCGACTTCTTCCATTTGTCGAACTCGCGTCTGGCAGCTGCCGAAGCATTTGCCGCGGGTTCTTCGGGGCATGGGGTGGTGAGGACATATATGTGATCCTCCGCAGTTAATACAATGTCAAGGTTTCATTTCCATTCAGTGTAGTTATTTCCAGTTAACTTGTTTTGAGTGAGTATGGTGGCAAGTGGACTAAATGTAGATCCAGACATTATGATTTACTGTCAAATCAAAAGACAAAATAAATATGAATATCATATTTGACAGTTTGAAATAAAAGAATCCTTAAAACTCTTATTTTAAAACAAAGTCGCCGGAATATCGAGACAAAAGAATAAAGCCTCCGTGTGGTGGTCAATTTTCAATTTTTCGATTAATCAAAACTTGTCCTCTATGCAACTCTTGCAAAACAAGTTATGACTCCCGATCCCTTTTGATCTCTAA
Source organism: Hydrangea macrophylla (assembly GCA_033977485.1). Lineage (NCBI taxonomy): Eukaryota > Viridiplantae > Streptophyta > Magnoliopsida > Cornales > Hydrangeaceae > Hydrangea > Hydrangea macrophylla. Next base: position 81,619,031 of record CM066994.1, read on the forward strand.
GTTTCTGAAAAATGTCCCGTGTGGGATCCCTTATCCATAGCTTAGCTAGTGTGTACCATTAACTAGGATCCAATCACAACCGTCTCAAGTAGCGCCTCCGTGTGGTGGTCACCCTCTAACACGTCTGATTGATCCTATCAAAGGAAGTTCACATCTAGTAACCAATGAGTAATACACCCTCCTTATGGAATGATGATCACCCCTTAGGTGACACAGAATGCACCACTCATCTTATAGTGAACCGTTAATGCAAGATCGTGGGTGTTTATTAATAAGACCTCTCCCACTAGATTTAGAAATTAAGGATTTTGCTTTTAAAAAAATGTTTCCACACATTACCCATAAAACATCCAATGTTTACTAATGCGTTGAAATGGTTTTTGAATTTAATTTTAGAAAACTTGTTTTACGTGCATACAAGTAGTAACAATATAATTAAATGCCAATCACAAACCAAGCACATAAAACAAAAAACTAAAATTGAAAATAAAGACATCCAAACAATGTCTCTATCGAAAAATGATTGTGTGTGTTATGTGATTAGAGAGAGAAGCTCTTCCTTCTCTCTAGGATTGTGTGTGTTATGTGATTTTTGTTCTGGAATGGGTAAGAAAGGGAGGAATTCTGGTTCTTCTCCTTCTTCTTCTTCTCTCAATAAGGCTAAGCCACATTCTGGTTCAAGTTCAAGGCTGAATGACTATTCCTCTACAGACTCAAACCTTCAAAATGATTGGGCTATCAAGGAGGCTTGTACTTCCTCAGAACCATCATCAAGGGCCACAACTATGGGGGCTCTGTCTGTTATCAATCCAGATCTAGAGAAAAAATATATCCTCAAAGGAGATGGGTCTGTGCTACTTAGAAATGGATCCAATATTGATAGTCCCCAATCTGCAGGACAAGTTAGAGTGCTTAATGTGGCTAAACCAACTGCTGGTCCTACCCACTTTGAAGTGGAATCTCCTCTCATCACTGAGTTGGATCCAAAAGTCACTCCTTTTCATGGAAAACCTGATTTGGAGTTGCATAAAGATTGGAAAAGTGATAGCTCCAATATGGGGGATAAAGATGATGAACAACCTGTGGTTAAAATCCCTTTCAAGTCTCTACAAGACTCAAATGAGATCCTCAAGAAAAAGAAAAAGATTGTCAATGCAGAAGTGGCCCTTAGTGAAGAAGTGGACCAAACGCATAAGATGACATGTGTTAATGTTGGTGAGGATTCTGGCTCTGGCTTCATCATCTCAAATCCCTCTCTGACTGAAATGGTTAGCTTGACTAATGATAATATAGTTGTGCTCTCTAAGGAAAGTGTCAGTTGCGGGAAGATCATTAAAGGTAATCCAAAGGAAATGGAAACTATTGGAAATATGGCTCAGGTGAATTCCCTTAGTCGTATCGCTGAATTGGAAAATGAAATCTTGAAGCTTAAATCTAAAGGCTCTCTGGGTAATTGTGCGGATGAAGTTGTGTTGAAGTCCCAAGATTCAGGCATCAACAAGGATATCCGTACAGGTTTTGATCTGTATAATGTGGATGATTTAAATTCCATGGTGTTTGTGGATGGTGCCTCTCACGCGCCCAACGGTCACAAAGACTCTTCTCACAAAGCTGCTACGCAGCACATGGGGGTGATTGCTTTTTCCGGAATTTCAGGCGGCTTGTCCCCCACCTCGTGCGTGAGTGATCAGCCACTTGCGTCTCCCAGCATGTTTAACTCTGGCCCATTGCAAATAGCCACTGCACCCCATGTGCAATGCAGCAGCTTTTCCTTGAAACCCGGCGGCTTGTCTACTACTTTTCCTAATGCTAGTCTCGTGAGAACCAACTGCCTTGGCAATACACAGGTTTCCTCTGGTCATCTGACTCTTGTCTCTAATCATCCAATAGATGGGTCCACTCCTATACCTCAGCCACATAAGCAACAGGGTGTGAGCCCAACCTTACCTGCCGTGTCATCCTCTAGCTCTGGCACTACTCCACGTTTGACCCATGAGCCAACTGCTATTTTACAAAACCCCCCCTCATCCTGGGCGTCTTTGGTAAAAAAAGATGTTCCGAAAAATCTCAACCTTAGTTTCCTTAAACCCAAAGAAGGCTCGGACAGGACCTTGGTCAAAATTCCTGAAGATCTTACTTCTCAGGGTAGCCGTGCATGGGATAACACACTTGTGGGGCACTTCATTGGTAAGAAGCTCCCCTATACTCTTGTGAAGAATGCAACAACAAGGCATTGGGCCAAGAAAGGGTTAACTGATATGCTTGCAACAGATTCAGGCCATTATATCTTCAAATTTAACTCAAGTGAGGAATGTGAATCAGTGTTGGAAAATGGCCCCTGGCAAGTGGCTGGTCAGCCCATCCTGCTTCGAAATTGGCGAGCTGGTATGACTTTAGATAAAGATGCTCCAGCTACTGTCCCCATTTGGGTCCATATTTATAATATTCCTTTAGAATATTGGAATACTGAAGGACTTAGCCTCATTGCTAGTACTATTGGGAGGCCTTTGCACATGGATAGAATGACTGCCAATTGTAGACGAATCTCATATGCCCGAATCTGCATAGAGGTAAGTGCTGCTCAGGAATTGTTAAAGAACTTTGACATTGAAGTCATTGATCCCATCAGCAAGGAACCAGAGAGAATCAGCCTTACAGTTCAATATCAGTGGAATCCACTTAGATGTGCTAAATGCAAACGCTTTGGCCATGACTGCTCCAGAATCCATATGCCCAAGTCACAGCCCAAGCAGAACAATATTCCTAAACAAACCAGGGACCCTATTAGCAGTGAATCAGAGGGAGCGTGGAAAATCAAAGGTAAGGGTAAAATGGATGCTGAGGTCGACCTGTCTCTAGCTGCTACTTCCTCCCCATCCATAGAGGTAGTGGATAGTCTTGTTAATCCCCCTCAGTTTGATGCCCCCCCAATTACAAATACTGATAATATGATCAAAGGAAGTAAAACTGAGACTCAGGAAGCTCTTCTTGAACTTATACCCTCAGAATCTAAGGGGGCCCCTTCAAGTTCTCCAAAGGGTCCTACTGGAGTAGTCCAATCTAAATCTATACAAGTCATAGTTACTAAGGGTAGCATTAACACCAATCTCCTGAATCTACAAGGGCCTGAAATCACAAAGACAAACCAATTCTCTTTACTTGAAGTGTCTGAACAAGATGAGAATGGTCAAATTGAGAATACTGGTCAGGATGCAGATCCTCCCAGTGTCATCCTGGAAGAAAAAGGGAATGGGGTTTCTGTAGAGCCCCAACTAACTGATGCCACCCAGAGTCCCACTCTTACCAACAATCAAAGGAGCAATAGCATAGAAGCAGATCCTCCCTCTGGTAAGCACAAGAATAAGCAGAATTAATTCCCAAAAAAAAAAAGAATAAGCAGAACCTCCTACAGGTTTCCTCAGGTAAGTGCCACCAAACCCGTCACAGTTTTTAATGATTATTAGCTGTTGGAATATTAGAGGCTTAAACCAGCCCCTTAGGCAAGCTGAAGTTGCCAAATTTATTTATGAAAATAACCTGGATGTTCTTGGGATTATTGAAACCAAGGTTAGGCAGGTTAACGAAAACTTTGTTAAGAAAAATTGCTTCAAGAATTGGAAATTTGTAACTAACAGTAGTTCCAATAATGTTGGAAGGATTTGGATTGGCTGGAATCATGACAAACTTAACCTTACTGTTTTAAAAATTACTTCTCAACTTGTCCATGTTTGTATTGAGAAGGATGATAAGTCCATTATTTTTGAAGCTGCTTTTATTTATGGCTATAATACTGGTCAGGCTAGAAAGGAGCTTTGGTCTGACTTGAAGTCTATTTCTATGAGTATTAACTCTACTAATTTTTTGGCTTTTGGTGATTTCAATGTCACTTTGTGCCCTGAGGAAGTTTCTGATCCTAATTTTGGGTGGAACAATGACATCAAGGATTTTAAAAAAGCTATTAACGAAAGCTGTCTAGTGGACCTCAGGTACACTGGAGAACAATTTACATGGTGTAATAGAAGGTATGGCAGGGAAGATTTCTCTCAAAGAAAACTTGATAGAGCTCTGGTTAACCAATCTTGGATTGATAATCTCCCTAATTCTTTTGCCCATTTCCATGCTCCAGGTATCTCTGATCACTCTCCTATAGTTGTTCATCTGGATAATAGCCATAAAAGGAAAGGCAGAACTTTTAAGTTCTATAATTATTGGACGAAATTGGACAAGTATGGTGACATCGTTACGAATGCTTGGAACCAACATGTTAATGGGACAGCCCAATACCAAATTTGCCAAAAACTTAAACTTCTCAAGCAAGATCTCAAAAAATTTGGTAAGGCTACTATTGGCCAGGAAAGAGTCATTGCTGACAAGGCTAGACAAGACTTAAAACTTGCCCAGTCAGCTTTACTTGGGGATCCAGATAATATCTCTTTTATTGACAATCAAAAAAGTTGTTTAAAAATTTTTCAAGAAGCTATTTGTGTTGAAGAAGAGATTCTTAAACAGAAATCTAGATTACAATGGTTGGAGGCTGGAGATAAAAATTCTAGATACTTCCACATGTCTATTGCTGCTAGAAGGAACATGAAAAGGATTCTTATTCTTGAAAAACCTGATGGTAGCCTCACTACTAACTGTGATGATGCTAAAGAGGAAGCTGTTAGGTATTTTAAAGCCTTGCTTGGCACTCCCTCTCACCATTCTTACCCTGGTAAAGAAGTCCTTAGGACTTTTGTTCACAAAAGAATACCTGTGGAGTTTCTAGCAGATTTGGATAGGATTCCTTCTGATACTGAGATAAAAACTGCTTTTTGTAGTATGCACAATAATAAAGCCCCTGGCCCAGATGGCTATAATTCTTATTTTTTTAAGGACTCTTGGGCTATTACTGGCCCTTCCATCTTAGCTGCTATTAAAGAATTTTTTCAAACTGGTGAACTTCTTAGGGAGTCTAATACTACTCTTATTGCTTTGATCCCTAAAGTGCCTAATCCTACCAAGATGGGGGATTTTAGGCCCATTTCCTGCTGCAATACCATTTACAAGTGTATTTCCAAAATTATTGCTAGTAGGCTCCAATTGATTCTCCCTGACTTGGTGGATCAAGCGCAATCTGCTTTTATCAAAGGTAGGAAAATCTGTGATAATGTCTTGCTGGCTCAAGATCTTCTTAGGGACTACCATAAATCCTTGGGTAAGCCTAGAGTGGCAGCTAAAGTGGATATTATGAAGGCCTATGATAGTGTTAGTTGGGAATTCCTTTTTGATATTTTGGATGTTCTTGGCTTCCCCCCCAAATTAAAGAAATGGATCTATGCTTGTATAACTACTCCTAAATACTCTATTAACTTTAATGGTGAATCTGTGGGGGTTTTTTGAGGGTGCTAAGGGCATTAGGCAAGGGGACCCTATGTCTCCGTATTTGTTTGTCCTTGTTATGGATACCCTTAGTCAATTACTCCATCATAACATCAATAATAGACCTTTTAATTACCATTGGAAGTGTGAGAAATTACACATCTCTCACCTTTGCTTTGCTGATGACCTTCTCATCTTTTTTGCTGGAGATGTGGAAGGTGCCACTCTGATTAGGCATACTCTCGATCAATTTTTCCTCCTTCAGTGCCTTCAAGCTAATAATGCTAAGAGTTGTCTCTTTTTCTCTAATGTCGATGTTGATGTTGCTGATAGCATCTTAACAACTTTAAACTTTGTGAAAGGCAATTTGCCCATTAGGTACCTTGGGGTTCCTTTGATCACGTCTAAACTTAAAAAGCAAGACTGTGAGGTTTTGGTTAATAAAATTTGTGCTAGAGTTAATTCCTGGAAATCAAAATTTTTGTCTTATGCTGGTAGAGCTCAACTTATTAACTCTGTTTTATCAGGTATCCAACTTTATTGGTCTGGTATGTTTGTGCTTCCCAAAGGAGAACCTCAAACAAGTTGCTCAAACTATGTCCAGATTTCTATGGGCTGGTAATACTAATAGTAGCCATGGTGCCAAAGTTGCTTGGGACAAAGTTTGTAGACCCAAAAAAGAAGGAGGGTTGGGGTTTAAAGATATCTATTTAACTAATACTGTTTTGAACCTCAAGCACATTGGAAATCTCTTAGATCCCTCTAATCAATCCCTACGGTACAAATGGGTCCATATGTACATGCTTCGTAACAAAAGTTTTTGGCAGGCCAAAATCCCTTTCCAATGCTCTTGGTACTGGAGAAAATTATTAAAACTTAGACAAGTTGCTAAACCTTTAATCACTCATAGAGTTGGTAATGGTGATCATACTTTTCTTTGGTTTGATAATTGGCTCCCTTTGGGTCCTTTGTTAGACAAATTTTCTAATAGAATTGTCTATGATGCTGCGATTAACATTAATGCCAAAGTTAGTGCTATCATTAGAAATGGGGAATGGGTCTGGCCTGGCTCTCACTCTATTGAACTTGATGAGGTCAGATCCATTTTGTCCTCCTTCCATCAGCCTTCTGATTCTAAGGACTCTGTTTGTTGGACTGTTACTCCCACGGGAGTCTTTAACGTATCCCTTATTTGGAATCACTTGAGGGATCACACACCTACTGTCCCTTGGCATAATATAGTGTGGTTCAAAGGAGGTACCCCTAGACAGAATGTCATCCTCTGGCTTGCGGCCCAAAATAGGCTTTCTACCCATGATAGAATTTATGCTTTTACTCCTGGTCCTCTTGCTTGTTTATTTTGCCGCTCTCAAATGGAAACTCATAATCATTTGTTTTTTGCATGCCCTTACTCCTCATTTATTTGGCAGGAACTTATGCTTAGATGCGGATTGACTTGGAATAGGTACTGCTGGAATGATACCTTGGTTTGGATGGTTCAGCATCTTAAAGGAAAGCAATTTCATCATGATATCCCTAAAATCTGCTTGGGAGTTGCTGTGTATGGTCTATGGAAAGAAAGGAACAACAGGATCTTCAAGCATTCCTTTTGTCCTAGAGAAATCACCCTTGAGAACTTTATTTCCCAAATTAACATTCTTATTAGGATTAAATGGAAGCATCATAGTGCTTTTGATACTATTATTAGCAAGTGGATTTAGTGCTCCTTGTCTTTTTCGGCAAGCCATCTTGTTTTCTTTTTTGTTGGGGCTGCCAGGTTTGTTTTTTCTGTAGCTTCCTTTGCTACTCATTTGGGTTGGATAGGTGGTGTTGTTTTTTGGTTGGGTGGGTCTTCTAGAGGATCTCCTTCCCACGTTGCATAGCTTCCTATGCTTGTTTTCTTTTGTTCTCATTGTAAATCCTGGGGTATGCCCCTTGTACTTTTGTACATCTCTTTTTTGGAATTTATTTACCCTTTTTTCCGAAAAAAAAAAAAAAAAAAAAAAACAATGTCTCTATCTCCCATGGCTCTATCTCCATAGAACCTTCTTTTGGTTTGATCGCCTCCAGCTCCAGCTCCATCTTCATGGACAACGGCTTGCTCTTTCTTCTTTATGGATTTTCTAATTCTATTACATTGGTCCTATACTTCTTTCGAAGCTTACAATTTATCTAGAAATAGAAAATGCAACAGTAACAATAAAATAAAAAGGCTAGGGAAACCGGTGCGACTTTCCTTTTCGTAGGATTGAAATCGCAGCGCCCTTTACATATGCCTTAAAACCAAAACAATAATAAACATGATATACACCAATCTCAAAACATTCAAATACCAAAATTTAAATAGATCTTGGTGCCATGGGAGATAGCGACTAAACTTGCTGCAAAAGGGTTAGTCGTACATGCATCCACACATATATAACAAATATATCTAACTATTGGAACCCCCAATTGATTCACACAGTGTATAAACCCTTTATGCACTGAATTAGAACTTAAAACAGCATCTTTCTTCTCTGTCACTGTTCGATCGATCGAAGACCGTTCGATCGCTCGAACCTTCGATCGATTGAACACTGTTCAATCGCTGAACAGTCTGTTTCACATAATGATTTGAAAATTTTATAGAATATTTTAAAATAAAAGTATTTAATTTCAAAACTCCTTAAAACTATGAAACAGAGAGCCTGACAAAGAATCTGTCTCGATCGATCTAACTTCATTCGATCGATTGAACACCAGAAGGTTTCGATCGATCGAAGACTGTTCGATCGCTCGAGTACAGAGGATGTTCGATCGATCGAACCCGCCTTGCATCCTATGCAATCACAAATTTGTACTCTGCTGCGATAACACTGCAGAAAAAGATCTATGACAATGCCATTTCGAAAACAGTTCTAAAATCAACATGCAAATCAAAACTAGTGTTCCAAAACGCATCTATAGATCCAAACAAGCGTGGCTTTGATACCAATTGATGAAAAAACTGGTTTAAGTTAAAAGTTTAAACCCGCAGCGGAAAAGTCAAGTTATAAAAACTTAATGGTAGCCCAGGATCTACTACTCGTTAATTCCATAGATGCGCACAAGAGGGGACAAGAGTTATACCTTAGTGTCTTGAACCCAATTCTGATTTTCTTCTTTTTCCTTGGTGATGCAGCAGCCTCCACTAGGTTGTCTTCACCCTTATGTCTCCTGCGGATGCTTGTCGGAGAGACTAAAGATGGTGGGATCTCTAATAGAGAGGAAAAAGAAGGTTTGGGGCTCTAAAAATAGTTTCTGCAGCTTCTGACGTTCTAAAACGACAAACTCCTTTTCCAGAACGCAGCTGCCCTATTTATAGATTTCCAGAACCGACCTAGACTTTGAGCGATCGAAGATCTTCGATCGATCGAACCATTCTCGATCGATCGAGACTGCCAAGACTTCAATCGATCGAACATACTTCAATCGATCGAACTTGTCTTGACAACTTCCTCATGTGTCTTTACAAGTATCCTGGCAGAGCTAAGAGTGGGACCTCCTAGGCTCTTTATTGTTGGCTCAGACCAGTTTGTTAATTACCGAGACCAAACTCTTTGATCAGCAAACTAACTAACTGGTCAGTTAACGTTTACTCCACTATAAAACGATAACTGAACTCCAACGCAAAAGAACATATCCGAAGGGATAACTAGACTTGTATGTTGTACTAATGTCCCTCTACCTTCAGTATTCGTAATCATATTCAGGTAGTCGGATAACTGTTACTGTCAACCTGAATCATGATTACTTCTTGTATTCCTTGAGTCCCATTCACCTCTCATGATTACCAAACATGTTGATAACTCTTATCAACAAGACTGCAGTACTCAGTAATCGACTTGGTGACATTCTCAAGGGAATGCTTACTCTGAAACAGAGGGTAGATTCTGTCTTGACAATATATGTTCACAACCCTATGAATATGACATGCCCAAGATACCCAGGTGTTGATCTTCTATAAACCTCACTGATTGGTAAGTCAAAGCAGCCATATCCACAGTCTGTGTTCATAATCGTCTCAAGATTAAGAACACGTACCTTATACAAGTTATGAATTCCTATCAACTGATTGACAGTCTTGGGTGTCAATAGGAAAGCTCAGGTCCGTCAATGCACTATAAGCACTAGCATGTTAACTAAGAGTTAAACTCTAGTGATTGAGATTAATCACTCCATCCAATGGTAGTTAATCATGCTACAATGTAAACCTGATGAGATATCTAGTCTCATCATCCACTGTGACACATTCTAAGTAACAAAGAATAGTAATTCGTATCTCACTTGTATGTATCTCATACATTCACGAATTACTTACTATGATACTTAAGGTTAACAATCATCTTATGAAAGAAACATACATAACTAAATGTAAAGTTGATATCCATATATTAAAATGTCAATGTCTCATATATAAAGTAATGGTTTGAGGGCACAAACCCAACATTACCTAGTTTTTCGCTACCTCTAGAGTCATTCACCGCACTAGACATATCTGGTGATGTTGGGATTATGCAAATTACTCCTATCAAACCAGCTAATGAAAGCCAAATGTACACGTAGAATCATTTTAAAGTCTGACCTGACTGAAAATTATTGTATGTACAAAAACTAAAAATAAAAATAAAAAGAAATGAGGGATGCGAAAACAAAATTTATTTGGGTATCAAAGGATCCAGTCCTCTTTCTCAACCAAAATTTTCTTTTGTTTTGATTTGATTTGTCTTTTATAGCAGTAGTAAACTTTAAAAGATGTGCCATTATGAGCAATTAAACCAGGACATTCTTCTCTATAACAATTCAAACACCATCCTAACCTTTTAGCTTTCCTTTTGATGGCATAAAGGCTAGTGCCAGCAAAGGGTTTCTTCTGCTCAGAAACAAGTGAGCGACACATTAACGTCTGGTCATCGACTATTGGATCCATTTTTTATACTCTCAGCCAACAAGAAAGGCTAGACTTAACCATTCTTAAAGAGAGCTTAGAAGGGGTGGGTGAGAATTTTATTTAAAAACAAAAAAATATTTATATTAAGAAAAATATATACATTCAAAAACTAAAAAGAAAATATTTTTTTTTCTTTTTTTTTAACAAAAACAACTAAAACACACAAAAACAAAAACTACATTTTTCTATATATATATATATATATAAATAAAACAGAAAACTAAAAACTACATTTTTTTTTTCGGAAAAAGGTTAATTTAACGAAAAAGAAGCCAAACGGCACTGTACAAAAGTACAAGGGGCATTCCCCAGGATATACAATCAGCACAAAAAAGAAACTGCATACATACAATGCAACATAGGATAGTCAAAACACAAAAGCCAAAAAACCAGAGAGTGACCCATCCTAACAACCAAAAGCACTAAACACACTAACAAAACTACATTTTTCTCTCTCTCTTTTTTTTTTTTTAAGAAAAGTCCAAGACAACGTACCATTACAATAACAATAATAAGGAAAGTTATGGTATAAACTTCGAAAATCATAAGAGCGGTGACGTGTTCGTCATTCATTTTTTTTTATTTAAAAAAAAAATTGAAAACTTGGATTTTTTTTTTAACAAGGGCAACGCAGCATTATCATAACAGCAATTAAGAAAATGACAAGGTAAAGTTCAAAATACATAAGACCAATAGCTAGCGCGTCGTCCATTTTATTTTTACAAAGAAATGGAAAAATATCATCTATCTCTTGAAAATCTGAAAACCTAGTAGGGTCGTGGATCGAGTGATATTTCCAAGCTTATTTGATGAGTGGGTACCTACAACTTATGCAGTTAAACAATGGAAAAGAGAGAAAATAAAAATCAAAAATCAAAAAAACTAAAAAACTAAAAATTTAAGGCGAATCTGAAAAATAGAGAATAAAATCAAAATCAAGTATTTCTCTGGATTATAGATCTTACCTTTAGTGATCGCTAGAGTGGATCTTGATTTTAGATCGTAGAAAATAAAAAAAAGTGGAAAGAAAATGAGAGAGGGAGATCGGGTCGAGAGAGTGAGAGAGTTGCAGAGAGTGTGAGAGAGAGATCGCGGCGAGAGGGTGAGAGGAAGAAGAAAAAGAAAGGAAAAAAAGAGATAGGAAAAAGTTTTTAGGGTTCAAAGCCCTATATAGAGTCATTTTCTCTTTTTCAGTGTATCTCTCTCTAGAAAAGCTAATTTTTTTTTTTATTTATGAAATAAAGATAAAATAAACAAACAGGTGTTAATCGTGAAACCGTCCCCCCCAACTGAGTCTGACATTGTCTTCAATGAGTGAGATGAGAAAAAGAAGCTAAGGATAACACCTGTAATAAAAAGAGATAAATAAAGAAAAGACAGAATGATAATGACAAAATTAACTCATATATAAAAAAATATATAAAAGTACTATCACTGTAAAATGATTAAGAATTACTGTACAATTGATCTTTTGAACTGCAGTTTCAAAGGATCGATCTTGCATTCAAATTTTGCTATCTTAGCAGTTTTAGAAACATAGTTTTTAAACTAACAATACTTTTGGTGTGCCTTTTTATTTTGGACTGCAATGGGATAGTTCAAACATACAAATTAGTATATTTATTAGATAGCATTATTTGAGATTTGTAAAACTTGATAAAAATCCGAACTCATAAAATAATAAGTTCAAGTGGTTCTGATACTAAAAACACAATGATGATTTTTTTTAAATATTTTTATTTATATATAAAAAAGAAAAGTACAATTACAATAAAAATAAAAACAGGTATTTTATTTTAACATATCTAGATGTTGACTGGGATTATTGCTCATGAAAGATGATCATTTCGAGGTCTAGGACAATAGACTCGAAACCTCAAGTAGGTGTCAGAGCTATATCTTTCAGGATCATCATAGAGTGTTATTTCCATGAATATATCATATCTGACAATGACTCTTTGAGGCATGAATTGTTCAATGAAGACAGGGATTAGAGATGTCCCCCATTCGAGTAGGAAAAAGAACCAATCCATTTGAAACACGTACCTTAACATTTCCCCGTTAACAACTCTAGTTAACAAACGCCCCCATCCAAAAATATTGTCATTATCATCATAAATGGGGAATTGTACTAAGGATGTTATGTATCGCTCCCATTCATTTTCTTCATATTCATGATATAGTTCTTAGAACACCTCATATTGAGCCTGTTCCCATTCATCGTAGTTTGTGCTAATATTCTGCCAGTCATCTAATCCATCAAATATTGGCTCACCATCCCACTCCATAGGTTGGTCAGGTTCCACTAAATAATCAATTTCTTCATCAGTGTCGTCATAAATTTTTTCGACACACCTAGCGTAGAACATTTCATCCTCGTCAGAGTCCATGAGATATTCAAAGTGTGGGCGTGTATCATCATCTAACGAAGTTCTATCCTCTGAAGGATAGTTGTTATTGTTAGACGAACTGGCATGGTTCATACTCATTCTTGCAGTGCTGCGATAATTAGATGGATTCATATCTCTTTGTTACCTGTGACATCAAATAATATGTTATAATTCCTGAAAAATATTAAATAGTAAGAAAAAAAATATATAAAAATAATTAAAATAAAATTCCTACTATGTACAATTCTAATCATGACTTATGAATTTAAGAGGTATCACAATTGGGGTCCTCCAAAGGAAAGGACTCCAATTCAGTTTCAAAATCTCCTAAGAATGGTTTTAATTTATGCCTATTAACTTTAAATGTATTTCCATCTTTAGGGTCCTCAATCACGATAGTTCCATAAGGATAAACATTTTTTACAATATATGGACCAATCCATCGAGATTTCATTTTTCTTTTAATAAGATGCAGTTTTGAGTTATATAATAGAACTTTTTGCGCGGGGGTAAATCTTTGATAAATAGGAGTATTAAGACATTTTTCTGTAGAGTACCCCATCATATGACATGTACTGCAAAGTTATAATTTATTTTTAGATAGAGGAGGATTAGCTTTCTCCAGTTTAAAAGCTTCTAGCTTACGAGTTAATTCTTCAATTTTCATGACTAATTCATCTTCAGTTTGTGATTGCTGTGATTTTTTAGCCTTTTCTTTCCTAGCCTTTTCTTTCCTAGCCTTTTCTTCTTTTTCCCTTTGTGGAGCGTCTTCGCTAAGCCAATCAAAATATAATTCAGCTTCGTCAGCATTTTTAAAAAATTCCCCTTGATACATGGCTTCAATTATTTCCTTTGACTCTAGATCTAATGTTTCATAAAAGTAATTGATCACATGCCATTTTTGGGATCCATGATGTGGACAGGTTTGTAGGAGATCTACAAAAAATTCACAGTCTTCAATGCATGGAACCTTCTCTTTTTAGTGAAAAGTTTATATTCTCGCATCAAGCTATAAGTTAAATTCATTTGATAGAATTTATTTAGAAATGTTTGATTCATATCTGGCCATGAAGTTATAGATCCAGGATGAAGAGATAAAAGCTAAGATTCAGCTTCATCTTTTAAAGAAAAGGGGAAAAGCTTGAGATAGATTATCTCAATAGGACAAATTTGATCAACAAATGTTTCACAAACTTCTTCAAATTCACGAATATGGACATAAGCATATTCTTTCTTAATTCCGTGATAAGTTGGTAAGCATGGTAGCATGTTAAATTTAAAATGAAAATTTCCAGTATGTGTTAGGTAGTGTGATGCAAGAAGGAGTGATGATTTGTTCTGGCATAAATATACCACGTAAAGACCATCGCTAACGTTCTGATAAAATAGGTTGTGGTATATTATTCCCATAATCATTATGAGTATCATCAGTTATTCCTTCCATGCCTTCTATTTCAGCCATAATTCTAGGAAAATGTATACTAAATGAATCAGTAGAAATATTCGATTTATGTGGTACTTGATATAAAGCCTTAGTAGTATCTAAGGACATATGAAGTAAAAGAAAAACTAAGTTCTAAATATATTATTATTATTATAGCTAAGTAAAAATAAAACTTTTTTTTTTATTTTACATATTTTCTATTTTTATGTTTTTTTTTAGAAGATAGGTTTATATATGTATATAAATATATGCTTTTTTTTAGAAGATGTACAACAAGTACATATCTATAAATATATATATTTATATATTTCACAAGGAAAGATTATATATAGTTTTTCTTTCCTTATGTTATCATTTAAAAAAAAAAAAAAAAAGAAAACTAGAATGTTTATAAAGCAGAATAGGCATATGTAGATATAGATAGAGTGAGAGAAATAGTTTTAAACCGAACTTATTTTATTTATTTATTTTTATTAACCATTCCCCAGCAACGGTGCCAAAAACTTGACGTCATCCTATTGACGTGTTTTCTTATCACACACAAGTGTAGGTGATCGTACAAGTAATAAAGTTCTGGAAATCCAGGTCGAACCCACAGGGAACGGAAAAGAAAGATAGGCAATAACTATTATGTCACAAAAAGAAAATAAAAGATGATGGATTTTTGTGGAGTTTTACTAAACTACTAATTTTTATAGTTTTGCAATAAAAGTAATTAAAAGCTATTTTTTTCTTAACATTTTATGGTAAAGATTTTAACAGTGCAAAATAAATTAACTAACATACTAATAAGAAAATGAAGAAAAATAAATAAAAGCAAAATTTTTGTGAGATAAACTTTTTAGATTTAATAATAGCGAAAGATAGAAATAATACAGATATTTAAGCAAAGTTATTAAAAATAGGAAATATTAATTAACTAGGGGGAAATGATTTAAAGAAATTGGAGATATGCAAAACCAACACTAGATTCCACAACTTTTGTGCATTTGAAAAAGATTTGGCATTTAAGACCGCAGAGTCATTCTTTATTTGAAAATAAACTTTCACTAGTCAGGGTCATATCAAGTGTGTCAGGTTTGATATGAAACGACGTCGTTTGGTTTAAAGAAAAATAAAAAGGCAATTGGGCAGTAGCCAGATTCGCACCGTGCCCCGCCACGGACGTGGGTTATTCGGCGTCCAAACCCCCACCACTCTGCCACTACACAATTGCTTGTCCATTAGTGGATAGAAATATATATAAACACATATTTGAACTATAAACTTTGTCATATGAGTTGTTTGAGTATGCTAGGTGTTTTTTATGACAAAAGGCATAGTTTGACAATCCACATAATTAGGCTTTTTATTTCAAATATGTACTCTTTTGAGCCCAATATAGCTATCGTATATAAATAAGTTAAATGGTCATAAACTATAGATACCTAGAAATTTTTGGCCATAAATGAAAAAACAACCCATCCAGATAAATTTGCCCATTTAAGATTAGTGCACAGAAGCTGTGGTTTCTAAGTTTTTATTGCATATCCCCAATTAAAATTTTAGCCTACCATTTTGGAATTGAAACTGTCTTCCAAATAAAATTTAAATATAAATTAAATAGATGCACGCAATCACCGTCCTATTAAAATTAAAGTTGTAAAACCAAGGTAAGGGTAAAAACTAATATTACTATATTATTTTCTCCACTTAACATGAGCTGGGATTGAATTTGTGGAATCTGCAAAATAGCAAAGTTTAGTACAACTAGGCTAATAAAATATACATAAATGAAAATACTGAATTAATAATAAAATACTAAACCTTTAACTTTAACTTCTTGTGGGGTCACAGTGGTTGAACTCCAAGAACACAAGCAAAGCCAAACCAAATCCTAATCTACTTTTGGAGTGAGATATGAATATAGTGTGCTTGGGGCTTTGGTAGGTGATTATAATAACTACGTGGCTAAGAAATCTGGCATTTAATCGCAAAATCTGTCTTTTAGTGAATGAAAATATTGCTATAAAAACTGAAAATTTGGGGTTTCAAACTATTTTAGGGGACAACTATAAGTACTACTAGACTAAAAATATTAAATCTAATTTTAAATAGGAAAATTTTAGTACTACAAATTGACAAAGGTCATACAAGAAAACAAATATTTTATTTTAAGAAATACAGTACACAAAGTTTTGCTACATATTTTTGAACATGAAATCATCAATTACATAAAAGTAAATTTTTACAACTACTAGAACTAGAAAAGGCAAAGAAAAACTAAAGTTTTCTATTTCTAGGGACAATATAAAGTGCTCACATGATAACCTCCCTAAACTATTCTCTCTATGATGGTGCGTAGTACTATAATTTCTCGTTGTTGTCAATTGTGTTGTTGAAGCTGCTGCATGCCTCATTTTATAGACGAAAGGAGAGGAAAAATTCATCACTGCGTTCGTCAGCTTGAACAGGAGGTTGGCAGTTTTTCTTCATGCGTCTCATTTTTCTCCCCTCTTCTGACATTCGTTGATTTTAAGTCTGCAGAGCAGGAAAGAGAGAGAGTGAGAGAGATAGAAACGAGAGATCCAAAAGAAATGTCGCTTTCTAAATATTTACGTAATAGTGTGAACGCAAAAATGTCGCTTTCATTCTTAGGTTACGTAAATAATTTAGAAATAATCCTGTGTGGTTGTTACTTCTTTTCTTTCCTTTATTTTACTTCATTTTTACCTAAACATATCAAATATGTAAAAACAAATAATTACATGCATTTGAGTGACATCACTGTTAAATGATATTAATTCAAATGTGCATGTAAAACTAGGGATGTGGGGGATTAAATGAGCATTATGTCTATTATATTGGCACATGAATGTGCAATATTCAATGTTTGTCACACCCCTCAACTAGCTTATTGCTAGTCCCTAACAATGAAGTGAAAGAGAAGTTGTTCTAAAAGTTTTATTAAAAAGTAGGAGTAGACTAAGGAAAATAAAACCTAACTCACTGTCGCAGGAATCACGATTGCATTTAGCGTATGCAACAAGCTGTTAAACCCCTAGGTTACCCCTAGTGGACGAGTGTTGTCTCGTGAGGGTTTGCAGTGAATATACCCACAAAATTCAAAAAAAAAAAAATTTAATGTGAAAGTAAAGTAAAATAAAAATAAAGGTAGATTTTCTCCTTTTACAACAAATAAGATTAAATTTGACAATAAAATGAACTTTTCAAGTATATAACAGTAATGCAATACATATACTCACAGTTTATCAATAGTAGCATGTTTTATACTCTTTAAACTTACAGTGTGTACTTGAAAAGTCAAGCAGCGGTGCCATCCATCTATGAAATTGAGATCAGAGTTATGCCTTCTAGAGAGAGAAGCTCCCACCTCTCTCTAGAATTTGGGTAACTTCCTTTTCATCATCCTCTTCCAACTTCTGATTCTCTCTTCTTCTTCTTCTCTCCTGCCTTCCTTCTTTCCTTCTCTGTCTCTTTCTTTTTGGTGTTCATGATGAAAGGTCAAGTTATCAAGGCTAAGCTTAATGTTAGTTCTTATCAGAAGAATGGTATTGATCATAACAATGGCATGATGAATGTCACAGGTGATTCTGTGATACAACATAGTGGCAATGACTTTATTATCTCAAATCCATCTAAATCTATCGTGTATGGCATTGGAGATGGTGGCATCTCTGATCTATCCAAGATTAAGAGCCTTGGGATTTCTGCTAATGATCTGGAAATTCCAGAGGAATGGGAAGAACACTACTCTAGCCAATCTGAAATAGAGGGGAGTGGTTCTAGAAGTATTTCTCCTTTTCTTAAACTACAAGATTCTAATGAAATACTAAGGAGGAAGCTTCTTGTTCCAATCACTAATGAACATGATGTTGCCCAAGCCAAGCTTAGGCATACTACCCCAGATTCTCCATCCTTCTTAACAGTCCTTGCTGCTTCGAATGAAAATGAATATGCTAAATCTTTTAATGAAAGATTGGAGAAAGTGGGGAACATCAAGGTTAAAGGAGTGGGTCTGAATGCTGATGGCCTGGCCTCTGGCCATGCAATCCAAGAATCTGCTGTGGAAAAATATGAAGATGGTGAGATGCTTTGTGATCATCCTTTGAAAATTGGGTTAGAGTCTGCCATCAGATTAAACTCTAATTTGGTGGAGGAAAACACAAAACTGAGATATCTCTTGGAAGGATTTCAAAGGCAACATGGGGTCAGCAACTGTGAAACTAGTTCTGGTTTAATTTCTAAGGCCCCTGTTGAAAGGAAAGAAGCCTTGGCGGAAGCTGAGTTAGTTGAAGCTAGAACTGATCCGCATTTTATTTCTATGAAGGGCAATGGTTCTTCAAACTCTTTGGTTGATCCAAAGTCTAAGACTAACACAAACCCCAATGTGTTTGGAGCAAGTGAATCTCACGCAGGGGTCCCCAACGGTTACTTGGTGGAGTCAAAAATCTTCAATGCGTCTGAGGGGTGCAGTGCTTTACCCACTAATCCAAGCGGCTTGTCAGTGGACCACATGGGATCCTCCATATTACCCAGCACCTTGTCTACTAAGGCTACGAATACTGATACTGTTACTTTACCTTTGGGCAGAAATGAAGATGCGGCCTCCGAGATTCAGCAAGGGGCCCACATTCCTTCTCATAACTAAGTCAAACTATCATTTTACAACTCCTGGTGATGGCCCACTTGCTGGGAATTCAACTGCCTCATGCACGCACCTATCAACAAGCATTAGACCCGCAAGGTGTGGGGCTGCAATGGAGAGGCACATGGGCAGCCAGCTCTTGCCCTTAAAACCCGGATGTGTGTCTCCCACTACATCACCAAAGTTGAAAATAATCCCTCCACATTTTTCTTCTAATTCAGCCGGCACTTCTGATAATACTGCCCACATTGGTAACTCTTACACGCATAGAGCCAAAAACACCTCCTTACCCATTATCCCACCAACCAAATTAATTGGTCCAATTGGCAGCTTATTACGAAATCCTCTAACCCCATATGATGCCTCTAACCAGCTTGTGGGTGGGCCACCATTACTCACAAGTTCCGAAATAATGCCTACTAGTAATTTGAGTGAACCTGGCCACACTAAAACTTGGGCTTCCATAGTTACCCCGCAGAGCTCTTTAGGATTCAAACTGAATTACATAAAGCCTCGGGAGGGAAATAGTAACCACCACCTCAGTATCCCGAAGGAGGTGTTCATAGAAGGCAGCCATGCTTGGCATAACACTTTAGTTGGTTATTTCATTGGGAAGAAAATCCCCTTCTCATTTGTCAAAAATGCTACTGAGAGATTATGGGGAAAAAAGGGTCTGCATGACATGGTAGCTACTGATTCAGGCTTTTTCTTCTTTAAATTCAATAGTGAGGAGGAAAGTTTGGCAATACTTGAAGGAGGGCCATGGCATGTTAGTGGGCAACCGGTTATTTTGAGAAAATGGAAATCAGGCCTTACTCTTTCCAGAGAGGCCATCTCTACAATCCCTGTTTGGGTACATATTTATAATATTCCTCTTGAATTGTTTTTTTTTTCGGAAAATGGTAAATAGATTCCAAAAAAGGAGGGAGTACAAAAGTACAAAGGGCATACCCCAGGATATACAAGAAAAATCAGGGCTCAAAAAAGCAACATGTAGCAAGGACAGCTACCAAACAACATAGATTTAAAACAAGACAAAAACCAACAAGCAAACAACAAAAAAGATTGGCATTAAAGCCAATTACAGATAATGGCGTCAAAATTTCTCTGATGTTTCCACTTCACCCTAATAAGAGCATTGATTTGAGAAATTAAGCTCTTAAGAGTGATCGCACTAGGACAAAAAATACGTTTGAAAGATCTGTTGTTCCTTTCTTTCCATAACCCATAGACAGTAACTCCCAAGCACATTTTAGGAATCAAGTGATGCATTTTCTTTCCTTTAAGATGATGAGCCATCCACTGCAAAGTGTCATTCCATCCATGCCCATTCCAGGCCAGACCACACCTCTGCATTATTTCCTGCCAAATACCATGAGAGTAAGAGCAAGAAAAGAACAAATGATCATGAGTCTCTTGATGAGAATGACAGAAAACACAAGCAAGGGGACCAGGGGTAAAAGAGGCAATCCTGTCATGGGTAGACAATCTGTTATGTGCAGCAAGCCACAGGATAATACTCGACCTAGGAGTTCCTCCTTGGTACCACACACTATCATGCCAAGGAACAACAGGGTGATGGTTCCGCAAGTGATTCCAAATGAGGGGAGTATTAAATTTCCCCGTAGGGGTAACAAGCCATCTTATAGTATCCTGAAGACTGGAAGGTTTGTAGAGATTGGATAAAATAGTCCTAACTTCATCCAGTTCAATGGAGTGGGTTCTAGGCCAATTCCAGTCACAATTTCTAATAATGGAACTAACTTTAGCATTAATATTAATAGCAGCATCATAGGCAATTCTAGCACTATATTTATCCAAGAGAGGGCCCAAAGGGATCCAATTATCAAACCAAAGAAAAGTGTGTTCACCATTCCCAATTTTATAAGAAAGCAAAGGCTTGGCAACTTGTCTAAGTTTCAACAGTTTTCTCCAATACCAAGAGCATTGGGAAGGAATTTTGACTTGCCAGAAATTGTTATTTTTCAGCATATACAGATGGATCCAATTTTTCCATAGAGAAATATTCGACGGATCAAGAAGATTTCCAATGTGTTTGAGATTCAAAACAGTATTAGTTAAAAAAATGTCTTTGAAACCCAAGCCTCCTTCCTTCTTGGGTCTACATACTATATCCCAAGCAATCTTAGCACCATGGCTAATATCAGTGTTACCAGTCCATAAGAATCTAGCCATAATTTGAGACACTTGTTTGAGAACTCCTTTGGGCAGAACAAACATACCAGACCAGTAAAGTTGAATACCTGTCAAAACAGAATTAATCAATTGAGCTCTACCAGCATAAGACAGGAATTTAGATTTCCAAGAGTTAACTCTAGCACAAATTTTACTAACCAAATCCTCACAATCCTGTTTTTTGAGCTTAGAGGTAATAAGAGGCACCCCAAGGTACCTAACAGGCAAGGTACCTTTAACAAAGTTGAGGGTAGAAATGATATTATCAGCCATATCTTCTTCAACATTAGAAAAAAAGAGACAACTTTTAGTATTATTAGCTTGAAGCCCAGTGAAGAGATAAAATTGGTTGAGAACATTTCTAATAACAGTAGCAGTTTCAACATCTCCATTCATAAGGATAAGAAGGTCATCAGCAAAACAGAGATGGGATATTTGGAGCTTATCACACTTCCAATGATACTTGTAAGGGCTAATCCTAATGAAATGATGGAGCATTTGACTAAGGGTATCCATGACAAGGACAAAAAGATAAGGAGAGATTGGGTCACCTTGTCTGATACCCTTAGCTCCAGCAAAGAAACCCACAGACTCACCATTGAAATTAATAGAGTACTTAGGAGTAGTAATGCAAGCAGTAATCCATTTCTTTAAATTGGGGGGGAAACCAAGAACATCCAATAAGTCAATGAGATACTCCCAACTCACACTATCATAGGCTTTCATGATATCTACCTTAGCAGCCACTCTAGGTTTACCCAAGGGTTTGTGGTAATCCCTAAGGAGGTCTTGAGCAAGAAGAACGTTGTCACTAATTTTCCTACCTTTTACAAAAGCGGATTGGGCCTGGTCAACCATAGTAGGGAGGATCATTTGAAGTCTATTGGCTATGATTTTAGAGATACATTTGTACACAGTATTGCAGCAAGCAATGGGCCTAAAATCTCCCATCCGGGAGGGATTGGGAACTTTAGGAACCAGAGCAATAAGCGTAGTATTAGCCACTTTAAGCATCTCACCACTATGAAAAAACTCCCTAATAGCAGCAGTAAAAGAAGGACCAGTAATAGCCCACGAATTCTTAAAGAAAAAAGAGTTATAGCCATCTGGACCAGGAGCCTTATTACTATGCATACTGAATAAAGTGTTCTTGATCTCAATATCAGAAGGGATCCTATCCAACTCTGCCATAAGCTCCAGAGGAACTCTTTTATGGATAACACTTCTAAGGGCTTCTTTACCAGGATAAACATGATTAGAGGCAGTACCAAGCATGTTTTGAAAATACCTAATAGCTTCATCCTTAGCTTCATTACAACTAGTAGTGAAAGTCCCATTAGGTTTTTTAAGCATAAAAATTCTTTTCATGTTTCTCCTAGACTTAATAGACATATGAAAGTATCTAGAATTTTTATCTCCAGCATCTAACCATTGTAGTCTAGATTTTTGTTTAAGGATTTCCTCCTCAACCCAAATAGCTTCATGAAAAATTTTCAAAGAAATATTGTGCCAGTCAATCAAGCCCAGGTTTTCTGGATCTCGAATTAAAAGGGCTTGGGCTCTTTTTAAATCTTCTCTAGCTTTGTCAGCATTAATCCTTTCTTGTCCAAGGGTAAGTTTGCTAAACTGCTTAAGTTCCTTTTTAAGGGACCTGAGCTTGTGGCAGAGTTGAAATTGGGCAGTTCCTTCAACAGTAATATCCCAAGCATTTTTAACAAAATCATTGTAGGAGTCCAATTTAGTCCAGTAGTTATAGAATTTAAAAGCCCTACCTTTCCTACTCTTACTTTTATCAATATGAACAACAATAGGAGAATGATCAGAGATACCTGGAACCTGGAAGTGGGCAAACGAATCACTGAGATTATCAATCCAAGCTTGATTAACCAGAGCTCTATCAAGCTTCCTTTGGGAAAAGTCTGGCCTACCATACCTTTTGTTACTCCAGGTAAACTGTTCACCAATGTATCTAAGGTCCACTAAGCAACTTTCATTAATAGCCTTTTTAAAATCCTTCATTTCATTATTCCAGCCAATGTTAGGATCAGAAACTTCATCTGGGCTTAAAGGCACATTAAAGTCTCCAAGAGCAATATAGTTAGTGGCCCTATTATTCAGGGAAATGGACCTTAAGTCATACCATAGGTCCATTCTAGCTTGACCAGTGTTAAAACCATAGATGAAAGAAGCTTCAAAGGAGAGAGACTTGTCATCCCTCTCAATGGCAACATGTATAAGTTGGGAGGAGATTTTAAGAACAGTAAGGTTAATTTTGTCAGGGTTCCAACCAACCCAAACTCTACCAACAGAATTAGGGCTACTATTAGTAACAAAGTTCCAATGCTTTAAACATTTAGTTTTAATAAAGCTTTCATTAACTTGTCTAACCTTAGTTTCAGTAATACCAATAATGTCAATATTATTTTCATAAATAAATTTGGAAACTTCAGATTGCCTTGTGGGCAGATTAAGGCCCCTAATGTTCCAACAACTAAATATCATTAAAATTGGGAGGGGGGAAGATTGGCTTACCTGAAGAACCAGATGAGGAGTTCTCCCAGTTTTGTGGCTTACCAAATGCAGTAGACTTATCAGGAGAGATAGTATTGTCAGCAGCAGCAACAAGAGCATTGGTACCATTTTGGACTTCTTGTTTGTCTGTTGTCTCAACCCAAGGCTGATTTTCACCAGGTAAGGTACCTAGACCATCCATGGGAGACTCAAACTTCTGATCAACTTTATCAATTTGCACCTTAACAACATGGTCACAGTCAAGGTTATCCAAAACAGAGAATTGGTTACTATGAGTAATGTTGGGACCATGCATCTTGAGGATATTGGTATCATTGTTACCATTAGTGACAGTAACTAGAGAGGATTGAGAAGGAGGTTTAACAACACCAATAAGATCTCTGGAAGAAGAGATCTCATTTGGGGCTGTTTGAACAGAATTAATAAGAGTCTTCACACTTGAAATAGGGTTCTCAGCAGGCAATTTAGTAAGTTCATTATGAGTACCAGAATGAGTAACAGGATTGTTAACCTCATCCATAGGGATCTGTCCAGTTGAAGGGATATCAGCATTGGAGGGTGATTCAATAGCATCTTCCCTCTTACCTTTACCTTTCACCAACCAAACTCCCTCATCCTCACTAAGATTGGAATTCACTTTTATGGGGATAGTGGCCTTCTTTGTAAGGGATTGATTATTGTGGATCCTAGAGCAGTCATGACCAAAACGTTTACACTTTGCACACCTAACTGGAGTCCATTGGTAAACAACAGAAAGCCCAATCCTCTCAGTCTCTTTAGAAATAGGATCAATCACTTCAATCTCAAAATTTTTTAACAATTCAAAATCAGCACTTACCTCAATACAGATCCGAGCATATGATATCCTTCTACAAGTAGCTGTCATTCGGTCCACATGTAGGGGCCTCCCAATGGCACTAGCAATGTGGCTGAGGCCCTCAGCATTCCAATACTCAAGAGGAATACCATAGATATGAACCCAAATAGGGACTGTTTTTGGGATTTCCTTATCAAGAACCATCCCAGCTTGCCAATTTCGCAAAAGGATGGGCTGGCCAGCAACATGCCAAGGGCCATTTTCCAACACTGCTTCACTTTCATCCCTGGAATTAAATTTGAAAATAAAGTGGCCTGAGTCTGTGGCAAGCATGTCAGTCAGCCCTTTCTTGGTCCAATGTCTTGAGGTAGCATTCTTAACAAGTGTATAGGGGAGTTTCTTGCCAATGAAATACCCAACAAGGATATTATCCCAAGCTCTACAGCCCTGAGTGGTGAGATCCTCAGAGAGCTTGACCAGAGTTCTAACTGAGCCTTCTTTAGGTTTGATATAACTGAGTTTAAGGTTTGAATGTTCAGTTTTCCAGGGTTACAGGCTAATTCTAGTAAAAGTTGTATCTTCCTTGCAGGTGTAGAGGATGGTGTTTCTGATTCTATTTGTCAAATTCTCCAGTTTTCTAAAGGAAGCCTCCCTATGAAATATTTAGGAGTGCCGCTCATTACCTCTAGGCTTAAAAAAGTTCATTGTGATGAGTTGATTACTAGAATTAGCAGTAGAATTCTTTCTTGGACTTCCAAGTTTTTATCTTTTGCAGGGAGAGTTCAGTTAATTCAATCTGTTCTTGCAGGAATCCTTAACTATTGGTCTGGTATGTTTATTCTCCCCAAATATATTCTGAAACAGGTGGAAAATATTATGAGGAATTTTCTTTGGTCTGGGGGGGTCGAAAAATCCCAAGGAGCTAAAGTGGCCTGGGAGAGAGTTTGCAGACCTAAGAATGAAGGAGGTTTAGGTTTTAAAAATCTTACTCAAATGAATTGTACTCTTAATTTGAAACATATTTGGTCCCTGTTTTCCACGGAGAATGTTTCTCTTTGGTCCAAATGGGTTCATACTTATATGTTAAAAAATAAAAGCTTTTGGGTAGTCAAAGCTCCTTCTCAGTGTTCCTGGTACTGGAGAAAACTTCTCAAACTTCGGGATATAGTTAGACCTTTACTTAAGCATAAAATTGGGAATGGGTGTGGTACTTACCTATGGTATGATAATTGGCACCCCTTGGGCCCTCTGTTGGATAAGTTTGGTCCTAGAGTGGTCTATGATGCAGCTATCCCTTTAAATGCTAAAGTTAGCGATATTATTGTTGATGGGATGTGGCGATGGCCTGGTGTGAATACTATTGAGCTTAGGGAGATTAGAAATCAAATGCACAATATTCCCCCCCCTTCGGATAACTTGGATACTGTGGCTTGGTGTGTCTCTCCTAACGGTAAGTTTAATTTTGCTCACACATGGGATCATCTTAGAGTGCCGGGCCCTAAGGTGCAATGGCATAAACTTGTTTGGTTCCATGACAATACTCCTAGGCATAGTTTTTTCACTTGGTTGGCCGTTATTAATAAACTTTCTACCCATGACAGGATTGTCCACTTCACTCCAGGCCCTTTGGCATGTGTTTTTTGCCATAGAGCTATGGAAACCCATGACCACTTATTCTTTGAATGTTTTTTTCCATCTTTTATTTGGCAGGGCCTCTTACAGATTTTGGAAATTCCCAAACCAGTCTTGAATTGGAACTCTTTGGTTGAATGGGCAGCTAGGATGTGGAAGAAGAAAACACCAATTCACATTATCTCCAAGATGTGTTTCGGGATGGCCGTCTACAACATTTGGAAGGAAAGGAATGCTCGCACATTCAAAACTGAAACTAAAGCGAAAGAAAAGGTCCTATCTGAGATTATCCAACAAATAACTGTACAGATTCATATCAAGTGGCGAAATGATCCCATTTTACCAAGACTTATAGCTAGATGGTGCTAGATGTGTGGCGTGTTAGACAATGATTGATTGTGTTTGATGAGCTTGGTTGTTTGTTTTGTCTGTCTCTGTCCCTTTCTGCTTGTTTGCACTTACTAGTGCAATGGCTGGAGATGTTCCTTTTTCTTGTTTCCTTGTTTTTGTTGCTTGACTATGTGATTGTTGGGTTCCCATCTTAGTCTTGGCTGTAGGTGCGTCCCTTCCCTTGGAGTCTCTTGGTTGCTTTGCGCTCATTGTATATCCCGGGGGTATGCCCCTTGTATTTTGTACAGTGCCGGTTGGCTTTTGTTTTTCTTTAATGTACCGATTTTCGAAAAAAAAAAAAAAAAAAAAATGTTCAGTTTTCCGAACTAGGGAGGCCCATGATTTTTGGGGACTACTAGCAGCATGGATGGCCGAATCATGCGGGCTGGACCCAGACTGAGGAGCATAGATATTGGGAAGCCTGCAGCTTGGGATTGGAAGAGTTTTGATACTGGGAACAACTTGCAAATTGACCACCCCAACCTCGGTTTTAGCTAACATTGGAGCAACTTGGGAGGATTGCAGCTTGGGATTGGAAAATCCATTTCCAGGAATAGCTTGCGCCGGATAAGAAGTCGAAGCCGAGCCACTGATGGGGCCCCTAGCATTAAGAAAACACTCATCAGCGCCGGGATTTGCGGGATTAAAGGCTGTGCCCATGTGCGCACATGGGGTAACAGTGGAAGAATTGGCCCGCATTTCATTGTCCACGCAATTCATTGTGCCCAAAGTGACCACTGGACTTTGCAAATTCAAAATGGTAGACTTCGGGTTGTCATTGCCAGGCTGTGCCACGTGGAAGGCACTATCAATCAAACTAGTTGCATACACTGAACATTTGGTGCCATTAGTAGACAAAGGTCCGGAACTATCGGTAAAGGCTGCACAGGCCATGTGCGTACCAGCACCTTTATCCAATGTAGGAGAGAGAGAAATATGACCGTTGCTAACCTTGGCGCGTGGGACGTGCAACACACTAGCAGAAACCACATTTGGTTTGGGGCTAGCTGCATTTTTTGGATCAAAAAAAGTCTCATCCTTGAGATTTGACTCAATTGGTGATCTTCCAATCTGAGTGTTAACACCAATGGATTTTGACTTAAGCAACAAGATTTCACTTTCCAACTCAGCTATACGCCTAAGGGAGGCCACACATTTCACCTGTTCATCACCTTCCGATTCCCTTGACTCACCTGTAGAGTCCTTCCCAGCCATGTCACTTTCTTTGGATAGCACAATAACTTCATCATTGGTCAAGCCAACGATTTCAGAACGAGAAGGGTTTGAAATAATGAAGTCATGACCAGGATCCATTTCTTCACTCATATGGCCATGGGCCTCTTCCTTTAAGTTATTAGCATGCTTTTTCCGTTTAAGGATTTCGTTGGAATCTTGAAGTGATTTGAAAGTAAAATCTTGGACAGGCCTTCCACCCTCAAAATCAACTTGGTCTTCCCAATCTTCTACAAGTACAAGGTCCTTAATAGAGGAACCATGAGCAATAGGCAGGATAGGAGATCCAGGATCAATATTAACACAAGAGGTTGACTTAGCAGCATTAAGAACATGAACCACACCTTTAGATTGGGAGCCACAAATTGTAGATCCTTCTCTAAGCTTAACAGAGCCATCACCATTGAGCATGTATTTCCTTGCCAGTTCAGGGGTAATAAAAGATTGAGCACCCAGCTTCAAAGCATCAGAAACACAAGGGAATTCCTTGGAAGGAAAGGAAACTGGGGAACCAGATTTACCATCTAGACTATGAAGCTTAGAGGGTGTAGTAGATGATGATTGGGATCCAGATTTACCACCTGAACCTTGGTTTCTCTTCTTTTTGGATGAACCCATAGCAAAGAAAAACTAGAGAGAGGGAGGAGCTTCTCTCTCTAGTTCCATTAGTTGGTTCATTAACCAAAACCCATTCCTCTTGAATTGTGGAATCCTCTGGGATTAAGTCACATTGCAAGTGCTATAGGGAAACCTTTGCATGTTGCTAAAGTTACTGCTGAAGGAAGAAGAATCTCATATGCACGCATATGCATTGAACTGAATGCTTTTTTTTTTTTTTTTTTTTTTTTTTCGGAAAAATTGAACTGAATGCTAAGCAAGAGCTTCTTAAAGAACCTGTCATTGATTTTGAAGACCCTCTTACGGGTGAGATTGAGCCTATTTATCTCCCAATCCAATACCAGTAGAATCCTATTCGGTGTGCTAAGTGCAAGAAATTTGGCCATGATTGTGCTAAATTACCTAAAGCTCCTATTCCTACCCAGAAAGCTCCTCCTATTAATCAGGACAACACTGAGGGTGCATGGCAAACCAAGGACAAGGGCAAATTCACCAGAGGTGAATATAGAGGAACTGCTTGAAATGCTTCCAATATGGATGAATCCATCATTGATATTGCCAAGGATGCTAATTCTGGGAAAACTTCGAATATTCACCAAACTCCTTCTGCTCCCTTAAGTCCCAAGAACCTGGCTTTGAAGAGTAATATGTTCTCCTCATTGGAAGTAGTCAGCGAGGAAGATTTTTTTTTTTTTCGGAAAAGGGTTAATCAATAAAAAAAAAAGCCAAACGGCACTATACAAAAATACAAGGGGCATACCCCAGGGTGTACAATCAGCGCATGAAAATGGCAACTGGAAAAGCAACAAGGGATGGAGGGTTATCAAAGGCTAGCCAAGATAAGACCCATCACCAAGAACAGCAAAATCAAAAGCCAAAAGAAAAAGAGCACATGGGGTCACAAGCCCAAAAGTTGATAAAACATAGCAGTTAGCCTAACAAAACTCCCAACTAAATTCCCTTAAGTAGTAAATATCCATCTATCAATATACTGGGGAAGATGAGGGTCATTCTTCCACTTTATTTGAATTTGTTGGGAAACTTGGAGACAAATCTCTTGAAATAATCTTTCCTTGGGTTTAGCTCCAGAGTTAAAGCTTCGAGTATTTCTCTCCTTCCAAATGCTATAAACAGTTAAACCTAGGCACATTCTAGGAAGAATATGCCTAGGGGTTTGCCCTTTCCACTTGTCTGCTGTCCATAGCACAAGAGCATCCCAAGAGGTGTTTGCAAATAAAATTCCCAGCCTATTAAGAACTCCCTGCCATACAAAAGAAGTATATGAGCAATTGAAAAACAAGTGGTCATGAGATTCCAAGTTTTTGTGGCAAAAAACGCACGCTAAAGGGCCCGGTGTGTATGAATAGATTCTATCATGGGTAGATAGCCTATGAAGAGTAGCTAACCATAATATAAAACTATGCCGTGGGATGTTTCCCGGGAACCATATGAGGCAATGCCAAGGGACTTCGGGAAATTGAGTTCTGACATGTTCCCAAGTTTTTGCCGTAGAAAAAATTTTGTTTGGAGAAGGTAACCATTGGGTTACATCATTGGAAAATGACGGAGGGGGTAGTGAATGTAATTGGCCTCTTATTTCCATCAAGTCAATCGTATTAGTAAGCGGCCAATTCCATTCCCTACCATCAATAACATCGGAAACTTTAGCATTAAAAGGGAGAGCGGCATCGTATTGGACACGGATCCCATATTTATCCAATAAGGGGCCCGTGGGGTGCCAATTGTCATACCAAAGGTAGGTGCCACAACCATTACCAATCCGATGTTTGAGCATAGGTCTAGCCATAGACCTAAGATTAAGGAGTTTTCTCCAGTACCAAGAACATTGGGAGGGGGCCTTAACTTGCCAAAAACTATTTCCTTTTAACATGTAAGTGTATATCCAATCCACCCATAGTGATTGATTCTTTAAGGTGAAAATAGACCAAATGTGTTTAAGATTTAAAATATAGTTCAACTGAGTAAGGTTTTTAAGGCCAAGACCCCCTTCCTTCTTAGGTCTACAGACTAAGTCCCAAGCTACTTTGGCGCCATGGGCCTTATCCGTTCCCCCTGTCCATAGAAATCTACACATAAGGCTATCAATATGCTTTAAAACACTTTTGGGAAGAATAAACATAGCAGTCCAATAGTTTTGTATTCCTGCAAGAACAGATTGAATGAGTTGTAATCTGCCAGCATAAGAGAGGAATTTGGCAGTCCAAGAAGTAACCCTCGAGCTAATTTTGTGAATTAGGTCATCGCAATCGCCCTTCTTTAATTTAGTAGTGATTAGGGGAACACCAAGGTATTTCATTGGGAGGGATCCGCGGGAAAAGGGAAGAATTTGACAAATAGCATTAGAAATGTTTTCCTCCAACCCTGCAATAAACAAACAACTCTTGCTAGCATTAGCTTGTAAGCCAGTGAATTCATAAAATTGATGCATAGTGTTAGCCATAACCATTGCAGAGTTCGCATCACCATAGAAAAATAAGAGCAGATCATCGGCAAAACAAAGGTGAGAAATTTTGAGTTTATCACATCTCCAGTGGTATTTATATTGGGCAGATCTATTAATGTTATGATTCATCAGTTGGCTAAGGGTGTCCATGACAAGAACAAAAAGATAGGGAGACATTGGGTCCCCCTGTCTAAGACCTTTAGCACCCTCAAAGTACCCAATAGATTCCCCATTAAAATTGATAGAGTACTTAGGACTAGTTACACAAGCTCTAATCCAGCCTTGCATCTTGGGAGGGAAACCTAGCACATCAAGAAGATCAAGTAGAAATTCCCAACTCACACTATCATAAGCTTTCATGAGGTCCACCTTTGCCGCGGCTCGGGGATGGCCTGAAGGCTTATGATAGTCCCTCATGAGATCCTGGGCAAGAAGCACATTGTCACTAATTTTCCTACCTTTAATAAAGGCAGATTGAGCATTGTCAACAAGAGTAGGTAAAAGTTTTTGAAGCCTCTTGGAGATAATTTTGGAGATGCATTTGTAGATAGTATTGCAACACGAGATGGGCCTATAGTCACTCATCCTAGAGGGATTAGGGACTTTGGGGATGAGGGCTAAAATGGTAGCATTAGACTCTTTTAAGATTTGTCCCGAAACAAAGAACTCTTTAATAGCCTCAGTAACTAAGTGTCCAGTAGTTGCCCAAGTTGTCTTAAAAAAGTGAGCGTTATAGCCATCTGGACCTGGAGCTTTGTTACTGTGAATACTAAACAGAGCCTCTTTTATGTCCTCATCAGTAGGAATTTCATCCATAAAGTTATAAAGGTCCAAAGGAATACGTTTATGGATAATTTTCCTAAGCTCAGTAATACCAGGGTAGGGATTAGAGGCAGGGGTGCCCAGCATGGATTTAAAATATCGAATGGCTTCGGCTTGGGTTTCCTCCTCATTAGTGCTCTTAGTACCATCTGGCTTAAAGAGGGACACAATCCTTTTATGGTTTCTACGATTTTTCACATGGTTATGAAAATAGGCCGTATTCTTATCCCCGGCATCAAGCCATTGTATTCGAGATTTCTGTCTAACAGTCTCTTCTTCTATGTGAATGGCTTGTAAGAAAACACTCATAAGCTCTTTTTCAAGGACTCTAAGGGAAATATCACAAGATTTCTCATCAAGTTGTCTTTGACAAGCCCAAAGATCTTCCCGGGCTTTGTTAGCTAGAAGTCTTTCCTTTCCCAGAAAACCTTTGGTTAGTTTTTTCAAATCCCCTTTAAGATTTTTTAGGGTGTGGAATAATTGAAATTGAATGGTACCATCAAAATTCCTAGCCCAAGCAGTGCCAACAGTGGCATCAAACTCTTCTAATTCCGTCCAATAATTATAAAACTTAAATGGTTTACCTTTCAAGTTAATAGGAGGAGATAAGGTGACAATAATAGAAGAGTGATCAGAGATACCGGGGGGAAGAAAGTCTGCATGAGAGAACGGAAAAGTATCCAACCATCCTGGATTAACAAGAGCCCTGTCAAGTTTCCTTTTGGTGAAGTCCACAGAGTTGAATTGCCGATTGCTCCAAGAGAAGAAAATCCCTGTAAATCTAAGGTCTACAAGACAAGTGGCATTCACAAGATCATTAAATTCCACAGCCCCTAGGTTTCTCCCAGGATTGCCTTCAAATATTTCATTAGAGTTTAAGACAGAATTAAAATCTCCAAGGCTGATCCAGGGAGTATCACCTACGGTAGCTGCAATATTTCTCAAGGTAGCCCAAAGGGGGCGTCTACCTTGGATAGTATTTGAACCATAGACAAAGGAAGCTTCAAATTTAAACAAATGGTCAAGAGAATCAATTTTAACATGGATAACTTGCCTAGTACATTGTAGAACAGTTAACGTAACTTTATTAGGGTTCCAGCCAACCCAAATTCTATCCACGGAATCTGGTTGGCTATTGGTTGTAAAGTTCCAATTGGGGAGCATATTCCTTTGAATCTTATCGTGATTAGGGATCCTCACTTTAGTTTCCACAATACCCATGATGTCAATATTATGATTAGACACTAATTTAGAAATTTCAAGTTGTTTAGTGGACTCGTTAAGACCTCTTATATTCCAACAACTAATAATCATTAACGACGTTTGGAAGAGCGATTTTTCTTACCTGAAGAACCTCTAGCTTTGTTCTTCTGCTTGTTGGAGTGGTTAGGAGAGATCCTTAGGCTCGTGGCTTCCAAATATTTCTGACAAGACAACATTTGGGTTGGCTGCTCCTCATCCTCACTAGACTCCTCATTAGATTCCCTAGACATAGGATGCTGGAAAAATGACTTGTTGTACACAATCTGCCCGGGACAAGATTCCTCATTGGGAGGGTTGCTAGTATCCGTTTTCTGATTCTGCATCTCATCATTTTGCTGTGCATGATCCTCCCCATGATATGCCTTCTCTTGTGCCTTTTTACTAGTAGTCAAAGAAATAGATTCAGGTAGTTGAGGAGCCTCTTGTAATATATCGAACTGGTTCTGCTTTTGCAATTCAGGACAATGTTTCTGCAGGACATAACTGATATTATCATCAATGGTACAAACATGAGACCCAATTAGGGCTGGAGAATTCTTATCAGAGCTAAGGGGGGGTTCTATCTCTAGCTGACTGACTTTGGGTTGTATGGCTGTCGGGGTAAGAAGAGGTTTTCCCAGTTGTTGGCCTAAATAAACATCATTAGAGTTGGAAGTTCCTGTCTTAGTTAAAGCATCCCCCGAAGAGGGCTGTGTTAGCAAATCTGTCTCGATGGTATAGACCAACTCTTGAGAATTCTCAGTTTGAATTGAGGTAGACGGAATACACCTTTGATCTGGGTCAACCACATTCTTGCCTTTGCTTACAACCATCCAGGTACCCTCCTCTTGATTCCTCATAGAAGGGGATGAGGGTCTTGAAACTTGCTTGACGCTTTTAGGAACAGAAGGAAGATTAGCACAGCTATGACCAAATTTCCTACATTTAGCACACCTGATTGGACGCCATTGATACTCAACTTTCAATGTAATCAAACTTGTTTCACCGCAACTGGGGTCGACAAACTCAATGTCGAATTCCTTCACCAAATCAAACTCAGCACTGACTTCAATACACATACGAGCAAACGAAATCCGGCGGCATGAGGCTGTCATTTTATGGACGTGTAGAGGCTTACCAATAACACTAGCAATATATCCGAGCCCATCAGAATTCCAATACTCGAGCGGGATGTTGTAAATATTAACCCATATTGGGATAGTAGATTGGGCCTCCTTAGTTAATTCCAGGCCAACCTGCCACTGTTTTAAGATGATAGGCTGCCCTGCAATATGCCAAGGCCCTCCCTCCAGCACAGCATTGCTTTCCTCCTTAGAGTTAAATTTAAAGAAAAAATAACCAGAGTCAGTTGCTAGCATATCATGAAGGCCTGCTTTGTCCCAAAGCTTGGCAGTGGCATTCTTGACCAGAGAATAGGGGAGTTTTTTGCCTATAAAGTAGCCAACCAGAGTAAAATCCCAAGCTTTACTTCCAGTTTCGGCCAGTTCTGGCGGCATACAAATTTTGATGCGTTCCATATTTTTATTATGCTTTGTATACTTCAACTTAAACTCCGCAGCAACCTTCGGTTGTAAAAGAGAGGCCCAGCTGGGGGCTAAAGTTTGAGCCGTGGCTGAGTGTGGGGACATGCTGGGAGTCAAAGAGGCCTTATCAGCATTAGACTTGCCTTGCACGTGGCCTGCCAGAGGGGACACGCCGCCTGAAATTAAGGGATGTTGAGCCAGGGGGGCATCCGCGTGTTGGTCAAGTCCACGCGCTTGAATAGTGGATGCCACATTCATAGCACATGCTATGTGTGGCTTTGGCGTGTCACCAGATTCTAAGGAAGTGGTGTCCCCACCCAAATGACCCTGCACACCTAATTGGACCTTGCGTAATGGCCTAGCAGACAAAGCGCCGAGATTTCCGCAATTGGCAGAGGAGCCCATGTGCTGGTCCTTGACATTTTGAATATCCAAAGGATCCTTACAATTTTCAATATGACCGTTGGAGGGAAAATCATTAGATATTGGGTTAGTGGGTGTAGTCACGTGATGAGCACCTGCCACAAACCCCTCGGTGCAAGTGACAGTGGGTGAAATAGGATCAAAGTGTGTACTATTGACTCCTGTAGCCTCACCATGCTTCAAACACATCTGTTCTTGCTCAGCATTATTAGTAGGAGATTTATTACGAATGGCTTGCAAAATCTTCCTCCCACTTTTGAGATGTTGGTCATCACTAGAGCACTCATCAGTACCACATATATCAAAAGAATCAAATTGGTGCTTCCTCCAATCTGAGTTGGGTTTGAGATCATATCTTCCACCACTTGACTTGTATTGTGTTCTTCCAACCCCAGATCCTCCCCTTGACCCAGGGAACTTGGCAGGGCAAGGGGTTGCAAGGGGTTCAACTTTTTCATTCAAAAGTTGCTGGATATGGGCTTGGGCTACTCTCAGATTTTCCTTCAGAAGGTCATTTGAATCTTTCAAAAGATTATTTTGATATTCCTGATCAATAGGTTGAGCATCCCTTCCACTGCTTTGACCATACTCATCAGCACCAATTTGAGGTTCACTCATAGCCAATGGACAAGATGGGAAAGGCACCATGGCCTCAACAGTAGCAGTTTTCTTCTTCTTCCTCCTTAAGATCTCTTTAGAGTCTTGAAGAGATTGAAAGGAAACTTCTTCCACTGGACAGCTCACCTCAACATTAATGGCCTTCGGGTCAACCCAATCCTCCGGGAGTTCCAGTTCCTCTTCACTTAGAGATGCTGGATTAATGTGAGGCCCAAGCAAAGGGGAAACATTAGATGCCTTTGGATCTCCAGAGATAACAAAAACCCCTTCATTACTAATCTTACTGACAATGGAATGTGAGGGATTAGAAATAAAAAAACCACTTGGATCAGTTTGATAAGAACTATTAACAATAGCTTTGTGTTTTTCCATAGAAATGAAGTATCAAATTTCTAGAGAGAAGGTAGACATTCTCTCTCTAGATTTGTGCTTATCCGAGTTGGACCTAGATGTCAGCGAGGAAGATGCTTCTAGCGGTCAGTCAATTTCTATGACGGAAAGTGATCCTTCTCTTAACCAAGCTCTAAATGTTATAATGCCCATTGAAGAGGACTCACAGAATCCTAGTAACAGCTTTGTTGGTGCAGCTGAGTTAGATAATATCAACTCTTGTAGAGATAGCACATCCCCAATTCAGTTGGAGAATGATTCTCATGAACAAGCTTTTATATCCCATGATCCTAAGATTTTAGTGGTGGAAAAGACAGACCAAGCTTTCACTTCTCCAAACTTTTTGAGCACAGATTTGGAGGGAGGGCAACCTTCTCAACAAATTTCTGACTCTATGCAGCAACCGTATGAGGATAGTGAAAGTTGTCAGGAACATGAACTGGAAGAGGTAGACAATGACCCTGCCTCATACTTATCCCCAAATACTCCAGGTTTCCCTACTCAAAGGGTTCACTGCATCTCTCTTGATCCTGGTCAGATCTCTCCACTTATCTCCCCCATTAATAAAATTCAGACTCATGTTAGTCAAAGTAAAAGGAGCAAAAAAAAAGGATCATCCTCTGGTAGGAAAAAACCCCATAAAAGATCTTAATGATTATAAGCTGCTGGAATATAAGGGGTCTCAACCAACCCTCTAAACAATTTGAGGTTGCTAAATTTATTTTCGAAAATAATCTTGATGTTATTGGTATTGTTGAAACAAGAGTTAGACAGTCTAATGAAGAAATGATTAAAAATAGTATTTTTAAAAATTGGAGCCTTGTTACCAACAGTTCTTCTACCTCGGTTGGAAGGATTTGGGTTGGTTGGAATCCTGACAAAGTTAAACTCTCTATTCTTAGAACCTACCCCCAAGTTATTCACACTCTTATTGAAAATGATGATCAGAGTATTGCCTTCGAAGCTTCCTTTATTTATGGAGCAAACACTGGCCCTGAGAGGAGTAGTTTATGGGCAACCATGAAATCTATTTCTAGCTCGATTGGTTCAACCAATCAGAAACACATTGTGTTGGGGGACTTTAATGTTGTTTTAAATACCTCTGAGATCTCTGATACTAATGCTTGCTTGAATTATGATATTAATGATTTTATTACTTTTGTGAACCACCATTGTCTGTCTGACCTGAGATATTCTGGGGAGTTTTTCACTTGGTGCAATAGGAGATATGGGAAACCTGACTTTACTGAAAGAAAATTAGATAGAGCCCTTGTTAACCAAGCCTGGCTGGATACTTTCCCTGACTCTTTTACTCACTTCCACAAGCCAGGTATCTCTGATCATTCTTCTCTTATTACTTATGTTGCTAAAGTAGCCAGCAAAAAGGGTAGATCCTTTAAATTCTATAATTTTTGGACTCATCTTGATAACTACTCTGATGTGGTTTCCCAAGCGTGGAACTCCAATGTGAGAGGAACCCTCTAGTACCAAATTTGCCATAAACTTAGAATTGTTAAACATGAATTAAAAAGTTTCAGTAAACATTTTTATGGTTGTGAAAAACTTCGTGCTGACAAGGCAAGAGAAGAGTTGGAAAATGTCCAATCTGACCTTCTTCAAAATCCTCATGACATTAATCTTTTAACCAAGCAAAAAATGTGCATGAAGCATTTTCTTGACTCTATTTGGATTGAAGAGGAAACTCTCAAACAGAAATCTAGACTTCAATGGTTGGAGGGAGGTGATAAAAACTCTAGATATTTCTTCAATTATATCAAAGAGAGAAGGAATAGAAAGAGAATTTTCACATTGGAGAAACCTAACGGCCAATTTACCTGTAATATTGAAGATGCAAAAATTGAAGCTGTTAGATATTTCCATGATCTTCTAGGTACCCCGGCTATAAATCCATACCGAGGTATTGACATTTTGAGGACTTTTATCCATAAAAGGATCCCTGAGAACCTTTTATTGAGTCTTGACAGAATTCCCACCTCTCTTGAGATTAAAGATGCTTTCTTCTCTTTACATGACAACAAAGCCCCGGGTCCTGATGGATTTAATGCTTATTTTTTTAAACATTCTTGGCACATTGTGGGATCTGATATCACCTCGGCTATTACTGAATTTTTCACCACGGGAGAAATGCTTAGAGAGTCTAATGCTACTATTATCGCTTTGATTCCTAAAGTCCCCAATCCTTCTAAGATGGGAGACTTCAGGCCTATATCATGCTGTAATACTATCTTCAAATGCATCTCAAAAATCATTGCTAATAAACTTCAAGTGGTTCTTCCCACTCTCATTGACCAAGCTCAATCGGCCTTTGTCAAAGGGAGGAAAATTAGTGATAATGTTTTGCTTGCTCAAGACCTTCTAAGAGATTACCATAAAACTGGTGGTAGACCTCGAGCTGTCGCCATGGTGGACCTTATGAAAGCTTATGATCATGTTAATTGGACTTTCCTCTTTGATCTTCTTGATGTTTTGGGTTTTCCTCCTTTAATGAGAAAGTGGATCAAAGCTTGTATATCTACTCATAGGTATTCCATTAATTTTAATGGTGAATCTGTGGGATATTTTGATGGAGCTAAAGGTCTTAGGCAGGGAGATCCCATTTCCCCTTACTTATTTGTTATTATTATGGATTCCCTAAGCCAACTACTTCAGTATAACATTCAAAATAGTTCCTTTTCCTTCCACTGGAAATGCGACAAAATGAACATCTCAC
Organism: Hydrangea macrophylla; assembly: GCA_033977485.1. Taxonomy (NCBI): domain Eukaryota; kingdom Viridiplantae; phylum Streptophyta; class Magnoliopsida; order Cornales; family Hydrangeaceae; genus Hydrangea; species Hydrangea macrophylla. The sequence continues at coordinate 81,657,495 of CM066994.1, forward strand.
ACCTTTGCTTTGCTGATGATTTAATTATTCTTTTAAATGGGGACTTGAATTCAGCTAAACTTATTAGACGTACTTTGAACGAATTTTATGACATTTCTGGATTGCAAGCTTATAATACCAAAAGTTGTCTTTTCTTATCTGGGGTTGATGATAACTTGGCCACTGATTTGTTAAATGAACTCCAATTTTCCAAAGGGTGTCTCCCCCTAAAATATTTAGGTGTTCCTTTGATTACCACTAAATTAAGGAAATGCCATTGTGAAGAGCTTATCTCTAAAATTTGTTCCCGTATCAATTCTTGGAATTCCAAAATTTTTTTTTTGGAAAAAGGGTTAATTTAACGAAAAAGAAGCCAAACGGCACTGTACAAAAGTACAAGGGGCATACCCCAGGATATACAATCAGCACAAAAAAGAAAATGCATCCAGGCAATGCAATATAGGATAGGGAGAAAATAAAAGCCAAAAACCCAGAGATTCACCAATCCTAACAACCAAAAGCACAAAGCAAACTAACAAAACTCACAAAACAACCAAAATGCAATAGTTACATTAGGACAAGGTCAAGCGTGTCAAAACACGAGGACCAAAGCAAACCGCCCTAATTATGTAGTAAAGGCCCATCTTTCAATGTACTGAGGAAGATGGGGATCGTTCTTCCAAGTTGTTTGAATCTGTAAGGAAATCTGGAGACAGATATCTTGTAACACTCTTTCCTTAGGCTTAACTTCTAGTTTGAAACTTCGTGCATTCCTTTCTTTCCAAATGCTATACACAACCAAACCAATGCACATTTTTGGAACAACCTGCCTTGGAGTCTTCCCTTTCCACTTGTTCGCTGCCCAGGCCACAAGATCATCCCAAGAGGGTGCGGCATAAGAGATTTCCAACCTATTAAGAATTCCCTGCCACACATAAGAAGAATATGAGCAATTAAAGAATAAATGGTCATGAGATTCCAAAGCTTTGTGACAAAGAACACAAGCTAGAGGTCCTGGTGTGTAAGTATAAATTCTATCTTGGAATTCCAAATTCCTTTCTTATGCTGGTAGGATTCATCTTATCCGTTCTGTGCTATCTGGGATTCAGCTTTTTTGGTCTGGAATGTTTATTTTACCTAAAAGTGTTTTGAAACAGGTGGAACAATGTTTAAGCAGATTCCTTTGGAGTGGGGGTACTGAAAGATTTCATGGTGCCAAAATTGCTTGGGTGAATGTTTGTAAACCCAAAGAAGAGGGAGGCCTCGGTCTAAAGGACATCTTCCTTACGAATACCGTGCTTAATCTCAAACATCTAGGGAGTATTCTTGACCCTTCTAATAATTCTCTATGGAAACAATGGGTTCACATGTACATGCTCAAAACCAAAAGTATTTGGGAGGTGAAAGCCCCTGGACAATGCTCTTGGTATTGGAGAAAGTTGTTAAAACTTAGGAGTATAGCTAGGCCTTTAATAAAGCATAGAATTGGTAATGGTTCTAGTACTTCACTTTGGCATGATAATTGACTCCCTTGTGGGCCTTTGTTTGAGAATTACACCTCTCGAATTGCCTATGATGCTGCTATAGCTCCTAATGCTAAAGTGGCTACTATAGTCTCTCAACTTGAATGGAATTGGCCTGCTTCTAACTCCATTGGTTTAAATGAAGTTCGGGCCATCTTGTCCAATTTTTATAAACCCACAACACTGCAAGACAAAATTGTCTGGACTTCCTCTCCTAATGGCAAGTTTAACTTCACCCATGTTTGGAACCACCTTAGACCCATTAATCCTAATGTTCCCTGGTATCCTTTTGTTTGGTACTCTGGGAGCTCTCCTAGGCAAAACTTTATATTGTGGCTAGCCATTCAGAGAAGGCTAGCAACTCATGATAGAATTTGTAATTACACCCTTGGGCCTTTAGCGTGTGCTTTATGCCTTAGGCAAATGGACTCTCATGATCACCTTTTCTTTGAGTGTACTTACTCCAAATTCATTTGGCAGGATTTGATGCTGAGATGTAATCTGACTTGGAATGGCACCCCTTGGGATAGCACTATTTCTTGGATGATCCAGCATTGGAAGGGGAGGACACCTCAACATATGATACCCAGAATTTGTTTGGGGGTTACAATTTATGGCCTTTGGAGAGAAAGAAACAAAAGAACCTTTCAGAATGCCTCTACACCCAAAGAGCATCTTTTGAAGATTTTTGTCTCACAAATCAATGCTCAAATTAGGATCAAATGGAAAACTCACAACCACCTACAAGCATTGCTTAGTAATTGGGATTAGCTTGGGATTTGCTCTCATTTTCCCTTTTGTTTTAGCTTTGTTTTTGTCTGCTTGGTTTGTTTGAATTTTTTTTGTCCCTTTTAATTCTTTTGGCCTTTTGAGGCCTTTTTGTGGTTTGTTTTACCACCTGTCCTTATGCTTTGTGTTTGTTGAATATCCTGGGGTATGCCCCTTGTACTTGTGTACATCCCCTTTTTTGGAATCTATTTACCGTTTTTCGAAAAAAAAAAAAAGTCAAGCAGCTGATCTTAACTTCAAAGTTTACATAACTATTAGCAGTCATAAAACTTGTAGTTTTAACTCAAATCTCACCGGGGTTTCACTCTTTTAATGAGAAACTCTCAGAAACCGGTGTAGAGAACATCTCACTTGGTATGGAAGCAAAGATAGAGAAATTACTTCCATTTTTTTGTCTCAATATATAGGCATTTGGAATACAATAAGTCTCATGAAAAAATACTTAGCATTAGAAGAGCGATCTACCGTGGAGAACATCCTTATCACTTAAATTTAAAAATCAATTTCTTTTAAATCATTATGACTTTGACTGGTAGGTTAGAAATTAAGATGAGTAGGAGATTTGGGGTGTATTTGTTCTAAGCATGTGATTGGAGTGTTTGCGCAATTCATTCCAACCTCTTCTTTTTCTCCTTTTTATCATTTGTACCGTTGTTTTTTTTTTTCTTTTTTTCTTTTTTTTTTTTTTTTTTTGAAATCAACTCCTTTCTTTCTTTACCACTTCCTGCAATATCAATACAGTCCAATCACATACCTGGATATAGAAGTGAGGTTTGTATTCCCAGGTGGAGTAAGGCATGATTTGGAGAGAATTGAGAATAAGGCAATATAAGGTGAAGGAGGTGCATTTGAAAGAAATGATGGCCTAAATCATTTTTAAAAATCGATTGACTTTGTTCATTCAAGTAATTTAGACATTCTAATGGTAAATCCTGAACGTTCTCTTCTAATGATCAGTCAAAGAAAAAGAAAAATAATGAGACTTTTAACGAGTGATATCATAAAGAGAATAAGATGAGACTGAAAAGAATAGTAACCCTCATAAAAGGAAGATTGGCATAAAAGCTCACATGGGTTAATTAGTTTCCACAACTTGTTTTTAAACTGCATAGTTTATGATTACTCATCCATTTAGATTAAGTAAATATTTTCACACTGTTTCAAAAAGATTTAAAGTCTAAAGAGTTTCTAGCATTTGAAAAATAGTAAAACATGTGACAATGTGTTGTATGCTATTAACATACCCAAAATAACATTAACATGTCAAATTCATCTTATATAGAGTAATAGAAAAACTTCTGAAAAAATTCATAAGCGCATCCACTAAGTTGGATACATATACGGTGCAACTAGTATCCTTTGCACCTATACAAAAGAGGCTACGTAATCCGGAGCATCCAAGTTGTCAAGATAGTCCATCCACCTCTAGTAAAAGAGATGGGTCTAGAATCACTAGCAAGCTAAAACATCAGTAAGAGGCTAGGAGATAACTCTGGCTTTACCTAGTTTTTCGCTACCTCTAGAGTCATTCACCGCACTAGACATATCTGGTGATGTTGGGATCATGCAAATTATTCCTATCAAACCAGCTAATGAAAGCCAGATATACACGTAGAATCATTTTAAAGTCTGACCTGACTGAAAATTATTGTATGTACAAAAACTAAAAATAAAAATAAAAATAAATGAGGGATGCGAAAACAAAATTTATTGGGTATCAAAGGATCCAGTCCTCTTTCTCAACCAAAATTTTCTTTTGTTTTGATTTGATTTGTCTTTTATAGCAGTAGTAAACTTTAAAAGATGTGTCATTATGAGCAATTAAACCAGAACATTCTTCTCTATAACAATTCAAACACCATCCTAACCTTCTAGCTTTCCTTTTGATGGCATAAAGGCTAGTGCCAGTAAAGAGTTTCTTCTGCTCAGAAACAAGTGAGCGACCCATTAACGTCTGGTCATCGACTATTGGATCCATTTTTTATACTCTCAGCCAACAAGAGAGGCTAGACTTAACCCTTCCACTCCTTCCAACTATCAACTATGATCTAATTAAAGAGAGCTTAGAGGGGGTGGGTGGGAATTTTATTTAAAAACAAAAAAAATATTTATATTAAGAAAAATATATACATTCAGAAACTAAAAAGAAAATATTTTTTTTTTCTTTTTTTTTTTAACAAAAAAAACTAAAACACACAAAAATAAAAACTACATTTTTCTATATATATATATATAAATAAATAAAACAGAAAACTAGAAACTGCATTTTTCTCTCTCTTTTTTTTTTTTAAGAAAAGTCCAAGACAACGTATCATTACAATAACAATAATAAGGAAAATTATGGTATAAACTTCGAAAATCATAAGAGCGGTGACGTGTTCGTCATTCATTTTTTTTTATTTAAAAAAAACAGAAAACTTGGATTTTTTTTTTAACAAGGGCAACGCAGCATTATCATAACAGCAATTAAGAAAATGACAAGGTAAAGTTCAAAATACATAAGACCAATAGCTAGCGCGTCGTCTATTTTTTTTTTACAAAGAAATGGAAAAATATCATCTATCTCTTGAAAATCTAAAAACCTGGTAGGGTCGTGGATCGAGTGATATTTCCAAGCTTATTTGATGAATGGGTACCTACAACTTATGCAGTTAAACAATGGAAAAGAGAGAAAATACAAATCAAAAATCAAAAAAACTAAAAAACTAAAAATTTAAGGCGAATCTGAAAAATAGAGAATAAAATCAAAATCAAGACTTTCTCTGGATTATAGATCTTACCTTTAGTGATCGCTAGAGTGGATCTTGATTTTAGATCATAGAAAATAAAAAAAATTGAAAGAAAATGAGAGAGGGAGATCGGGTCGAGAGAGTGAGAGAGTTGCAGAGAGTGAGAGAGAGATCGCGGCGAGATGGTGAGAGGAAGAAGAAAAAGAAAGGAAAAAGAGAGATAGGAAAAAGTTTTTAGGGTTCAAAGCCCTTTATAGAGCCATTTTCTCTTTTTCAGTGTATCTCCCTCTAGAAAAGCTAATTTTTTTTTATTTATGAAATAAAGATAAAATAAACAAACATGTGTTAATCGTGAAACCGTCCCCCCCAACTGAGTCTGACATTGTCTTCAATGAGTGAGATGAGAAAAAGAAGCTAAGGATAACTCCTGTAATAAAAAGAGATAAATTAAGAAAAGACAGAATAATAATGACAAAATTAACTCATATATAAAAAAAAAATATAAAAGTACTATCACTGTAAAATGATCAAGAATTACTGTACAATTGATCTTTTGAACTGCAGTTTCAAAGGATCGATCTTGCATTCAAATTTCGCTAACTTAGCAGTTTTAGCAACATAGTTTTTAAACTAACAATACTTTTGGTGTGCCTTTTTATTTTGGACTGCAATGGGATAGTTCAAACATACAAATTAGTATATTTATTAGATAGCATTATTTGAGATTTGTAAAACTTGATAAAAATCCGAACTCATAAAATAATAAGTTCAAGTGGTTCTGATACTAAAAACACAATGATGATTTTTTTTAAATATTTTTATTTATATATAAAAAGAAAAGTACAATTACAATAAAAATAAAAACAGGTATTTTATTTTAACATATCTAGATGTTGACTGGGATTATTGCTCATGAAAGATGATCATTTCGAGGTCTAGGACAATAGACTCGAAACCTCAAGTAGGTGTCAGAGCTATATCTTTCAGGATCATCATAGAGTGTTATTTCCATGAATATATCATATCTGACAATGACTCTTTGAGGCATGAATTGTTCAATGAAGACAGGGATTAGAGATGTCCCCCATTCGAGTAAGAAAAAGAACCAATCCCTTTGAAAGGAGTACCTTAACATTTCCCCGTTAGCAACTCTAGTTAACAAACGCCCACATCCAAAAATATTGTCATTATCATCATAAATAGGGAATTGTACTAAGGATGTTAAGTATCGCTCCCATTCATTTTCTTCATATTCATGATATAGTTCTTAGAACACCTCATATTGAGCCTGTTCCCATTCATCGTAGTTTGTGCTAATATTCTGCCAGTCATCTAATCCATCAAATATTGGCTCACCATCCCACTCCATAGGTTATAGGTTGGTCAGGTTCCACTAAATAATCAATTTCTTCATCAGTGTCATCATAAATATTTTCGACACACCTAGCGTAGAACATTTCATCCTCGTCAGAGTCCATGAGATATTCAAAGTGTGGGTGTGTATCATCATCTGACGAAGTTCTATCCTCTGAAGGATAGTTGTTATTGTTAGACGAACTGGCATGGTTTATACTCATTCTTGCATTTCTGCGATAATTAGATGGATTCATATCTCTTTGTTACCTTTGACATCAGATAATATGTTATAATTCCTGAAAAATATTAAATAGTAAGAAAAAAATATAAAATAAAATGATTAAAATAAAATTCCTACTATGTACAATTCTAATCATGACTTATGAATTTAAGAGGTATCACAATTGGGGTCCTCCAAAGGAAAGGACTCCAATTCAGTTTCAAAATCTCCTAAGAATGGTTTTAATTTATGCCTACTAACTTTAAATGTATTTCCATCTTTAGGGTCCTCAATCACAATAGTTCCATAAGGATAAACATTTTTTACAATATATGGACCAATCCATCGAGATTTCATTTTTCTTTTAATAAGATGCAGTTTTGAGTTATATAATAGAACTTTTTTGCGCGGGGGTAAATCTTTGATAAATAGGAGTATTAAGACATTTTTCTGTAGAGTACCCCATCATATGACATGTACTGCAAAGTTCTAATTTATTTTTAGATAGAGGAGGATTAGCTTTCTCCAGTTTAAAAGCTTCTAGCTTACGAGTTAATTCTTCAATTTTCATGACTAATTCATCTTCATTTTGTGATTGCTGTGATTTTTTAGACTTTTCTTTCCTAGCCTTTTCTTCTTTTTCCCTTTGTGAAGCGTCTTCGCTAAGCCAATCAAAATATAATTCAGCTTCGTCAGCATTTTTAAAAAATTCCCCTTGATACATGGCTTCAATTATTTCCTTTGACTCTGGATCTAATGTTTCATAAAAGTAATTGATTACACGCCATTTTTTAAATCCATGATGTGGACAAGTTTGTAGGAGATCTACAAAAAATTCACAGTCTTCAATGCATGGAACCTTCTCTTTTTAGTGAAAAGTTTATATTCTCGCATCAAGCTATAAGTTAAATTCATTTGATAGAATTTATTTAGAAATGTTTGATTCATATCTGGCCATGAAGTTATAGATCCAGGATGAAGAGATAAAAGCTAAGATTCAGCTTCATCTTTTAAAGAAAAAGGGAAAAGCTTGAGATAGATTATCTCAATAGGACAAATTTGATCAGCAAACGTTTCACAAACTTCTTCAAATTCACGAATATGGACATAAGCATATTCTTTCTTAATTCCGTGATAAGTTGGTAAGCATGGTAGCATGTTATATTTAAAATGAAAATTTCCAGTATGTTTAGGTAGTGTGATGCAAGAAGGAGTGATGATTTGTTCTGGCATAAATATAGCACGTAAAGACCATCGCTCACGTTCTGATAAAACAGGTTGTGGTATATTATTCCCATAATCATTATGAGTATCATCAGTTATTCTTTTCATGCCTTCTATTTCAGCCATGATTCTAGGAAACTGTATTCTAAATGAATCAGTAGAAATATTAGATTTATGTGATACTTGATATAAAAGTCTTAGTAGTATCTAAGGACATATGAAGTAAAAGAAAAACTAAGTTCTAAATATATTATTATTATAGCTAAGTAAAAATAAAACTTTTTTTTTATTTTACATATTTTCTATTTTTATGTTTTTTTTAGAAGATAGGTTTATATATGTATATAAATAAATGCTTTTTTTAGAAGATGTACAAGTACATATCTATAAATATATATTTATATATATTTCACAAGGAAAGATTATATATAGTTTTTTTTTTCTTATGTTATCATTTAAAAAAAAAAACTAGAATGTTTATAAAGCAGAATAGGCATATGTAGATATAGATAGAGTGAGAGAAATAGTTTTAAACCTAACTTATTTTATTTATTTATTTTTATTAACCATTCCCCGGCAACGGTGCCAAAAACTTGACGTCATCCTATTGACGCGTTTTCTTATCACACTCAAGTGTAGGTGATCGTACAAGTAATAAAGTTCTGAAAATCCAGGTCGAACCCACAAGGAACGGAAAAGAAAGATAGGCAATAAGTATTATGTCACAAAAAGAAAATAAAAGATGACGGATTTTTGTGGAGTTTTACTAAACTACTAATTTTTATAGTTTTGCAATAAAAGTAATTAAAAGCTAATTTTTTCTTAACAGTTTATGGTAAAGATTTTAACAGTGCAAAATAAATTAACTAACATACTAGTAAGAAAATGAAGAAAAATAAATAAAAGCGAAATTTTTGTGAGATAAACTTTTTAGATTTAATAATAGCGAAAGATAGAAATAATACAGATATTTAAGCAAAGTTATTAAAAATAGAAAATATTAATTAACTAGGGGGAAATGATTTAAAGAAATTGGAGATATGCAAAACCAACACTAGATTCCACAACTTTTGTGCATTTGAAAAGGATTTGGCATTTAAGACCGCAGAGTCATTCTTTATTTGAAAATAAACTTTCACTAGTCAGGGTCATATCAAGTGTGTCATGTTTGATATGAAACGACGTCATTTGGTTTAAAGAAAAATAAAAAGGCAATTGGGCAGTAGCCAGGTTCCCACCGTGCCCCGCCGCGGACGTGGGTTATTCGGCATCCAATCCCCATCACTCTGCCACTACACAATTGCTTGTCCATTAGTAGATAGAAATATATATAAACACATATTTGAAATATAAACTTTGTCATATGAGTTGTTTGAGTATGCTAGGTGTTTTTTATGACAAAAGGCATAGTTTGACAATCCACATAATTAGGCTTTTTATTTCAAATATGTACTCTTTTGAGCCCAATGTAGCTATAGTATATAAACATGTTAAATGGTCATACACTATAGATACATAGATATTTTTTGTCATAAATGAAAAAACAATCCATCCAGATAAATTTGCCCATTTAAGATTATTGCACAGAAGCTGTGGTTTCTATGTTTTTATTGCATATCCCCAATTAAAGTTTTAGCCTACCATTTTGGAATTGAAACTGTCTTCCAAATAAAATTTAAATATAAATTAAATAGATGCACGCAATCACTGTCCTATTAAAATTAAAGTTGTAAAACCAAGGTAAGGGTAAAAACTAATATTATTATATTATTTTCTCCACTTAACATGAGCTGGGATTGAATTTGTGAAATTTGCAAAATAGCAAAGTTTAGTACTACTAGGCTAATAAAATATACATAAATGAAAATACTGAATTAATAATAAAATACTAAACCTTTAACTTTAACTTCTTGTGGGGTCACAGTGGTTGAACTCCAAGAACACAAGCAAAGCCAAATCAAATCCTTATCTACTTTTGGAGTGAGATATGAATATGGTGTGCTTGGGGCTTTGGTAGGTGATTATAACAACTACGTGGCTAAGAAATCTGGCATTTAATCGCAAAATCTGTCTTTTAGTGAATGAAAATATTGCTATAAAAACTAAAAATTTGGGGTTTCAAACTATTTTAGGGGACAACTATAAGTACTACTAGACTAAAAATATTAAATCTAATTTTAAATAGGAATATTTTAGTACTACAAATTGACAAAGGTCATACAAGAAAAAAAATATTTTATTTTAAGAAATACAGTACACAAAGTTTTGCTACATATTTTTGAACATGAAATCATCAATAACATAAAAGTAAATTTTTACAACTACTAGAACTAGAAAAGGCAAAGAAAAACTAAAGTTTTCTATTTCTAGGGACAATATAAAGTGCTCACATGATAACCTCCCTAAACTATTCTATCTATGATGGTGCGTAGACTATAATTTCTCGTTGTTGTCAATTGTGTTGTTGAAGCTGCTGCATGCCTCGTTTTATAGACGAAAGGAGAGGAAAAATTCATCATTGCGTTCGTCAGCTTGAACAGGAGGTTGGCAGTTTTTCTTCATTCGTCTCATTTTTCTCCCCTCTTCTGACATTCGTTGATTTTAAGCCTGCAGAGCAGGAAAGAGAGAGAGAGTGATAGAGACAGAAACGAGAGATCCAAAAGAAATGTCGCTTTCTAAATATTTACGTAATAGTGTGAACGCAAAAATGTCGCTTTCATTCTTAGGTTATGTAAATAATTTAGAAATAATCCTATGTGGTTGCTACTTCTTTTCTTCCCTTTATTTTACTTCATTTTTACCTAAACATATCAAATATGTAAAAACAAATAATTACATGCATTTAAGTGACATCACTGTTAAATGATATTAATTCAAATATGCATGTAAAACAAGGGATTTTGGGGATTAAATGAGCATTATGTCTATTATATTGGCACATGAATGTGCAATATTCAATGTTTGTCACTCCTCCAACTTCTGATCATATCCCTCCTTGGGATTGGACTAGGGGTGTGTTTTGGAACGGAAATTCCGATTCCGACCGATTCCGATCCGAAAATTTCCGAGTTTGGCAAGTAAAAATACATTCCGAATTCCGAAAAATTTCGGATCGGAATCGAAATTTTTTTCAGAATTCCGAAAATTCCGAAAATATGCCGAAAATATTTTGAATAATATATTCCGAAAAAATTCCGAAATATTCCGAAAAAATTCCGAAAAATTCCGAAATTACCTTACACTACTTGTCCCACATCGGTTAGCCATAGGGGTGTCATTTGGAACGGAAATTTCGATTCCGACCGATTCGGATCCGAAAAATTCCGATTTTGGCAACTAAATATGCATTCCGAATTCCGAAAATTCCGAAAAAAATCGGATCAGATTCGGAATTATTTTTAGAATTCCGAAAATTCCGAAAAGTTTCCGAAAATATTCTGAAATTGTATTTTCCGAAACTTTTCCGAAAATATTCCGAAATATTCCGAAAAATTTCCGAACATATTCCGAAATTGTATTTTCCGAAACTTTTCCAAAAATTTTCCGAAATATTCCGAAAATTGTGTTCATCCCACATCGAAAAAACATAAAAGAGGGGGTGTGATGTGCTTCTATAAAAGGCCTACAAGTCTCAAGTGAAATCCCATTAAGCTTGAATTCCGAATATTCCGAAAAATTTCGAAAATATTCCGAATATTCCGAAAAATTCCGAATCTGATGAAATTCCGAAAATTCCGAAATTTCCGAAATTTCGGAATCGGAACTAATTTTGGAATTTCCGAAATTTCGGAACGGAATTCAGAATGCATTTTTGGCTTCCGAAAATTTCAGAATTTTTTCCAAAAGGGGTGTTTCCGATCCGTTCCGGCCGAAACACACCCCTAGTTAGCCATGAAAAATGATAAGGAATGTGAGTCTATAAATTAGTCTCAACTTGATCCACATTAGTCCAAGCACTAAGCTTGTATCGGAAAATTCTGAAAATTTCCGAAAATATCTGATTTCGAAAAATTCCGAAAAAATTTTGAAATTTTCCGAAAATGATCCGATTCCGAAAATTCCGAAAATTCCGAAGTTTCGGAATCGGAACGGAAAATGAAAATTCTGAATTTTTGGAATAGGAATCGGAACGCCGAAATAATTTCCGAAAATTTCAGAATTTTTTCCGAAACCCCTATTTCCGATCCGATCCGGCCGAAACACACCCCTAGATTGGACCGTCAACGTTTTGGGTACCGATAGCTCCCCCCAGATTATGGAGGTGCCATGAGTCTTGTGCGGATATCCCACCTAGCCAGCAAGCATCCTCAACGTCCCTTGGAGTTATGCTAAGGAGGGTCACGCCTTGGTAGCTAGCCTACAGTCTTTGGTCCTCAGCGAGACCACCGGGTATGTCTCTAATTTTGTGCTTCTTAAGGTTATGAGGTTCTAACCCTAGATTTTACCTTTTGACATATGGATGGTATGCAACAGTTCGCCACCAATCAGATGGCATCCTTGGTAACTTGACTCTGTTTTTGTACTTTTGTTGCTTCATGGTTGATTGCTTCCATCTTATTTGTGTGCGCAGTGTCGTGGAGGTGGTGCTGGCTCATTGAGGACCAGACCAAGGTACAGGGGTGGCAGGAGGCCGTCGTCGACGTATACTCCGGGTGGTCCGACGGAGGATGAAGAAGAGGAGGACTGAGGCCTCCTAAGCGAGGAATTTTGTTTTGTCTCCATTTCATGTTTTCAATTGGGTTGTATCAATGTATTTTGTGGATGATGGATGATGTGTAGGATGATTTGTCACCTTTGACAGAGTATTATGATGTTTTGCCTTTTAGACCGGATAGCTTCCGATTTGAAGTTGCAATTGTGTGCTTGTTTTAATTGGTGATTGTGTAACAATATATATATATATATATGTGTGCACTGTGATTGTTGATATTACTACGATAAGCAGCTTGTAATAGTGAGTGTGTTTGCCTTTCAGGTGGGATAGTCCGTGAAACGGGGAGGTGCTACTGAAATTTTAAATTTTGCTAGAGCTGTGGCAGAAAACATGGCATTGTATGATCCCGCTCAACTCTCACTTGGCTGAACATCACAAATGGTGTGGAACGGATCAACCTCTTCAGTTATGGCTTAATCGGGATGTTCTCTCTTCGTCAAATGGCCTTGAATGCTGAGTTCATGCGTGCAGCAATTGCCCACTGGGACCCGATAAATCATGTCTTCAATTTCAATGGCTTAGAGATATGCTCCCTGTTCGAAGAATTTTGTGCTATTCTCAGCTTTGATTCGGACTCGGACTTGATTCTTCCTCTTACTGATATCCCCAGCCCTACTCGCGGCTTAGCTAAATATCTTAACTATTCCACTATTGTCTCTCGCCGACTGATTCAAGGTGAGTTCTTGACATTGCCTCTAACATTGCCCAGTACGCTGATCCTGAAAATGCTAGCGTGTATGATGCTATCCGCTGGGCTGCTCAGATCCTGTGTATGACTTCGCACTTCCTATTCTTGAGTACTTCTAGTGCCTTGGTGTATGTATGCTTTGAACTGAATCTGAGTAAGAACCCCCATGGCCATGGTTCTAGCTGAAACCCTGAATGGTTTGGATGATGCTTTTAACCAAGGAACTCTTCTTCTTTCCAGGGCGCCTTTGGTGTTACAGGTTTGGCTATATGAGCGCCTTTAGTTGTGGACAGGCCGTATGCCGCCGGTTTACTTTCGCAGAGCTATGCTTTATCCTCACTACACTTTTGAAGATTGGGTTCGTATGATGGGTACTCTTTCTAAAGCAGACATTTGCTGGATTGTGGGGCGTTGGGGCCTTCATGCTATTGCCCCTTATTTAGAAGAGATTTAGGCAAACGAGGTGGGTGGCCGAAGTTTGCCCCTAGTGTAAAGGGTGGTTTCTGGTTTCTGGTAAGGACCGCGACTTTATTTATCTCATATGCTCATAATTTTTGCCTAGGCACTAGTAAGGTGACCTAGAGAGCTCTTTTCTCTCTTTTGTTATTGCTCACTTTGGATTTAACTCTAATTTTTGCCTATGCATCCTTTCAGATTTTTGATCTAGCGAGCCTTCCTTCTTTTCTTTTTTTGAAAGTCTGCATACGTACCCCTGAGTGGGGATCAGGTCCAACGTAGTTCGGGCCAGGGTTCTGAAAGAAGAAGGCTTGATTATGATGGTGTCGACCGAACCGATGCGGTTGCCTACGTATCCCCGAGTAGGAATCAGGTCGAGTGTAGTTCAAGGCAAGGCTTGAAGGAAATGGGTTATCTTTAAGTGGGTGAGACGACCGAACCGATGTGGTTGCCTACGTATCCCCGAGTGGGAATCAAGTCAAGCATAGTTCAAGGCAGGGATGGGTAAAAAGTCAAGCATAGTACTTTTTTAGGCGATCCATGTTGATTGGTTCTTTAAAATTGACACCATCGAGGTCCATGACATAGGTCGCTCCTCCGTAAAAGGATAGTTTTGACGATATAAGGGCTAACCCATTTAGGTTTGAACTTCCCACGTGGATCAAAGATTGGGGCTCGTTGTTCCTTAAGAACAAGGTCACCTTTGACAATTTTCCTTGGACGAACCTTCTTGTTAAAAGCACGGGCTATCCTCTTTTGATAGATTCGGACATGGTCGACTGCCGCTAGGCGCTTTTCATCCATGAGAGCCAATTCCTCGTATCTTTCTCTTAACCAATCAAATTCTAAAATTTCACATTTTGCCATCACTCGCAGGGATGGTAACTCTTTTTTTTTTTTTTCGGAAAATGGTAAATATATTCCAAAAAAGGATGTACACATGTACAAGGGGCATACCCCAGGATGATCAATAAGCACCAAGCATAAGGACAAGTGGCAAAGCAAACCACTGAAAAAGCCACATCAGGCTCAAAACAACTCCCAAATCAAACACAAAGACTAGCCAAGCATAAACCTGCTAGATCAACATCAAGGAAGAGAAACAAGACAAAACAATACAAAAATCAAAACAAGAAAACCTAATTCCATTTACCCAACAAGGCATCAAGGTGATTGTGCCTTTTCCAAACGGTTCTAATTTGAGCATAAACTTGTGAGACAAAATTCTTCAATAATTGCTCTTTAGGAGTTGAGTAGTTCTTAAAAGTTCTATTATTCCTTTCTTTCCACAGGCCGTAGATGGAAACTCCCAAGCAGATTCTAGGGATCATATGCTGAGGCGTCTTCCCCTTCCAATGATGGATCATCCAATTGATAGTACTATCCCAAGGGGTGCCATTCCAAGTTAAGTCACATCTAAGCATCAAGCCCTGCCAAATGAAAGTAGAATAATCACAATCAAAGAAAAGATGATTATGAGAGTCCATGTGTCTAAGACAAAGAGCACATGCAAGGGGACCTAGAGTAAAATTACAAATTCGATCCTGAGTAGCTAGCCTTTTCTGGATGGCAAGCCAAAGAATAAAATTTTGTCGAGGAGTACATCCAGAGTACCAGGTAAACTGGTGCCATGGGACAACAGGATTAGAAGGTCTAATATGGTTCCAAACATGGGAGAAGTTAAATTTACCATTAGGAGATGTTGTCCAAACAATGTTATCATGCAAGTCAGTAGGCGTATAAAAGGTGGACAACATATCCCTAACTTCATTGAGGCCAATGGAGTTCGATCCAGGCCAATTCCATTCAAGATTAGAAATGATAGTAGCCACTTTAGCATTAGGAGCTATAGCGGCATCATAGGCAATTCTACTAGTATACTTCTCGAACAAAAAGGCCCACAAGGAAGCCAATTGTCAAACCAAAGGGAAGTATGCACTCCATTACCAACTTTATGCCTAATTAAAGGTCTGGCAATGGTTCTAAGCTTCATGAGCTTTCTCCAATACCAAGAGCATTGTCCGGGGGTTTTAACCTCCCAAATGCTTTTGGTTTTGATCATATACAAATAGACCCATTTTTTCCATAAAGAGTTGTTAGTTGGTTCAAGAAGGTTTCCAATATGTTAAGGTTAAGCACTTTATTTGTAAGGAAAATATCCTTAAACCCAAGACCCCCTTCAGCTTTGGGTTTGCAAACATTAGCCCAAGCCACTTTAGATCCATGAAAATTATCAGTAGTGCCACTCCAAAGAAACCGTCTCACAGCTTGATCCACCTGCTTAAGAACACTTTTAGGAAGAATAAACATACTAGACCAATAAAGTTGAATACCAGATAAGACAGAGTGGATAAGTTGGGTCCTACCAGCAAAAGAAAGGGCTTTGGACTTCCAAGAGTTAATCCTAGAGCAAATTTTAGTGACAAGATCTTCACAATGGTGTTTTTTCAATTTAGAAGTAATTAAGGGAACACCCAAATACTTTAAAGGAAGACAGCCCTTGGTAACTTGGAGAATACTAATTAACTCAAAAGCCAAAGGATCATCAACACCAGACAGGAAAAGACAACTTTTAGAGTTATTAGCTTGAAGACCAGATAAATCAAAAAATTGATGCAGGGTCTCTTTTATAACTTTAGCAGACTCCACATCCCCGTTTAACAGAATGATTAAATCATCCGCAAAGCAAAGATGGGAATTCTTCAATTTATCACATTTCCAATGGAAAGCAAAATGACCATTTTGGATGTTGAACTGTAGTAATTGGCTAAGGGCATCCATAATAATGACAAACAAGTAGGGAGAGATGGGATCACCCTGTCTAAGCCCTTTCGCACCCTCAAAATACCCTATAGATTCTCCATTAAAGTTAATGGAATACCTAGGGGTAGAAATGCAAGCTCGGATCCATTTCCTCATCTTAGGGGGAAAACCCAAAACTTCAAGAAGATCAAAAAGGAAAGTCCAATTAACATTATCATAAGCTTTCATGAGGTCAACCTTAGCAGCAGCCCTTGGCTTACCACCAACCTTATGATAGTCCCGCAAAAGGTCCTGAGCTAACAACACATTGTCACTAATTTTTCTCCCTTTAACAAAAGCAGACTGGGCTTGATCAATAACATCAGGGAGAACCTTCTGGATTCTATTAGATAAAATCTTTGAAATACACTTATAGATAGTATTACAGCAAGAGATAGGCCTAAAGTCCCCCATCTTAGATGGATTAGGGACTTTAGGGATCAAAGCTATAATAGTAGCATTAGACTCCTTAAGTAATTCACCATAAGTAAAGAATTCAATTATGGCAGCATTAACTTCAGGGCCAACAATATTCCAGGAGTTTTTAAAAAAATGAGCATTAAATCCATCTGGACCAGGAGCTTTATTATCATGCAAGGAGAAAAAAGTCTCTTTAATCTCTACTGATGAAGGAATACTATCAAGACATTGGATAAAAGATTCAGGGATCCTTTTGTGAATAAAGGACCTTAAAAATTCTATCCCAGGGTAGTTATTACTAGCAGGTGAGCCAAGGAGATTCTGGAAGTATCTTATGGCTTCAGTCTTAGCTTCATCAATAGTACAAGTAAATTGGCCATCAGGCTTTTCCAATTTAAAGATTCTTTTCCTATTTCTCCTTTCTTTGATAGAATGAAAAAAATATCTGGAGTTCTTATCACCACATTCAAGCCACTGCAATCTGGATTTTTGTTTTAAGAGTTTCTTCCTCAATCCAAATAGATTGAAGAAAATTTTCCATGCACACTTTTTGTTGTGAGATAAGATTAGTATCATGAGGGTGATGAAGAAGCTCAGATTGGACATTTTCCAGATCTTCCCTAGCTTTATCAACATTAAATTTTTCTTTTCCTGTAAAGGATCTACTAAATCTCTTCAACTCATGTTTGACAAATCTAAGTTTATGGCAAACTTGGTATTGAAGGGTACCTCTGACACTAGTATTCCAAGCCTGGGATACAGTTTCGGGATATTGATCCAGTTGGGTCCAAAAATTAAAGAATTTAAAAGACCTACCCTTTCTCCTGGTAATTTTATCCACATAAGTAATAAAAGGGGAGTGGTCAGAAATACCTGGCTTATGAAAGTGAGTGTAGGAATAAGGAAAATTATCCATCCAATTTTGATTGACTAAAGCCCTATCGAACTTTCTTTCAGTGAAGTCAGGTCTCCCAAACCTCCTGTTACACCAAGTGAAAAACTCACCAGAATATCTCAGGTCAGAAAGATTTAATTGGTTCACAAGATTTCTGAAGTCAGAGATATCGGAATTCACACAAGCATTAGGATTAGAATTTTCATTCGATTGTAAAACAACATTAAAATCCCCCAATATTATGTGATTAGAGGTAATAGGACCAACAGTAATAGAATTTAAAGATTTCCAGAGGTCAACTCTTTCGTGTCCATTGTTTGAGCCATAGACAAAAGAAGCCTCGAGGGAAATAAGTTTATCATCACTTTTAATGAAAGTATGGATAAGTTGAGAGGAAATTTTCAAAATAGATAGATGAACTTTATCGGGATTCCAACCAACCCAGATTCTACCAACAGTATTAGGAGTGCTATTAGTTACAAAGTTCCAACCTTAGTTTCAACAATACCAATCACATCTATATTATTTCGGTAAATAAATTTTGCAACCTCAGATTGTCTAAAGGGTTGGTTGAGACCCCTTATATTCCAAGAGCAGATTATCATTAAGAACGTTTGCGGGTTTTTTTCCTCTTTCCTGAGGAATTACTGTTTTTACTACCCTGTGAATGAGTATGGATATTCTTACCTGTAGGAGAAAGAAGGTTATTAGAATTTTGACCTGGCTCCAGAGATGGTGCTTTAATAGTCTCCTCAGGGCTGGATTGAAAACTAGATGATATAGAAGGAACAGATTGTATATCCTCAACCCCTGCATCATGTTTCATAGACCCTTTTAAATTTTCTTCGGAATGTGGCTCTATATTGTCTTCACATTGCTGTTGAGCTTGTCCAATTTGGAACTTCAAACCGTCCAAATGTAAGGGGGAAGAACAAACATTAGGAGTCTGCCTATCCTCAACATGAATATCTGCAATAACTACTTCTTGGACATTTGGGATGATCCCATCTTCTAGGGATTCTGGGGTATCAATAGGATTACCTTCTTCAGCAGTAGTATCAATTAAGGAAGAGAAGCTGTTGCTAACAATTGCCAATGCCTTAGGGCTTGAAGGCTTTCGATGGTCTCTGGCTGAGGCCAACCCTGAATTGTCTCCAACAGAGGGACCTTTAGTAGAATCATTCAAAATAGAGGAACTAGTAGAAGCATCATAGTGCTCAGAAGTAACGAGCTTTCCTTTTTCCTTTGTTTTCCAAGCACCCTCCTCCTGTTTTTGGTATAAATTAGTGGGATTTTGGGCAAGGGCAGTAGCTTTGGGAAGTTTAGCACAGTCGTGCCCAAATCTCTTGCATTTGGCACAACGTAATGGAGTCCACTGGTACTGAATTGGTAGATAAATTGGTTCAATTTCCCCCGTAATTGGATCTTCAAAATCGATCACAAGCTGTTTAAGTAATTCTTGGTTTGCATTCAGCTCAATGCAGATCCGAGCATAAGAAATTCTTCTACTCTCTGTAGTTACTTTTGCAACATGCAATGGTTTTCCAATAGCACTGGCTATGTGGCTTAATCCTAACGGATTCCATAATTCAAGTGGAATATTTGATATGTGAACCCACACAGGTATGGTGGATATAGATTCTTTGGACAAGGTAAGCCCAGTCTGCCATTTCCTCAGAATAATGGGCTGTCCACTCACATGCCATGGGCCACCCTCCAATATAGCCATACATTCTTCTTCACTGTCAAATTTAAAGAAAAAGAATCCAAAATTTGTGGCCACCATGTCATACAAACCGTGTTTTCCCCAAAGTCTAGAAGTAGCATTTTTAACGAGTGAAAAAGGAAGCTTTTTACCTATGAAATATCCCACCAGTGTGTTATGCCACGCATGACTTCCTTCCACAAACACCTCCTTAGGAATGTTAAGATGCTGTCTATTATGTCCATCTCGAGGTTTTATGAAATTAAGTTTAAATCCCAAAGAGCTTTTTGGTTGGACTAAGTCTGCCCAAGACTTAGGTTGAGTAGAGCCAGTTTCTTTCGCAGCTTGAGCTGGCCTGATTGATGAAGCCAAGTTACTAGTGGGCCCCTCTGTATTAAAAGAATTTACCTCAGCCATTTGACTATAGTTTGCGTGTGGGGAAATGGCAGTGGGCTCCACGGGTTGCCTAATAGGAGAAAAAGTGGCATCCAATGCTCCAGGTTTTGCGGCAAGAATTGAAGACCCCATGTGCTCATGAGGGCCACCAAATGCGGAGGCAATGACCAGCTTGCCCTTATCCAAGCGCTCAGCAGTAAGATGTGTCACAGGACATTGAGTGGATGGTAACTCTACATCGACCGGAAGTACTACTTCCATACCATGTACCAGTGAATAAGGAGTTGCTCTTGTAGACGTCCTTATCGAGGTTTTGTATCCCCAAAGCGCAAATGGTAGTTTCTCGTGCCAGTCTTTGTAGATATCGCCCGACTTCTGTAGTATGGCCTTGACATTCTTGTTTGCAGCTTCGACTGCCCCATTGGTTTGCGGCCTGTATGGTGATGACTTATGATAAGTGATTATGTATTCCTCAAACAGATCCCTGACTTCTACTTTGAAATGAATTTCGTTGTCCGAAATAATCTCATGGGGGACTCCATAGCGGCAGATGAGATTTCTCTTGATGAACTTGGCCACTTCCTTAGCCCCCAACTTGGTGTAGGATGCAGCCTCTACCCACTTTGTGAAGTAGTTGATGGCCACCAAAATGTATCGATTCCCATTCGCGGCCTTTGGAACAATTTCGCCAATGATATCAATTCTCCAAGTTGAGAATGGCCACGGAGAGGTCATACTATAAAGCAGAGATGGCAGTACATGCATCATGTTTGCATGGATCTGGCACTTGTGGCACCTTCTCACGTATTCACAATAATCTTTTTCCAAAGTTGTCCAGTAGTACCCTTGTCTTACGATCTTCTTGGCTAGCATGTGACTATTCATGTGTGGACCGCATACCCCCTCGTGTATTTCTTCCATCATCCTTCTAGCGCTCTTTCCGAACAAGCAAGTCAGGTTGTGACCATTGTACCCTTTCTTCAGCAATTTTCCCCCGCAAATGATGAATTGTGTTGCGAACCTTCGAATTGCTCTTTTGTCTTTCTCAACAGACTCTTGGGGGTACGTTCCCCTTTCTATAAAGTCCCAGACATCTTAGTACCACGGTGTTTCCTTTTCTTCTTCGATTGCAGCGATCATATTGAATGAAGGCTCGTAAATTTGCTCAATTGCCAGAGGCATCATCTTGACTCCCACGGGGATTTTGATCATAGAGACTAGGGTAACCAATGAATCTGCTAATTGGTTCTCCTCCCTGGGCAGGTAAAAGAATGTCACATTCTTGAACTGTTTCTTGAGTCCATCGAGATGGTCATGATAGGGCTTCAACATTTCTTCTTTCACCTTCCATTCTCCTCTGGCTTGTGATACAACGAGGTTTGAATCTCCGAAGACATCCAATTTCTAAACTTTTAATTCTATGGCCGCTTCCATCCCTAAAATTCACGCCTCGTATTCAACAGTATTATTGGTGGAGTTATAATTAAGCTTGACTGCCAGTGGGGTGTGGTCCCCATTTGGTGATACCATAATCATTCCTACTCCGTAGCCTTTCATGTTGACTGCCCCATCAAAGTACAACTTTCACTGCTCTACTTTGATTTCCATGATATTTTCATCCAGGAATGGGAAGTTTCCATTTTCTTCAAAGTCAACAGTGTGTTCCGCAAGATGTTCCGCTATAGTTCTCCCTTTCACCGATTTGCTTGTTACATACTTGAAATCGAATTCGGATAGTAGAAGTAGCCAACGGGATATACGACCGGTCAGGGCAGGTTTTTCGAGGAGGTATTTTAGAGGATCCATGTAGGATATGAGCACAATCAGAAAGGCTAGCATGTAGTGCCTTAATCGGCGGGTGCACCAGACTAAGGCCCAACATGGTTTTTCGAGGGCAGAGTAATTGAGTTCATACCTAGTCATCCTCTTGCTAAGGTAATATATGACTTTTTCAGAGTGGCTCTCTTCTCCTTCTTGGGCTAGCATGCAACCTATGGCATTTTTGGAGACAGATAGGTAAAGAAATAAGGGCTTGTGAGAGGTAGGTGGCAAAAGGACAGGTGGTGAAGGTAGGCTTTTATTTTGTCTAAGGCGGCTTGGCATAGGTCATCCTATGGGGAAATTCTCTCCTTTTTTTAATAATCGAAACAAGGGATCACATGTAGTCGTGAACTTTAAGATAAAGGCTGATGAATTGGATCCTCCTGAGGAACCCTCGCACTTCTTTCTCATTTTGTGGCGGTGACATTTCTAGAATCGCCTTGATTTTAGAGGGATCAACCTCTATCCCCCTCTGTGAAATGAGAAAACCTAGGAGCTTCCCAAAGGTCACACCGAAAGTGCATTTCTTTGGATTCAGCCTCATCTTGTATTTGCGCAGCCTTTCGAAAAACTTCTCCAATGCCACCAAGTGTCCCTCCCTATCTTTGGATTTCACGATTATGTCATCTACGTACACTTCTACTTATTTGTGAATCATGTCATGCAACAGAGTGGTGGCAACTCTTTGGTAGGTTGCTCCAACATTCTTGAGTCCGAAAGGCATCACTCTATAGTAGTAGGTCCCCTATGGTGTGGTGAATGTCGTCTTTTCCTGGTCTTACAGCGCCATTAGAATCTGATTGTACCTTGAGAAACCATCCATGAATGACAGTAGCTCATGTCCTATAGTGTTATCTACCAAAACATCAATGTGAGGAAGCGGGAAGTTGTCCTTCGGACTGGCTTTGTTTAGATCACAGAAGTCGACACACACATGTGGATCCTCGCATTACCCACAGCTATTTAAAACTTTTTAAATAAAAAGACTCCCCACTTAATTTATTTAGGAAAGTTAAGAAACCATTTAAAAAGCAAAATGATCTTTTGGAAACCAGAAATTTCTAGGTCCGGGGATTATGGAATGAGAGGGAAGGAGCCCGGCGGACTAAAATACCCCCTCTCATCCTATCTCGTGATAAACCTCTACTCAACATCCTTTACAATTGAATTATTAATCTAAGCATGCCCTAAAGTAATACATACGTATAAATATACATTACAAAAGCATGTCTAAAAGGGTGTAAGATTGCTAATGACAAAATATCATTCATAAACCACATAATTCAAGTAGCATGCAAGATGATATGCAAATAGGGAACTAGGGAACTTACCCAGGATCCAATTGCAATTATTGAAACATGCAATGCATACAAAAAATAGAAAATTCTAAAAAGTCTCTAATCATATATACACATAAGGCAAATCCTAATTCTAAAGTGTCGCACATATAGTCAAAAATCAATAAAATCAAGAGATAAATAAACTAAAGAAAGAGTTGAAAATTTGTACCTCAAAAGCGCTACAAAATAAAGATTAGTCCCCATGTTTCAAATATGATATCAAGTAATCAATCCTAAACTTCTAGCTTAAATCTACCAAATAGATGAGGAATTAACATAACTATGAATTCATTTTAACTAGTTGGAACCATAGCACCTCTATAGATATACAAGTCTCAACTAGGAGCCAATGTAATATCCATATAGAGATGCCATAGCCCCAACATGATCATAAGCCCTAGTCATGTTCAATTAGATTCAATTAAGTGCAACTTAAACCAAAAATGAGTCCTACTTATGAGCATCAATATATATGCATGAATGCATAAACATGAGTTATGAGATATTCATTAAATTGGATCATCTAGCCTCTGGATTTAAACTTAATGGACATCATTTAAGACATGGTTAAGATCTTAATGGACATTGTTTAAGACATGGTTAAGATCGTATTCACGTAAAAACAAAGTGCATTGCGAAAACAGGACGCCTAGATGGTCGGTGCTGGTCGTGCTCAATATTGAGCTGCCTACGTATCCCTACGGAAATCAGACCAGGACGTAGTTCAGGCAAGGGGCCACACACAAGCACACTTAATCATGTAGATGAATACACCTATCATATCATGATGCACGTGCTCATGCAATAATCACTGTCAATGCAATTTCATGCTCCATACTCCCAAGCGCGATGATTCAGAATCATATCGCTATCTTGAGAAAGTATTCTACATTATGCATCTTATATTCTGATGTCATCCTATTCCTGGGAAGCCATGATTGATATAGGTGCGTTTCATGCCTCACATTGCGAAAATGATTGAATTGAGATGCGCTTCGCGCCTCTTACTTTGGTGTCTTGTCAAGGTTTGCAGAAAAGTCATAATTGCTCCAGATTCAATGACCTCAAATTTATATAGACTGCGATCGACGTCTTATGCCAAAACCGAGAACTTTGATCGATAACTTATAGACTGTGATAGACGACTTATACCAAGACTGAGGATTTGATCGACAACTTATAGGTTGCGATAGAAGACTTATACCACGACCGAGGATTTGATCGGTAACTTATAGGTTGCGATAGATGACTTATACTAAGATCGAGGATTGGATCGATGACTTATAGGTTGCGATAAACTTCTACCAAGACCGAGAATTTGATTGGTAACTTATAGTTTGCGATAGACGACTTATACCAAGACCAAAAATTTGATCGATGACATATAGGTTGTGAGAGACGAGGAAGAGGAGGCAGAGAGAAACAGAGGTAGAGGCAGAGAGAGGGAAGAGAAGACCATTGGAGGAAGCTCAAAGCTTGAAATTTTCCAAACGCGCACTTAGCAACGTTCGGTGAGTTCCAAACTCACTCAGTAACTTAGTTATGATGTTTTACGAGTTTTGGACAATTAACACGAACCCAAACACCCTCTAACATATTCTGGACATTCACTGCCAAAATCTGTAGAAGACGAAGTTCGAGCGATCAAACTAAGTTCAATCGATCGAACATCACTGAGTCTCAATCGATTGAAATGACTTCAATAGATTGAGACCGCTTTGACTTCAATCGATCGAGAACACTTCAATCGATCGAAGCTCACTTTCTTCGAGTGATTGAGAGGACTTCAATCGAATGAATTTTAATAGAACTTGGTTGTTTCCTTTTAGTTAATATTTCATAATGCTTAGTTGTTCATTAATGTTCCATGGTTCTATTATGCGATATTATAGGTTACGGAGGTAAGGGGATATGATAATGAGATTGAGATAATCATGGTGAGTAACATAATAAGGTTTGAAATGTTAGTAACATTACAACGCGATAACGAGATAAGATCAGAGATATAGTGGTGGGTAACATTGGTTAATCTTAGTGATTAAGTCAGTGAGGCTTTGGCACCGTCAGTACAAGTATGTCAGTGTCAGGTGTTGGTCGTGAACACATCTGCGTGGGATGTGAGCTTATGTACTGTGCTAGCAAGAAGTACTGATGCATAGTGATTATGGGTGTACAGTACTCGCAATAGTTCTTAAAAAGCGGTGAACAGTAAGAGTTCTTAAAAGCAGTGAACAAGAGTATTAGTGCATCCATAAACTAGTGGTTATCTTGGGAGCTATGGGTGTACATTACTCGCAAGCATTCTTAAAAAGCGGTGAACAGTAAGAGTTCTTAAAAAGCAGTGAACAAGAGTACATGATATGACTATAGACTAGTCGTTATATGAGATCGATGTATAGTGTTCGCAAGAGTTCTTAAAAAGCGGTGAACAGTAAGAGTTCTTAAAAATAGTGAACAAGAGCACTAGTATGTTGTGAAGATATAATCAGTTCTGTATAGTCAGTTGGGATTGGTACACTCAGTCGGGATTGGTACAATCAGTCTTAGACTTGGAAGATGATGAGAATCGATAAATGATGTGTCTGAATAAAAGATGAAGAGATATTATTATTATCACTGCTATAAATTGTGTATAGCCAGTAATGACTTTATTTCTTTGAGACTGTGTTAGTTAGTTCTCACTCAGCTTCCAGTAAGCTGATGGCCTTTATTGCCTGGACATTCCCCATTCAGACTACCCTGTCCTTAACGATACAGGTATTGGGACCTACGATGATGCGTACAACAAAGGCTACTACCCGGAAGGGGATTTTGCAAAGGATGGCCCCATTAATGCCGGTTATACCGGAGAAGGTTGTTATGCTGATGACTACCCTTACGCCAGCTGAAGATCTGAAGATAATTATCTAGTTTATATTCTGTTTTTCTATTGCACTTTATTAGTTTGACGGGTACTTGGGCATATGTTGTCTCCAGACCTGTTGTGATTCTGAGTACCACTCTGATATTTTAATGGATAGAATTGTATTATTATATTCAGTTGTTTACTGTTTATATTTATCGTTTGAACTAGTACTGTGTGGTGTGGATAGTTTAGTGATATCCACCCGTCATTCCCTATGGACCCTAAGAGGAAATTTATTTTTATCGATTTTTGCTGTTCCGGGGCGTGACAGGATTTTTTGGTATCAGAGCTCTATGTTGTGATACTCTCGTTCACTAATAATTCCGTACCATCTGGTCCTAGTATTTTAGAATTTCCTGAGATGAGATATGAATTTAAGATAAGTTCGTCTTCCTGACGATAGATAGTTTTCCTTTACAGGTTAGCATTATGGATCCAGAGTTCCATAAGTTTATGACTGATGCATATGGAGGGCACGTGATCCATGGGGATACCGTGGAGCCAGTTGATCCGGAGTTTTATCATGACCGCATACACTAAATAGCTAGTCGATATCTAGAGGAGGATATGTGGAAGGCTCTTTATGTGACCGGGAAGACCCACCCTACGGAAATGCGTATGGATGCTTATCATTCAGCAAGGATTGGTAGGGATATTTACAAGAGATTTTATGTTTGATCCAGAGTAAGCTGGAGATGGACGCTATAGAGCAACGAGCTATCCTTGGAGGACCTATTGGGGCAGCACCAGCAGTAGTACCGCCATCATCGGTACTTGAGGTACCCATTCCAGAGCCTGAGGCGCCAGAGGCCGAGCTGATAGTAGACACCGACCCAGAGGAGGATCCTGCAGAGGATGAAAAGCTGGAGGATGACCCGGAGGAGCTAGAGGACCCGGTAAAGGGAGATGAGATTTTGGAGATACAAGCAGATGATGTTCCTGATGAGTAGATATTCGTACCAGAGATACCCATTGTGTTTGATTTACCGGCAGGGCCTGTACTACATATGTGCAACACGCGAGTTTGGTTGATCCCAACGAATACATGCGGGGCCCAGCTAGGTCTCTTGCAACTGCATCCCACGTGAGTCAACCCACAGATTCAGGACACGTGTTACTTGCGGGTCCCATTTTTCCTCTTACGCCACATGCAAAAGCTGGCAGTCACATGGCTTGTGCTGCTAACAACCGTGAATCCAGCAAGCTGCCCTTGATTGACCCGACGGATATTATGCAAGACTCTAGTTTTAAAAGTAATGCTGCCCACATGGCAACACCTTTTCTTGGTGACCTAAAGACTACTGCTGGGTCTATGCAGTGCCCGTTGGATAAGACTAAGGTTCACACGGCAACTTCGGGCTCTCTGATTAATGCCAATTCTGGGAGTGGTCTGTTGGAGACTCATCCCACCACTCAAGTGGTTTTTACTACATCTCCTATGCACATAGCCACGGTTACCAAGGCTGGGATTGCAATAAACAGCTCTTCTACAGCCCCACACAAGTCTGAAGTCCATATGAGACCTTCTTATTCTGAGGCCCTAAAGCCTAAAATACAACATGCCAATACTACCAAGCCTAATCTTACTGCTAAGCACAATCAAGAACCAAGTTGGGCCTCTGTATTGCACCCTAAAATTGCTACTGGGTTTAAAGTCAATTACATCAAGCATCATAGAGATACGGACAGAATCAAAATTAAAGTGCCTAGGACTCTAACAGATCAAGGCAGTAAAGCTTGGGATTATACCCTTGTTGGGCACTTCATAGGGAAAAAACTTCCCTACTCTCTGGTGAAAACTGCTTCGTCTAGACTCTGGGGTAAACTGGGGCTCCATGACATGTTAGCTATGGATTCAGGGTACTTCTTCTTCCGATTCAACTCACAAGAAGAGAGTGCTGCTGTGCTGGAAGGGGGCCCTTGGCACTTTGCGGGGCAGCCCATCATTCTGAGGAATTGGCAACCAGGGATGGAACTCACTAAGGCAACTCAATCAACTATCCCTGTTTGGGCTAACATCTACAATATACCTCTTGAGTACTGGAATCCTGAGGGTCTTAGCTTTATTGCTAGTGCAATTGGGAAGCCCCTACATGTGCATAGGATGACTGCTTCATGTCAAAGAATTGACTATGCTAGAATTTGTGTGGAAATTGATGCAGAATTCGAATTGGTTAAGGAATTTGACATAGAAGTTGAGGATCCAGACTATGGCGATGTTAAATTGATTACCATCAAGGTTGATTACCAATGGAGCCCTATTCGCTGTGCAAAATGTAAGACATTCGGTCATAACTGCAATAGGACTCCTACACCACAATCAGCCCATACGACTCCCACAAATTCTCTTCAGCAACCTTCCAATGACAACTCTGTTGGTGCTTGGAAGACGAAAGTCAAAGGCAAGATTACTACTGGCATGGAAACTTCCAATTGTCCATCCACATCTACTCAAACTATGCTAGTACCACTTGATGATAACACTGAAAGGTTGCACTCTCCACATTCGGAGACCCATGCGATTTCTAGTGGTACTAAATTCCCTATCAAGTCTGGCCCAGAGACAACAATCGTGAGTAACCAATTTATAGCTTTAGAGGAGGTTGGGAATGAACCTCGGATTGATATACAACCTACAGAACTTGCAAACCAACAAGATATAAATACTAGACCCAATGCTGCTATTAAGGAAGCCAGTAACACTGCCCAAGATGAGGAATGCTGTGAGATGGGTGTGACAAGACTGGGATTGCATTCCGGGGCTATATCCACAGATCAGACCCATGCTCAAGGGGTGGACGTCCCCAACCCCTCCTCTCAGATTGGTTACACAAATTCCTTCTTCAAGAACCCAACCTCTAAAGAGATCTCAAGTGATGAAGAAGATCGACCTGTCCAAGTGCCTCCACATACGAAGTATTTGGAGCAATCTTGCTCTAAGATCTCCCCGAGTCATTCCAGCAAGCAGAAGAACAAATCAGGAGGTTCTTCAGGTAAGAAAAAACACTCTTCTAAACGTCGTTAATGATTATTGGTTGCTGGAATATTAGAGGGCTGAATCAAGCCATTAAACAACAAGAGATTTCGAAGTTTGTTTTTACTCATAAAATTGATGTGATGGGTATTGTTGAAACCAAAGTTAGAATTCCTAATCAAGATAAAATTCAGAGGACAATGCTTCCTAACTGGAATTTCACTTCCAATAGCCAACCAAATTCTGTGGATAGAATTTGGGTGGGCTGGAACCCTTATAAAGTCAATCTTACAGTCTTACAGTGTACCAGGCAAGTTATCCATGTTAAAATTGAGTCTTTGGACCAATTGCAATCTTTTGAAGCCTCTTTCATTTATGGTTCCAACACTATTCAAGGCAGGAGGCCCCTTTGGTCTACCTTGAGAAATATTTCCGCTACTATAGGTGATATCCCTTGGATTAGTCTCGGGGATTTCAACTCCGTTTTAAACTCTAATGAAATCTTTGAGGGTAATCCAGGGAGAGACCTAGGAGCGGTTGAATTTAATGATCTTGTGAATGCCACTTGTCTTGTAGATCTTAGATTTACAGGTATTTTCTTCTCCTGGTGCAACCGGCAATTCGACTCGGCTCAATTCACTAAAAGAAAGCTTGATAGAGCTCTTATTAATCCTAGATGGTTGGACGTGTTCCCGTCTGCTTATGCGGATTTCCCCCCCTCTGGTATCTCTGATCACTCTCCTATGATTGTTTATGTATCTCCGATTGCTAAACGTAAAGGTAAACCCTTTAAATTTTACAATTATTGGACTGATTTGGATAAATTCAAAGATACTGTGAGCTCCTCATGGGCAAGACAAATTGAAGGCACCTTTCAATTCCAATTATTCCATAGCTTAAAAAACCTAAAAGGTGCCCTCAAAACTTTAACCAAGGATTCTTTAGGTAAGGAGAGGATTTTAGCTAATAAAGCTAGGGAAGACCTTTGGTGGTGCCAAAGGGAACTCGATGACAAACCTAATGACACTAACCTTAGAATCCTTGAAAAAGAGCTCATGCAAGTTTTCTTAAATGCGCTTCACATTGAAGAAGAGATAACTAGGCAAAAGTCTAGAATCCAATGGCTTGCTGCCGGGGATAAGAACACCCCTTATTTTTACAACTCTATTAAAAATAGAAGGAATCACAAACGCATTGTGTCTCTTGTTAAACCGGATGGTACCACGACCACTAATGAAGAGGAAGCCAAAATTGAAGCGGTTAGATATTTTAAATCCATGATTGGCACCCCTGCGGCAAACCCATACCCTGGTATTAGTGAATTGAGGAAGGTCATCCATAAGCGTGTTCCTACTGAATTTTTTAATATTATGGATGATATCCCTAGTGATGATGATATTAAAGAGGCCCTCCTTAGTATCCATAGTAATAAAGCTCCGGGTCCAGATGGTTATAATGCTCATTTTTTTAAGAAAACTTGGACAACTACTGGTCCTTTAGTTACAAAAGCCATCAGAGAATTTTTTACTTCTGGAAAAATGCTTACTGAGTCAAATGCTACGCTTATTGCTCTTATCCCTAAGATCCCTAATCCTTCTAAGATGAGTGATTTTAGGCCTATCTCGTGTTGTAACACGGTCTACAAGTGTATCTCTAAAATAATATCCAAGAGACTTCAAAAAGTTTTACCTACTTTGGTTGATAATGCCCAGTCTGCTTTTATTAAAGGTAGGAAAATAAGTGATAATATTCTGCTTGCCCAGGACCTTATGAGGGATTATCATAAGCCTTCTGGCCATCCTCGAGCTACGGCGAAGGTTGACCTTATGAAAGCTTATGATAGTGTGAGTTGGGAATTTTTATCTGATCTCCTTGATGTTCTTGGGTTCCCTCCCAGGTTCCAAGGGTGGATTAGGGCCTGTGTTACTAGTCCTAAATACTCTATTAATTTTAATGGGGAATCTATTGGGTACTTTGAGGGTGCTAAAGGCCTTAGGCAAGGTGATCCTATGTCACCCTACCTTTTTGTCCTTGTAATGGATACCCTTAGCCAGTTGATACAGAATAACATCCAAAGATCCTCTCATTTCAAATACCATTGGAGATGTGATAAACTTAAAATCTCACATCTTTGTTTTGCTGATGACCTTCTTTTACTGTTTAATGGGGATGTACACTCTGCATCTGTTATGAAGGACTCTTTAGATCAATTTTATAACCTGACTGGTTTGCAGGCTAATGCGAATAAAAGCTGTTTGTTTCTTACAGGAATGGAGGAGGGCACGTTCAATGCTATTCGTCGTATTCTCCCGTTTACCACTGGTTCCCTTCCAATGAAGTACCTGGGCGTTCCTTTGGTCACCACTAGACTAAAGAAGGGAGACTGCGATGACCTTATCCAGAAAATCACCTCGAGAATCACTTCTTGGACCTCTAAATTTCTCTCTTATGCTGGCAGAATCCAACTTATCCAAACGGTCCTTGCTGGAATTCAAAACTATTGGGCTGCCCTTTTTATTCTTCCCAAAAGTGTCCTTAAGCATATTGATAAATTAATGTGTAGATTCCTTTGGACTGGAGGAACTGATAAAGCTCATGGGGCTAAAGTTGCTTGGGACATAGTCTGTAGACCTAAGAAGGAAGGGGGTCTTGGCCTTAAAAACCTTACCCAACTGAATTCTGTCTTAAATCTTAAACATATCTGGGCTATTTTTACATCAAAAAACAAGTCCATTTGGGTGGACTGGATACACACTTACATGTTGAAAAGGAAAAGTTTTTGGGAAGTCAAGACCCCATCCCAATGCTCCTGGTATTGGCGGAAACTCCTTAAACTTAGGACTATGGCTAGACCAATGCTTAGGCATAAAATTGGTAATGGTTGTGACACTTTTCTCTGGTATGATAATTGGCATCCTATGGGGCCTATTTTGGAAAGAACAGGAATGCGTGTCCAATATGATGCTGCCATCCCTTTAAATGCTAAAGTTTCTGATGTCATAGATGGTAATGAATGGAATTGGCCCCTTACAAACACAATTGAACTTAGGGATATTAGAGGCCAACTTCATTCCTTACCTCTTCCTAATACATCTTGTGATGTTGTCCAATGGCTCCCTTCCCCTAATAAAGTGTTCTCGTCTGCCAACACTTGGGATCATGTTAGGACTCATTACCCTAAAGTCCATTGGTATGGCCTCACTAGGTTCCCGGGTTATATTCCACGTCATAGTTTTATTATGTGGTTGGCCATCCTCCATAGATTATCCACACATGATAGAATTTATACCTACACGCCGGGCCCTCTTGCTTGTGTTTTCTGTCACAAGTATTTGGAATCCCATGACCACCTTTTCTTTAATTGCTCTTATACTTCTTATGTGTGGCAGGGAATGCTTAATAGGTTGGAAATCTTTTACTCAGCCACCTCTTGGGATGTTCTTGTGGATTGGGCAGCTAAGAAGTGGAAAGGCAAGACTCCGCGGCAGGTTATCCCTAAAATGTGCCTTGGGTTGGCTGTCTATAGCATTTGGGAAGAAAGAAATGCTCGAAGCTTTAAATCTGAAGTGAAGACTAAGGAAAGAGTTTTAAAAGACCTCTGCCTGAAGATTTCCTTACAGATCCAAGCTACTTGGAAAAATGATCCCCATCTTCCTCAGTACATTGATAGATGGGCTATTGCTACATAGTGGGGTCTTTGTCTTGACCCCCCTTATGTTTTGTTTTGTTCTTTTGGAGTTACCTTGATGTAAATCTCTTTTGTTTGTTTTTGGTGTTTGATTGTTTGGATGGATTTTTGATTTTCCTTGTTGTTTCCCATCCTTTGCAGCATTGTTTGGATGCTTGTTTTTTGAGCTTTTGGTTGCCTGGGGTATGCCCCTTGTACCTTGTACAGTGCCGTTTGGCTTTTTGTTTAATTAACCCTTTTTCCGAAAAAAAAAAAAAAAAAAAAAAATATGGCAGCCGAGTGGGTAGCAGTGATGGTCATCCAGTTGGACTTCCGATAGGACGAGCTGCATTAGCAGAGACATGGCCATAGTTGGGGATTTTGTTGAGTTAATCGCCGATGTCGCCAAGCCAGCATTCGGTGTTGAGGAGATGGATGTTGACTAGATGATCGTTGAGGATTAGGATATAGGAGTAGTAGTTGGAGGACTTGCTGCGCCAGTGGAGGATGACCCACATGTAGAGATGGACATTGTATCAGATGACGAGGCACCACCAGCAATAGAATCAGACGTTGACGATTTTTGAGTCAGGATCTGCAGGGCTTAGTTTTTGTTAGTTTTATCAGGACATGTTGTCCAAATGATTTTGGGAGCTTGAGAGATATCTATTTGACCATAGCTTTTGTATAGATGTTATCAGTAGCAGTATTGTAACTAGCTGACCTTAGCACTATATTTGCTTATGTCCCACGTGGTATATGGTACGGTTACTATGTACTCCATGGTACATCTTTTGATGTTTATGTATATATATGAGCAGTACTTTCGATATTTGTTGTGGTATTTACGTTGTTATATGTTGATTAGTAGAACTGTTAGTTCTTATTGCTGTTATCGCTATATCTTGATTTCGTTTCTTCGAAAAGACTGTCCGCTAATCGATAGATCTTTTATAGGTACACAACACACATTCACACTATGGTAGGACCCTTGAGAAATCACCAAGCGCATAATAGAGCACCTATTATTGATGCAATGGACCCATCCGGAGTATTTGAAGCATTTATGCAGAAATATCGCCAGCAAGGACCACAGCATCAAGCACTGCTAACAGCCTCGCCAAGCAATAACGAAGGATGTTTTAATTGTAGAAAGCCAAGGCACATTGCCAAGTTTTGCACAACCCACAGGGTTAACCGTCGAATGGATGCTATCTGCCGAAATTGCAACAAGCCGGGATATTTGAGCAAGGATTGTCGTGCACCTCGCGGAGAATATTATGGGGGCACCAGTTCAAGGAATTCAAGGACCCCATATCAGACAAGGATGAATACTATAATCCCAGGAGAAGCAGGCTTTAATGCTGATAAACAGCAATATTTGGAAGGTACGCTTGTACTTTTTCATAGTCCAGTTAAAGCTTTATTCGATACTGGAACTGCACGTTCGTTTGTTGCTGTTAAGATTGTGCGTCAGTTGGATTTAGAACCCCAAACACTTGAGCCAGCACTTAATGCTATGCCACCGTTGGGAGTGACTATTAAGCTGGGTAAAGATTGCAGAGATTGGCCATTGGCCTTGGGAGATAGGAATCTTCCAGCGGATGTAGTGGTCCTGTCAATCTCAGAGTTCGACATTATCCTAGGAATTGATTGGTTGACTAAGTATGGTGCCAATTTGGATTGCCCTACTAGGATGATTGTATTTCCGATCTCAAGAAGACCGACGATCTAATTTCAGTGTCAGTCAACAAGCAACCTATTCCTCATTAGTGGTTTAGCTGCTATCGGTAGTAACAGTACGGAACTCACAATGGATCAGATTCTTACCGTACAAAACTTTCAAGATGTTTTTCAGGATACTAAGGGACTTCACCACAGAGAGAAATAGACTTCTGTGTAGAACTAGTACCTGGTACGTTGCCAACATCGAAGACTCCATTTAGGATGGAACCGACTGAGATGTTGGAACTAAAGAGTAGTGTTGATAACCAGTGGTTGACCTTCTGTCAGTAATTTACCCAGCCCAATCTACATCGATGTAGGCTTCTACTATAGTATGACCATGTTTAGAAAAGCATAAACCTTTCCCTGGTGCTGATTTCAAATACCTCACAATTCTAAATAGAGCATCTAGATGGAGTTGTTTGGGATCATGCGTGAATTGGCTTACTACACTAACCGAAAAAGCAATGTCGGGTCTCATATGAGCCAAATAAATTAACTTAACAACTAATCTCTAGTACCTCCCCTTATCAACAAGTTCTCCACTGGGGATCATCGCCAAGCTTTACATTAGGATCCATTGGGGTATCAACTGCCTTACTCTCTAGCATACCCGTTTCCTTGAGTAAGTCCAAAACATACTTCTGTTGTGATATGAAAATTCCACCCTTGGATCTAGCCACCTCGATTCCCAAGAAGTACTTCAAATTTCCTAAGTACTTGATTTCAAATTATGTAGTCAGGTATGATTTAAACCATTTCATCTCCTCTAAATCATCACTTATAAGGACAATATCATCTACATAGACAATCAAAACCGTTACCTTTCCCTGTGACGAGTGCTTAATGAAGAGAGTATAATCACCTTAGCTCTGTCTAAAACCATACCTGATCATAGTTTGGGAGAACCTATCAAACCAAGCTCTGGGAGATTGTTTGAGGGCATATAAAGAATTCTTCCTGAGTCGACACACTCTTCCTATAGTCTTATATCCTCGAACCCAGGGGGTTTGTCCATATAAACCTCTTCCTCTAAATCCCCATGCAAGAATGCATTCTTCACATCAATTTGATGCAACGGCCATTCCAAATTTGTTACTAGAGACAACAAGACTCTAATGGAGTTCATATTTGCAACAGGAGCAAAAGTCTCCTGATAGTCCACCCCATAGATCTGACTGAGTAAAGCCCTTGGCCACCAACCTAGCTTTGTATCTCTCTATTGTTCCATCTGCTTTGTGTTTCACAGTGAATACCCACTTGCACCCTACTATCTTTTCCACATAGGGTAACTCTATCAATTCTCATATGCCATTTTGCGAAGTGATTTCATCTCTTCAACCATGGCAGATTTTCACTTAGGATCAAAGAAAGCTTCCTATAAATGGTTAGGGATAGAAACACAGTCGAATTTGAACACAAAAGCCTTATAAGATGGAGACAATTGAGAATACGAAACAAATTTAGAAAGAGGGTGGTGAAAGGTCAGTTGGGAAAGGCGCAGTGGCTGGCCGGTGATGGGTGGTTTTGGTGGTGGTGAAAGCTTGAAACTCTAGTTTAGGGTGGCTTTGATACCATGTTGTTTTGTCAATAATAATAAAATAAAGATCACCATTCAACATTATTGCCATCTCCAAATTTTGGAGTTATATTAAATCCCTTACCTCCAAATTCTATTAGATTATAACACATTATCAGCACGACTCTACTTATCGATTGCACAAAAGACTCTACCTCTTATTTTGTTATATACAAGGGTAAGAAAATGTAATTTCATATATACTTTATAGTGACAAACTTGTAGTGGCATTATCTCTTGATTTTTATATAAAAAATAATAATTGAATAGACGTTGAATTAAACTGTAGGATTATATTGGTATTATCCGCACAATTAGTGGATTACACTAGAGATAGGATTAGTTTCCCAAGTGGAGACTAGTTAGGTCTCTTATGTATCTTACTGTAAATATATTATGTATATTTATATCTAGAGAACACAAGAATATTTTTTTACCTCTCTCTCTCTCTCTCTCTCTCTCTCTCATATTGCTTATCTTCCAAGCAATCACCTTAGAGCATTAGGACTTTGGACGTGGATACACAAGAACTCACGGACTTTAGAACGTAAACGGAAGCACAAAGAACGTAGTAGTTCGTGCGTGTGATCTCCGGGTCATAACGACATCAAACCAATGATCAAACGATTATTCCGCTAGGTATATCCTATAATTGATCATGCTATATGTGTGCATGTAGTATAGTTAATTTTTTTTTTTGAAAATGGTAAATATATTCCAAAAAGGAGGGATGTACAAAAGTACAAGGGGCATACCCCATGATAAAACAATGAGCTCAATACATGAGGACATGAAGCTAATCAAGCAACAAGAAACTCAAAACCATGCACCTGCCCTACTGGACACAAAAAACTAACAGAAAAGGAGGGCAATGCAACAAAGATCAATCAGCGACAAGCAATGAGCAGCTTGAAGGCAAAACAACCATCCAAGGCCTACCTAAAAAAAAACAAACAGCACAAGGAAGCAAAAGGGACCTCCAAGGAAAAGGGGGACCATTAGGTCCAATTACAAATAATACTATCAAAATTAGAATGGCTACTCCATTTCACCCTGATTTGTGCATTAATTTGAGAAATTAGGCTCTTCAAAAGAATTTCTTTAGTATTGGACGTTTGCCTGAATGACCTATGGTTTCTCTCTTTCCATAAACCATAAACTGCCACTCCAAGACACATTTTAGGTATCACATGTTGACTTGTCTTTCCTTTTAGCCTTTGAGCCGGTGAATCCAAAATGTCAGTCCAGCTTTGACCTTGCCACTGCAACCCACATCTATTCATCAGGTCCTGCCACACAAAATAAGAAAATGAGCATGCAAAAAATAAATGATCACGTGTTTCCTCATGCTTATGACAAAGCATGCAAGCTAATGGTCCAGGAGTGAAACTAGAGATTCTATCATGCGTAGAAAGTCTATTTTGGGCAGCTAACCAAAGAACAACGCTTTGTCTCGGGATACACCCAGAGAGTCACATAGTGTTATACCATGGAACCACAAGATGATGTATCCTCAAATGGTCCCAAATAAGAAACATATTAAACACACCGTTAGGGGTTATAGTCCATTTCACAGTATCCATACAACTTTTAGGTTTATAGAAATTTGACAAAACACTTTTAACTTCATTAAGCTCAATGGAATTGGAGCCAGGCGATTCCAATCCAAACCCCTAATGATGCTGCTAACTTTAGCATTAACATTAACTGCAGAATCATAAACAATTCTTTCAGAGAATTTATCCAACAGAGGACCCAAAGGGAGCTAATTATCAAACTAGAGAGATGTATGGTTACCATTTACAATGCAATGAAAAAGTAATGGTTTGGCAATTTCTCTAAGTTTTAATAACTTCCTCCAATACCAAGAGCATTGGGAAGGAATTTTGGCTTGCCAAAGGTTCTTATCTTTCAACATATACTTGTGGACCCACTTGTTCCAAAGGGACATATTGGAGTGGTCCAAAAGATTCCCAATATGTTTAAGATTCAAGACAGTGTTGACCAAAACCCCTTCCTTTTTTGGTCTACAAACTTTATCCCAGGCAACTTTAGCTCCCGACAATTTATTTGTCTTGCCAGACCAAAGGAATCTGGCCATAGATTGGGAAACTTGCTTGAGAACTCCTTTAGGCAAAACAAACATTCCTGACCAGTAGAGTTGAATCCCTGTCAAGACAGAGCTAATAAGCTGGGCTCGCCCTGCATAAGATAAAAATCTAGATTTCCAAGAGTTAACTCTAGCACATATTTTATTGACCGAACCCTCACAATCTTGTTTTTTAAGTTTTGAAGTAATAAGAGGGACTCCAAGATATCTAATGGGGAGAGAACCTTTCTCAAAGTGAAGGATATTAACAATTTCATCAATCAAATCACCCTCAACATTTGAGAAAAAAGACAGCTCTTAGTATTATTGGCTTGTAAACCAGTTAAGTTAAAGAACTGGTGTAGAGTATGTTTGATCAAATATGCAGAATCAACATCCCCATTGAAAAGAATAAGTAGATCGTTAGCAAAACAGAGATGCGAGATTTTCAATTGATCACATTTCCAATGGTAAGTAAAAGGCTCTCTATGAATGTTATGATGTAAAAGTTGGCTCAAGGTATCCATAATGATAACAAATAAGTAGGGGGAAATGGGATCACCTTGTCTTAACCCTTTAGCACCATCAAAGTAACCCACAGATTCTCCATTAAAATTAATAGAATATCTAGGTGTAGTTACACATGCAATAATCCATTTTTTTAGATTAGGAGGGAAACCGAGCACTTCAAGTAAATCAATGAGAAATTCCCAACTAACACTATCATAAGCCTTCATAATATCCACCTTGGCTGACACTCTAGGCTTACCCTTCTGTTTATGATAATCTCTCATAAGGTCTTGAGCAAGGAGAACATTATCACTAATCTTCCTACCTTTAATAAAAGCAGACTGAGCTTGGTCAATAAAATTTGGGAGGATCATTTGAAGCCTACTCGCAATAATCTTAGATATACACTTATAAACAGTATTACAGCAGGAGATAGGCCTAAAGTTACTCATCTTGGATGGGTTAGGGATCTTAGGGATCAGAGCAATAAGGGTAGTATTTGACTCTCGCAACAACTCACTATTTTGAAAGAATTCTTTGACAGCATCTAAAATAGAAGTGCCCACAGTGGCCCAAGAGTGTTTAAAGAAGAAAGCATTATAACCATCTGGACCCGGGGCCTTATTACTATGCAAATTAAAAAAATCCTTTTTAATCTCATCATCAGAAGGAATTCTATCCAAATCTGCCATTAACTCATGAGGAATTCTCTTATGGACAAAGGTCTTAATAGTATCTTTTCCAGGGTAACTGTGAATAGCAGGAGATCCAAGTAAAGATGTGAAATATCTAATAGCTTCTCCTTTAGCCTCATCACAATTGGTAGTGAAACTACCATCTGGTTTTTCAAGGACAATAATTCTTTTAAAATTCCTTCTTTCTTTAATGGGTAGATGAAAATATTTTGAGTTTTTGTCACCCACATCTAACCATTGCAGTCGAGATTTTTGTTTAAGAATTTTCTCTTCAATCCAAATAGCTTAATTTTTTAAACAAAGGTTTTGCTCCTCAATTAGTGAAGTATCATTTGGGTCAGCAAGAACAGCAGATTGAATAGATTTGAGAGCCTCTCTAGCTTTATCAGCATTAATTTTTTCTTGGCCTATGGACTTCTTACCCAATTTTTTCAGTTCTTGTTTTAGGTATCTAAGTTTATGGCAGACTTGATATTGAGCAGTCCCATCGATTCTATGATCCCAAGAATTCTTAACTATATCAGAATAGCTATTCATTTTAGTCCAGTAGTTGTAAAATTTAAAAGCCCTACATATCTAAGATCCACTAAGCAACAATCATCAGTAGGCTTTTTAAAGTCTAACATATCATTATTCCACGCATGATACGGATAGATTTCCTCCGGGCACAGAGTAACATTGAAATCACCTAACGTAAGGTAATTAATGCATGAAATGCCCTGTTGTGTATTCGATAATTAGGTCTAGCTGCAATAATGTAACCAATTCAAATTTTGCATAAACAAATCACAAAGTGCATACATGTTCATGTAAAGTAACAATTAAGTCAATCATACATAACACCATCTATAAGAGGAAAACCCTGTGAAGGGTAAAAAAAATCACAAGCAAAGAAGAATCCACTAAGAAGAGGAAACTTATTACTCAACTTGACTCTGATCAAAATCACACTGAACCACCGGTAGGGTTGTAGCCGAGCCGAGCAAATCGTGAGCTTTTTCACAAACTTTTTAAGGCCTTGCAAGCTTTTTCACGAACCTTAATTCAGTGATCGCGAGCTTTTTAACGAGCCCTTGAAAATTATATAGTTTAATAATAGATATGTATGGAGAGGTCAGTTTACAAGCCCTTTATCAATCATATTTACGAGGATTTTCATTCTCTCTCAAATTATTTAGTTTTATAATAGACATATATACATAAATGTCAGTTTATAAGCTCTTTATCGAGCCTATTAACAAGCAATTTTACGAGCCTACAAATGACCCTTAATCAATCGTGTTCATGAGCTCTGTCGAGCTGATTTAGCAAGTCGAGTCTCGAGCCCTTGCTGAGCGGCTTGGCTCTTTTGTACCCCTAACCACCGGCCTTCGTATCACACCTACAATAAGCTTGAACTTTCCCTTCAGTGGAACACATCTGACGAACTCGCTTCATCTTCACCACTCTCGCCGCAAAACATCGGTCACGCAGCATTTGCAACAACACCAACGAATCGCTCTTGGTGTCTTCCTAATATGTATTAGACCCTTAGAAGGCTTACTTAGAGCTTGAAACTCGAGCAACGCCAAACAGACCCTGAATCGCCATTAATGGCAAATTCAAGTTTTAGAGTGAATTTAATTTTTGGGATATGTAAAGGCATATTTTTGGTATTTTAAAAGTTTTGCAAAATCATTGTAAACTATTTTCTACCATTTCCTAAAATTTGGTGAATTTTGGACATCAGTTGATATTTATTTGAATATCGAGTCTATAAAATGGCTACAGATATGAGTTTTAAACTTTTAAATTACTTTTAAAATTTCGTACAACTCTGAATCGACTGTAATCAATGGCGTTAGTTTTGTAATAATATAAGGATCATTTTAGTATGGAAAAAAAAAATCCTATTTGGGTAAAATTATGAAAATACCACTAAGAATCTATAATTACCGTTTTACCCCTACACCTTGGGCTTAAACTAAATTACTTATTTTTATCACATGCATTACGTAGGGCTTGAGGATTAACTTACCTACAAACGAAGTACGTTAATCACCTAAGTTGCCAAGGTGAGTGATCATTTTCTTTTTTACTGATTTAACTCCTCACGAGTAAATCTTATCTTATTACTTCAACAAGCTTACTTTAATTATGAAATCGTTGATCTTATATTTGTTCTGGAACACTTCGATTCGTTCCACTAAAAGAGGTTATATTATTTGAAGTAATTGTAAGTTCCATATCATTGATTCCAATGTCAATTACCACCATTCTCCGTGATTATATATTGGTTCTATTAAGAATCTACGAGCCCTTACATGGGATGATCCATATTGGATCTACGAGTGGCCCAAAGTTGGCCAACCCTCCTTAAACGGTCCACGAGTGCTTTTGATCACTAAGCTATTGCAATAT
The DNA here is from genome assembly GCA_033977485.1 of Hydrangea macrophylla. NCBI lineage: Eukaryota > Viridiplantae > Streptophyta > Magnoliopsida > Cornales > Hydrangeaceae > Hydrangea > Hydrangea macrophylla. The sequence continues at coordinate 81,699,096 of CM066994.1, forward strand.
ATGTACGTATATATGTACGTAAATGAGTGGCTAGTAAATTGACCTTCTAAGTATGTATTCATTATACCTATTATAGTGACGTTCTACTCTATCGACACACCGCTTATTATGTTTATCTCATTTACCTTGAATATACAAATTTTTGTTTATGTTCATCATCTCGGATTACGATTATTCACTAAGTCTTCTGTAGTCACACTCTCCAAATCTTTCCCTTTCAAGTGATAGGGGTGATGAGGAGTAAAATATGGTGGGAGATGATTTGTTGCGAAAGATTCTATAGAAAGAATACGAAACTTGAAATACTAGTTATAAAGTCAAATAACATGAGTTTTCTAATGGAATTCTCAAAGTCTATTCAAAAGATTGAATTAGCCAATAAGTATCTTATGTAATAAGTTTGTATCGATTTGTGAGTAAAATATGGTGGGAGATGATTAGTTGAGAAAGATTCTATAGAAAGAATAAGAAACTTGAAATACTAGTTATAAAGTCAAATAACATGAGTTTTCTAATGGAATTCTCAAAGTCTATTCAAAAACTTGAATTAGCCAATAAGTATCTTATGTAATAAGTTTGTATCGATTTGTAATATTATGGTCGTCATGACCTTTTTCTGGAATAAAATTTAATTATGTTGCTTTTGCTAGTCTCTGTACAAGTTATGAGGCATTGGTGGCCGGTCACATGCCTTAAATCTACCAATTGGATTTTGGGGCGTGACAAGTACTTTTTTATTGGTAATGAGTAATGACTCCTATCTTATGTCAATAGTAACTACTACAACATATCAACTAAGGCAACTGATTTCTTTTCAATGATGGTTAAATCATCATCACAAAAAGGACTTTACTGTTTCAAATGCACAATATTCGTTTATCTGGTAATCTCTGAAATCTAATATAACATGGAAACTTCTAATTTTGGAAAACACGATCTAAATAGACGCAAAAGTTTAGTTCAGAATTAACACATCAACATCGACATCCATCTAAAATTCTAAATGCCACATACATAATATGATTGGTTAATTTACCAGCATGAAGATCTTATGTTTGAGTGTTAACTCTACTTTGCAGGTTTGATATTTCTGGGCTTTTTGTTGAAGAAAAAGTGAATAGCTTTGCCCAGCAAAGGCCAAGTTGAGATGATGGAGATATAAGCAAGCAGCCACATTGAGCTTCTGTTTTGTCGAGAGAGCTGATGTAAGCCTCTTCTTAGTTGAGAAGCCAAATCGGGAGGCTTGAAATCCTCTAGACTTGGTATTGCTGCCTGTTCATCAGTCGAAATATCATGAATCTGCCGCGGCTGCGGCACTTGCACTTGAGATGAGTGTTGTACCTCATCCTTATCCTTTGTTGTTAGCTCGTTCCCCACAGCAGAAACCATTCCATCTGCTACACTTATATATGGCCCCTCATCAATTAAACTTTCCACTGAAGAATGCAGCTTGGGACTCTGTGTCTGCATAAGTAAAAACAAGAAACTATATAATCTGAAATCCATAAACTGAAAAGTGTATGTGTGTGTGTGTGTGTGTGTGTGTGTGTGAGAGAGAGAGAGAGAGAGAGAGAGAGAGCATCTTCTAACATTTGCATGGCACGCTCGGTCAGAGGTCCCTATCACTCAAACTTTAGAACACAAAGTCCAGCTACTTTTTTCCAGAACCACAGAGTTCCTGTCCTGCTATCCCTATAGTTCAAACCCTTTCCGTTACGACCAAATTTCTGGTTTTACAAGAAGTACGCATAATTGTGTTTAGTCTATTGAGCATATTATTTTATTATTGGGTGTTTAGTATAGTTGAGTATTATTAGAAGGGCTTCATTGTAATAATTTATTTTTTCCCTTTCATACTGTTTTAATAAAATCATAGAGAGGAACGATTGTTCACTCTAAGCTTGGAAGAAATATTGTGCAACATAGTCATCATCCAACTAAATTTTAAACCAACATTTGGCATATTTCCATCACAGTTTTCCAGCAAAAACAATTGTAATTGAACACTAAACACATAAAAATATAAACATATACATACCTCCTACACAGTTACTGTCAATCTCGACACACCTAGTAAAAATTCACGTGGTATTTCATTGCAAACTTGCTTTCGATTCTATTTCTCTGGAAAAACCACAAAGAATGTGTGAACAGAGAAGATGAATCAAAGCACATTGTGCCCCACAATCACTTTTTCCCAATAATTCAAGAGGCGAGCAATCCAATTGCAGGACCAAAGCAAAAAAAAAAAAAAATTGAAAATAGAACTACACTTATCGGCCGCTGGGCATGGAGATACATCAAATGGAAGGTAAGTGATCTTATCACAACAGAATTCTTATAATGAGGGAAAAGACAATTGAAAACAGCGCAAGTCTGCAAAAATGTAATCAATGACCAAGTAGAATCAGTTTGCTTCAATAAGGAATTTCATATTCATCACGATCTTATTTGACAGATCTCAATTTCCAGATTCCGAATCTATCAGTTCTCTTAAACACAGTAAACTAAAAGTTATTGAATCTTAAATTTTCAAAAAAGTTGTTATTTTTAGTAATAATTTGTTCCAGTTTTGCATAAGACAGAAGTGGTGAATCTGTCATCAAAGTTATTGTAACTAATTTGTGGACTTTCCCTATAACAGAATTCAAGTTCATGAACTTTTGGGTTAAAAAATCGTCTTAGCATGAACCTGAGCTTTGAACCACATGTGGGAGAACTTATAACCAATTGTTAAAGGGTATATGTGTAAATATAGTATATGTAAATATGTGGTTGTCTCACATCGATTAAAGAGAAAACAGTCTAGGTTACACAAAGCCTATATAAAGGCTCATTGTATTCTCTCGTGTTATGTTTGTTAAGTTTGACAACAGAGATTAATCCAAAAGCTTACGGTTGATTAATGTGCCACACCCTTACATATTCTTCAAGAATAATAAGGGAAAATAATTACAAACTAGACCTTTAACTCTAATAATATAAAAAACAAAGTGATATATCTAACACTCCCCCTCAAGCTGGTGCGAAGATATCTCTCAATTCCAGCTTGTTAAGCATATCACGGAACTGTCTAACCCCAACCCCTTTAGTAAGAACATCAGCAAGTTGACCACTACTCCTCATAAAAGGAGTGCAAATTGTTCCATTATTGAGTTTTCTTTAATGAAGTGTCTGTCAATCTCAATATGTTTAGTCCTGTCATGCTGGACTGGGTTATGTGCAATACAAATTGCAGACTTACTATCACAATACAACTTCATGGAATCCTCATGCCCGATCTTCAAGTCCTTCAATAGCAATTTTATCCATAGAAGTTCACACACACCTTGAGCCATTGCTCAAAATTCAGCCTCTACACTAGACCTTGCCACAACATTCTGTTTCTTACTTCTCCACGTAACAAGATTACCTCCCACAAATGTGCAATACCCTTAAGTGGACCTTCTATCGGTCACGGAGCCTGCCCAATCAGTGTCAATGTATGCTTCTATTTTGAAATGATCATGCTTACCAAAAAATAAACCTTACGTAGAGCAGACTTAAGATATCTCAAGATTCTGTAAACTGCATCCATATGTGTCTCATGAATAGACTTACTACACTTACAGCAAATGTAATATCAAGACGAGTATTAGAAAGATAGATGAGCTTCCTTGCAAGTCTCTGATATCTCCCCCTGTCTAACATTTTCCCACCTTTTTTTCATCACTCAATTTCTGGTTCGGTTCTACAGGAGTATCACATGCTCTACTTCCAAGCATATATGTTTCACTCAAGAGATCCAGGACATACTTTCTTTGAGAGATGAAGATTCCATGCTTAGACCTGGCCACTTCAACTCCCAAAAAGTACTTAAGCTCCCCTAGATCATTTATTTCAAACTCCCTTGCCATGACTCCTTTAGTCGCTGCATTTCCTCTAAGTCATCACCTGTGAGGACAATGTCATCCACGTACACAATAAGTACAGTAGTCTTACCTTGCAAAGAGTGTTGATGAACAAGGTATGATCAGCTTGGCTTTGTTTAACCTGTATCTACACATAGCATGAGTAAATCTCTCAAATCACGCTCTTGGGGACTGTGTGAGGCCATACAATGACTTCTTGAGCCTACATACCTTACCTACTGTCTCCGGGCCCTCAAATCCAGGAGGGATATCCATGTAAACCTCTTCTTCCAAATTGCCGTGTAAGAATGTGTTCTTCACATCAAATTGGTGAAGTGGCCAATCACAGTTGGCTGCAAGAGATAAAAGGACCCTGATGGAGTTCATCTTAGCAACTGGAGCAAAAGCCTCCTGGTAGTCCACTCCATAGGCTTGAGTGAAACTCTTGGCAACCAGTCGGGCTTTAAACCTTTCAATTGTACCATCTGCTCTGTGTTTCATGGCATACACTCACTTGCACCCCACTATTCTTTTGCCCATAGGTAACTTAGTCAACTCCCAAGTGTCATTCTTATGGAGAGCTTTCATCTCTTCATCCATGGCATGTCTCCACTTGGGATCACCGAGAGCATCCTGGACATGATTAGGAATAGACATCGAGGCAATATTTGAAAGAACGGAACGATAAGTTGGAGACAAGTAAGAATAGGACACAAAGATAGATATAGGGTGTTGAGTACAAGATCTAACACCCTTTCTAATAGCAATAGGAACATCGAGATCATCATACTCTAGAGAGATAAAGTTATCAGTGTTATCTGGAGAGATATCAGATACATCACCAGTAGGAGATGATAGCAGTGGAAGAGGAATAGGAGTACTGGCCCTGCCTCTTTGTTTTTTCTCTTACTCCACGGACCTTTAGAGTATACTAACAACTCTTTCTGTTTATGGGTTATCAGAGACATCACCAGTAGGAGATCTAACACCCATTCTAATAGCAATAGGAACATCGAGATCATCATACTCTAGAGAGATAAAGTTATCAGTGTTATCTGGAGAGTTATCAGAGACATCACCAGTAGGAGATGATAGCAGTGGAAGAGGAATAGGAGTATTGGCCCTGCCTCTTTGTTTTTTCTCTTACTCCACGAACCTTTGGAGTATACTAACAATTCTTTCTGTTTATGGGTTACTTGCTCTACCTCTCCTTCACACAACTCATTCTGTCTAGGAGTTATAGGTTCTTCCTCCACTTTCTCCTCACTCCCTATTCTTTTCAGCTAGGATTCCTTTTTAGGGATTAAAAGAGTAGGAGTTTCAGGTAAGACTGATCTCAGAACCTCTTCATACTAGTCTCCCCCTAAAGTGGTATTGTGGGATTCTTAAAGAAAGGTACAAATTCTTGGAAAGTGACATCCATAGAGACATAACACTTTCGACTGACAGGGTTATAACACTTGTACCCTTTTTAAGTGGGAGAGTATCCTAGAAAAATGGCTCTAGGATCGAGTTTTCCCCTGGTAGGAGAGTGGTTGTGGACAAAACACACACAACCAAAGACACGAGAAGGGATAGACAAACTGGAAGAGGGATGAGATCGAAAATCAATAGGAGCCTTTTTATCAAGAACCTGGGTAGGGAGACGATTAATAAGGTAAGCCGCTATTAAGACAGCATCACCCCAGTATGGATTGGGAGCATTAGCAGTGAACATCAAAGAGCGGGCAACATCTAACAAATGATGATTCTTACATCCCGCAACTCCATTTTGTTGCGGAGTATCAGTGCAAGAGGTCTGATGTAAAATGCCTTTTGAAGTAAAAAATCACCCAGACCCAAGTCAATATACTCACCCCCTTGATCGGAACATAAATTTTTATACCTGTCCCAAATTGAGTTAAAATCATTGCATAGAATGATTTGAAAATAGAAAACACTTCATTTTTTTCTTTCATCAAATAAAGTCATATAGTGCGTGAATAATCATCAATAAAAATGACAAACCAACGATAACCTTTAAGAGAATTAATAGGAGAAGAAACCCACACATTAGAATGAACTAAGGAAAAAAGAGTTAAACCTTTATTAAGGCTCGGAGCAAAACACGTTCGATGGTGTTTCCCAAGTTCACAAGGTTCACAAAAATACTCAGAAACAAGTTTATTGACTAAAGAAGAAAACATATGCTTAAGTAAATGAAAAGACGGATGACCTAATCTCCTATGTAATAACACAGACTTATTCTCAGTAACTGATGTGTGATGAGCTCCTTTGCTTCCTACATCCAGAAGGTAAAGGCCATTCTCTTCTCTACCATTGCCAATCGTCCTCTTTGTGGTAATGTTCTGTAAAACACAATGAGAAGGGAAAAAAGTTACACTGTAATTCAAATCACGAGTTATACGACTAATAGATAAGAGATTAGAATAAAACTGGGAACATGTAGGACCGATGACAGAGGCAATGAGGGAGTGGCATGAAGCACCCGAGTCAATAATCCAAGGAAAAGACAAATGGGATAAGCATGCTCGAGTAGAAGTGACTAAGTTACCTGTCCGTGCAAATGAAGAGGAAGCACCTGCAGATGTAGCCGGGACAGAGGTAGCAGAAGTACAGCGAGACAACAGGCTCCGGAGAGCCTCCTCCACCTCAGAGGCAGTAAACATAGGTGGAGAAACAGCAGTAGGTGACTAATCAATCGATGCTGGAGCTATAAGATCGACTGCTGTAGTATGATGAGCATAAGAATTTCTGCCATTAAACCTTCCTCCACGACCCCTAAATGAGCCAGAATGACCCCCGCGACCCCCTTGGGGATAACCATGAAGCTTATAGCATGTCTCCCTTGTGTGAAATTTGGATACAATAATCACAAAACTGCTTAGATTTATCCGAAGAACCAGACTCACTAGCAGTGTCACGACGACGGTTCCCATCCTTCTGAGGAACAGAAGAGAGAGCAGATCGCTCTATAGAAGTAGGTGGAAGCATAGCAGAACGTCGACTTTCCTCGTTCTGAACATAGGCAAAAGCCTCCTGAAGAGAAGGTAGTGGCTCCATTCCCAGAACTCGACTACGGACTGGATCCAAATCAGAGTGAAGTCCCTCTAGGAACTTAAAAATCCTCTCCTCAATAATTAGTTTATGATAGGCCATAGAATCAGTAAGACAAACTGGCTTATAGTCCAACAGGTGGTCTAAACTTTTCCAACTGGTGGATAGAGATGTGATGTACTACAGAATACTCTTCTCCCCCTATTCAAATCTACCAAGTAACTCAAAACTCTACGCAGAATTGCCCTTCCGCGATCAAGTTTTGGCCATGGTATCCCAAATATCTTGGGCAGTCGTCATGTTCAAAAAACCTTCAGCGATCTCAGGAATCATAGTTTCAAAGCCATGTCATGACAGTGGAGTTCTCCATCTCCCACTTGTCATAAGAGGCATCCTCGGTGGTAGGCATGGTTCAAAGTCGCGATATCGGTCGCGGCATCGGAGTCCGTTGTGATGACTCGGTGTATTGGCGCTGCAGCCTGGTTTCGGGCGATACGCTCCGATACGCTAGATTTAAGGTTCAAAAAAATATGAAACAATTATGAAAAATTCTAAAATAATCAGAATAGCAAAGTTAGCCTAAGAGATTAACAAAATACACAATGTACCAATTATAAAAGTACATGTCATTCAATTCAGATGCTGCCGATCTATTGTCTAATAATTGTACACACATAATTGGAGGCATTCTAAATTAAAATATATATACATATTCCAAGAAATTTAGATATACAGATATACAATGAGTTTAAAAATTTATTTACATATTTAGATAATATTTGTCCAACCTTATTTATTTATTTTTTTAGAATATTAAAATAAGATATATACTTAAAAAGTGTGTTATTATATAATAAATAACCTAATATTTAACCAAAAAAAAAGAAAAGAAAAGAAAGGAATTTACAAACTTTTTTTTTCTTTTTATCCTACTAATACCCTTACTAAATCAGTCTTTTTTTTTTTTTGTGGGGGGGGGGGGGGGGGGGGGGGGGAGGGGGGGGCGGGAGGCTGATACCTTTTTTTTTTACCCCTAAGATGTATTTATTTGTTTTTACAAAGTGAACCCTAATAGTATGTACTATATATCTCTGCTATAATTATATATCTCTACTTAAGACTGAAACCCAACACACAAACACTCGACACACACAATCACACACTCGACACACGCACAAACAAATCCACACACACTCGACACACATACACACTCACACTCACACTCACTCGACACACACACACACACACACACAGAGATCGGGAGACACACACACACACACAGAGATCGCAACACACACACACAGAGATCGAGGAGACATACCTTCGGTTCTTGGAGTTCTTTTCAAGAGCAGATCTGCAATTTCAGAGAGAGATGAAGATGAAGATCTTCAATTTGAGAGAGAGAGTTGAAGATGAAATGAAGCTTGGAGTTCTTCTGGGAGTTTCCGATAGAGCAAAAGGCATGTCTCCAACATTTTTTTGCTTTAATTCACCTCAATCCTGCACGTTTCGGACGATTTGTGCCGAGTTCCCATTATCTCGTCCGTATCGGCCGAGATAACTCACGATACAAACTTTTTTTTGACTCGACCTTGACTCACCGAGTTGACTCGTATCGGTACCCTCCGAAACCGAGTTAACTCGGCCGATACGCCTCGGTATCGACCGAGTTTTTGAACCATGGTGGTAGGTGCATTAATTTTGCCGTTGATATACCCCATTTTCCCTCTGCCTTTGAGAGACATAATCACAGATTCGAACCATGCTAGGTAGTTTTGGCCATTGAAAAGTGATGTAGTAAGTTTAACATTCGGGCTATCGACGGATGCAACAATAACACTTTCATCCGAAAGCAACTGTGTATTCACGTTGGATTTGGCTGGATCCGTCATCGTGAATCAACACAAAAAAATGATACCTGCAACGGAAAAAACTGGAAAAAGGCAATAGAAACAGGGGCCAACGAATACGTAGCACACCAATAGAAATCAGACCACCATATAGGATGCCAGCAAATCAATCACTGATCAATGGGCCATAGAAGGACCCAAAAAAAACGAGAGAAGAAACTTCAATCAAAATAGGCGGAGTTAGGCCTGTCAATGGACCGGATCTTGGCCCGGATCCGATCCGGATCCAGCACTTTTTGATGGATCTGAGCTTTTTTTAAGATCCAAATCTATATCCATATCCGTATCCGTTTAGATAGGTAGGTTGACGGATCGGATACGGTTTTATGGTATCCGATCCACCTAAGATCCGAATCCGAATGAGAATAAACTATGCACAAAAAATATATATACAATACACTAGATAAGATTACTATTACATATAAAATTGAACAATATATATAGTATACACTAGATTATACATATTTACTTTCAGTGGTATATTATTTTGATTTAAAGATAGGATTTTACTACACAATCAAGTGTATTGATGAGTTAAATGTTGATTGATTTTTGTGTATGCATAGAGAAAAATAATAAAAACAATAGTTTATATGGTAATACTAGAATATATACAAGCAGTTAAGTTGCCATTTTTGATCCGACAAACAGATCCGAATATCTAGATCCGATCAAATCTGGATATGGATTAAATAAGGAAGATCCGACGGATAAATGGACCGGATTTGGATAATAGAATTGTTAACGGATCTGGATCTGATTTGTGTGGATCCAGTCCAGATCTGATCCGTTTATAGGCCTAGGGGGAGTGTTTGATGACTATATGAAAGTGGAAAAAAAAATGCAATGAACAGTAGCGATGAACAATAACATGAACAGTGGCGATGAACAATAACATGAACAGTGGCGATGAACAGTTGTGTAAATAGCAGACGTGAACAGTGGCGTGAACAATGCCGATGAACAGTGCCGTGAACAGTAGCATGATCAGTGCCGTGAACAGTGTCGATGAATAGTGCTCCAGTCATATTGGTGGTGGTGGGTCGGCACAAGTGGTGGTTAGGGTTAGGGTTAGGGTTGTGGTGGCTCTGATACCATGTTAACTTTGATAACAGAGATTAATCCAAAAGCTTAGGGTTGACTAATGTGTCACACCCTTATATATTATTCAAGAAAAGAAGGAAAAATAATTACAAACTAGTCCTTTAACTCTAATAATATAAAAAACAAAGTCATATATCTAACAATGTTGAATATACCAAAAGAGATATTCCCATCATACTTTTCATCTTTACACGGTATCAGAGCCTCCCGCCTCTGGGATTGCTCATTATCTTTGTTTTTCCGTCTTCTTCCTGAATCAAGAAGTTCAAATTGCCAAATCTATTTAAAGATTTGAATTTTTTTTACTTCTTTAAACATAAACTCTAACCCTAGTAGCCACTAGCATCAGCCTCATCACTGTTCACGACTACTATTCACGATCACAGTTCATCGATTACTATTCACGACCACAGTTCATCGATTACAATTTACGATCACTGTTCATCGGCTACTATTTACAGTCACTGTTCATAGGTTACTATTCACAGTCACTGTTCACAGCTATTGTTCATTATTTTTCAACAACTATGGATTCCAAAACTACTACCCAACTCACTAATCGTAAGTTGAATGGTAACAACTTCCTTCAATGGTCCAATACTATTACCATGTCCCTTACGGGCTTAGACCACGATGCCCATCTTACTGAGTCCCCACCTACCACTGATGAAAAAGCCGCTAAGGCATGGAAACAACTGGACGCTCAACTTGTGACTCTTATTTGGAATTCCATGGAACTTAACACGGATGTATGATTTGTCCTCTCAATATTTCAAGCTCGAGCAGAATAATGTCTATTACTGATTATTTTGCTGCTATGAAATGTTCACATGAAGAATTAAATACTATTATGCCCCCTACCACCAGTGTTCAGGATCAACAGAAACAGAGGGAACAAATGTTGGTGATGAAGTTTCTTGCCGCTCTCAAACCTGAAAATGAGGCTATTCAGTCACAAATTCTTGGGAGTGATTGTCTTCCTACTTTTGCGGAGACATATCAACGTGTTCTACGGAGCACCCCTCGGGACCCACCTATCAAGTGTGCCATGTACCCAACTACAATACCAATTAACATTTTGTTTGGTTCTTGGATTTATTGAGCAAAAGGAAACAAAATCGTTATGGCTTTGTTTGTTTCTTGGATTTACTGAGGGAAAAAAGAAAGGAAAACATAGAGGAAAATATTTTCCTTTGGTTAATAAGGAAAACGATGAGGAAAATAGGAAAGAAAAGAAAAGAAGTTCATAAATAAATTAATTGAAAATATTGTGAGTGATTTCCCTTCCTTTATTCATATATTACTATTACATTCTAGGAAATTTTAATTTTTAATATTATTTAAGCATGAAGGAAAACACAATGGAAGTCATTTTCCTTTTCCTTTTCCTTTTCTTTTCCCTCACGAAATCCATGAACCAAATAGAGCTCAAGGGAAACACTTTTCTTTTTTTAGTTAATAAGAAAAACAAGGCGGAATATAGGAAGGAAAAGAAAATAGGTGAAAATTTAAAACAAAGTTTGGAAATATTAGTTTCTAACGCAATTCAAGTATAAAGGGAACACCCAAGAAAAATCCTAAAGAATAGTTTTCCTTCTCCTTTACTTTTTTTTTTTTGTTTTTTTTTCTCTTTCTCCTCTAAACCCGCAAACCAAAGCAAGCCTAAAAGCGACAAGGTCAGTGAACATGATTTTCACCTTCTTCCGTCTATGCATAAATGGACTAGCATGTAGAACACTGAGGAACTCTTTAGTAGCCCTTACCCACCTGCAATTAAAAAGAACAAGTGAAAACTCACCTACGTTTATGAATGTTGTTCTGGGATAAAGGATTGAGTAGGTAGAGGCATGTAGACAACCACAGATTCTAATGTCTACAATCATAGACCAGTGAAAAAAAAAAGGAAAAAGAATTAAAAAGTATAACTTTTCTGCACATTTTTGCGACAACGATCTCAAAGGAATTTATCTTGCTTCTGCACCACATTCAACAATTGATCAAGGATACCATGACGAAGTGCAAGATTTAAGGCGCTGTTTGGGAAGGCTACTTACAGATTCTGTGGTCCAAAGTGAACTGGTTCTACTTCTATATATTTAAGTGAACTGGTAGGTACCCTTTCATTGCTTGAAAATCTGTGTCTGATCTAAAAATAACTCTTAACAGGTTCTTTGTCAAAACAACATGATGCTGGTTTTCATAAGAACCAGATAGAAAATAAGAATGCGACTAAAGCGGTCCAGTTTTAAACATTCCCAAACAGGCACTTTTCAAGGTCACGATCACAATCATTGGAATGTTCTAAACATAAAGTGTTGAATAAATTGGTAAACATTTCGTACCACAAGCCAGATGCTGCCACTCCTTCAAACAGGGCCAGATGTCCACCATGTTTTGTAGTAGCCAGGACAATGTTTTTATTTGCTCTATGATGATGTATGGAAAAAAAAACTACGTGAGGTACTTAAATAATTGATAGGGAAAAGTTGAGGTAGTTATAGATAGCATGTATATCTCCACCTGCATTCATCCCAGGGAATGGCTTCCACAGTACATAATGGATCATCCAATGCACTTATACATAGTAGTGGCACAGATACATTTTGCACATAACTAGAACTACTACAACGCCTGTAGTACGTATCCACAGTCTTCAACAATATGCTATTGTCAGCAATCCGTACAGAGAAGAAAAGGCATTTGTGCGTGTGTCAGGGATTGAGATCTGATATTATTACCTCAAACTTTCCAACGAGACAAGTGGCGTAGTTGTCAAAATCCCGAATAGAACGTGACTTCAGCACAAAAATTAATCAAACCAACCAAATTAGTGGAAAAAGTGGACAACAATTCAGTATTTAAAAGTGTCCATCGCAAAAAAAAACTCTAAAGCTTCGTTTGGTAATCGGATTTAGTGAGGGAAAAGAAAAGAAAACATAGAGAAAAACATTTTCTCCTTTGTTTGGTTAATAAGGAAAACGATGAGAAATAGGAAAGAAAAGAGAATGCTTTTAGAAATAAATTAGACATTTCGAACATTGGGAGTAATTTCCCTTCCATTATTCATATACTAAAATTATATTTTATAAATATTTAACTTTTAATGTTATTTAAGTATGAAGGAAAACAGTAGGGAAAGCAAGAGGGAACTAGTTTTCCTTTCCTTCTTCTTTTCCCTCACGAAATTCATGAATCAAATAGAGCATAAAACAATAAATTGAGGTCAAATTGAAAAAAAAAAAATTTGCCTTAAGTCATCATCACCAAAAAAAATGGGTGCCATGATGTAAAACAACAAATAAAAATATAGAAGTTTTATTTGGAGCACGTGTTACACAGTGGATTTCTTTCTCACAACTATCCAAATGGTAGAAGAAATGGATGGATAATAACGACGAGTCCCAACTTTAATTGGGTTGATTTGTAAAGTAAGAGGAAAATCTTGCTAGTATATTTGCGACGAAGGTCCAATAACAAACTAAGTAGATGATTAGCCACGTAGATAATTGTTGGAAGATATGGAAATAATCCCAGATTTGGTTGTAATCCAATTAATTAAGGATGATTTGATTTTATTTTATTTTCTTTAATTAGGTATTTAGGATGTAAATCCCATGATTTATGGGATAGATATGTAATTTGGTAGGATTTGATTTGGTCTAATCTCTATCTCCACCCTTTATATATGAGTGTGGGTCTTGTAATCAAACATCAGTTAAGGGAATACAAGAAGTAGTCCTTCGGGCCGTCCACGTTTTCTACTTCTTCCTTTTCTTTTTCCGCAATCTCTGTTTTTCTACTTGGCATCAGAGCCAAACCCTAACCGCCCAATGCTTTCATCACCTATCGTGCCCTCCTGGCCCAACCACCTGAGCCCAGCCTCCGCCACCTGCGGTCAGTAGCCTCTCCCACCTGGGCCAGCCCAACTTGCCACTCCTGCGCAGCCCAAAGTCATCAGCCATTCCTGTGCAGCCCAACTAGCCACCCTGCACTACCCCCTGTCCTCGGTTGCCTCAGTTGCAGCCATCTGGCCTTAGGCCACCCTCTTCGTGTAGCCCAAAGCTGCGCTACTCCTAGGCACAACCTTGGGTGTACCCTACCCTTTTTAGGGTCCTGCTCTGATCAACTTGAGTGCGATTGCGCTCACCCTGCCTTTTGTGGGCATTTCTCATGATGTGCTTGAGCAAGTATGCACTCAGCCGCTCTCCATTATTGTCTTGGCTAGAGCGCATTTGCGCTCGCCCTGCCCTTTTGGGGGTCTTCTTATGATATGCTTGAGCACACATGCGCTCACCATTATTTGTTCTGGCTTGAGCTGCATATGCACTCATCCGTCTGCCATGTTTTCTGGCAGCCTTGATTGTTGTTCCTATTGCATCGTAATTTCTGAGCAATCTTCGGTTGGTTGATTCGCTTCTACTGGAATCTTCGTTGTTATTGGTTATGGCTGCCAGATCGTTCGGTAGTAATAGTCAAGTTCAAGCAAGTTGGACATTTCAACAAGCTTCCGTGTCTCAACTTGTGGGGGAGTGTTGGAAGATACGGAAATAATCCCAGCCTAGGTTGTAATCCAATAAATTAGGGATTATGCAATTTTATATAAGTAGGATGTAAATCCATGATCTATGGGATAGACATGTGATATGGTAGGATTTGAATTGGTCTTACTTCTATCTCCACCCTATACATATATATATATATATATCGGTGTGAGTCTTGTAGTCAAATATCAATTAAAGGAATACAAGATGCAGTCCTTCACGTTATTTTCTTTGTCTTCCTTCTTCCTTTTCTTTTACCGCAATCTCTATTTTTCTACTATAACGATAACAGTCAGTTTATAGATAATGGATAATTGGGATAAATGAGTATGTGATGATTCACATGTTTAAGGAAATGTGAGGATGAGAAGGAGAAACACCGGTGAGCACGAAAGCAGGGTTTATCTCATCAGCGCTCTTGTTCTGGGTGTGTTGACACTGAAGCTCTGAATTTTCTGACATTCTTCCCAATACATCAAGGGTTTTACCTCTAAATATTCTGTAATTGCATATGCATTACTTTGGTGACTTCTCTATCATTTGGATCCCAAGATGTGTATGTTCCCTATGACTGCAAGCGTCACGCACGTTTCGGTGCATTACTTTGGTGATTTCCTCGTCCTCGTCGTGTGGGTCAAGGCGAGTCTTCCTCTTCCTTCTCTCTCTCTCTCTCTCTCTCTCTCTCTCTCTCTCTCTCTCTCTCTCTCTCTCTTCATTGTGGCTGCTGTGAAGTAGTAATAATAGAGATAAAACCCTAATATGTATGCGTGTATTTAAAACAAGTGAACCCACTTAAATTTTATGTTTATTATAAATACACCCCTTAAAGTTTTGCAAACATCAAAACCCTAATTACATTATATTCTTATGTTACTTTTTTTGCAAATAGCACCATATACTAATATGTATCTGTGGAATCCTAAAATATCCCTTGGAGATAATATCCCTTTGGGATAAGATTTCAATCAACTAGGAATTAATTGTGATTTGATCATGTGATTTGATTTTTGATATCTTTCCTTTTTTTCTTCTTTCCTTTCTTTTCTTTTCTTTCCTTAACTTATAATCAAGTTTGTGTATATATATTGCTACATAGAATGAATGAAATCATCACAAAATAGAGTTTTCCTCTCTATAATTCCATATGATATCAGAGCCAAATCTGTACCTTTCATAATCTGAATGGTGAAATACGGAATGGCCACCAAAGAAACAACCTCTACCTCAGACAACCAAGAGGTTATCTCTTCCAACATCAATGGCGGATCGGAAGGCCTGGTTATGCCTATCACCGGGCATAAGTTAACTGAGAAAAATTACCTGCAGTGGTCCCATTCAGTTATGCTATTCATCTGTGGGAAAGGAAAAGACGACTACCTCACCGGGGCAGCCATCGCTCCATCAACAGAAGATCCAAAATACAAGGCATGGAAATCTGAAAATAGCATGGTGATGTCATGGTTAATCAATTCCATGACCAAAGAAATAGGAGAGAACTTCATGTACTACAAGACAGCCAAGGAAATTTGGGATGCAGCAAGGGAAACCTACTCAGATAACGAAAATACCTCTGAATTATTTGAGGTAAAAGGTATCCTGAATGATCTCCGACAAGGTGATCTTACTGTCACTCAATATTTCAATACTCTGAATAGGTATTGGCAGCAACTAGATCCCTTTGATGATGCTAAACTTGGCTGTCCAGAATGTAGTCTTAAGTATAAAATGATTGTTGAGAAAGAAAGAATCTTTAAATTCTTGTTTGGTCTTAACAAAAATCTGGATGAAGTAAGAGGAAGAATCCTTGGTATTAAACCTCTTCCTTCAATCAGAGAAGCTTTTTCTGAGATTAGAAGAGAGGAAAGCAGGAAGAAGGTTATGATGGGAAACCAAGTCCCATCAATCCCGAATGAAGGCTCAGCCCTTGCAATCCGCGGCACTAACCTCCCTCTTGACAATAATCGGCCAAAGAAAGGAGGAAGACCATGGTGTGACCACTGCAGACGACCTGGACACACCAAGGACATCTGCTGGAAGTTGCACTGGAAACCAACGGACTGGAAACCAAGAATTCCTACTGAAAGCCGGGGCTTCATGTCCACAGGAGAAGCACAACTTGAACCTAAGACCTCACTGTTCAGCAAAGAGCAAATTGAACTGCTTCAAAAATTAATCAGCCAACAATCATCATCACCTTCGCTTCCCACAAGCGTTGGATCAATCGCTCAAGAAGGTAATTTTTCAGTGGCTATGAGCACTCAAATGGAGAAAAACAGCCCTTGGATTGTAGACTCCGGTGCATCTGATCATATGACTGGTAATGCTACTCTATTTCACACCTACAGTCCATAATCTGGAGATTTTACAGTTCGAATTGCTGATGGGGCATTGTCTAAGGTGGCTGGAGTAGGATCTGTTGCTATTACAGATGACCTTGTAAAAGAAAGGAAAATGATATATTGAATTCAAATTAAAAAATGATTACAAGAGGAGCCTAATATATATAGGCTTAGCTAGAAGCTACACTTTTACAATCTAACCGATGTGGGACACTATAACATTACACTATTTACAATATTATCCTCTAACAGACCTAATTCTAAAATCTGTTCTCTTTGTTCCCAATTTGACTTGCAACCTGCTGTCCATTAGCAAACTCACCAAGGACTTGAATTGTGTTACTAATTTTTTCTCAAATCATTGTGAATTTCAGGACTTGGAATCGGGGAGGATGATTGGCAATGCTAAGGAGTGTGCAGGGCTCTATCTCCTTAAAGGTCCTAATAATCCTAAAGAACAAGCTCAACTTGCAAGTAGCATGTCTTCCCCTGTGTTTTCACACTTATCCAATAACAATAGTGCAATCATGTTGTGGCACTATAGATTAGGTCACCCCAATTTCCAGTATTTGAAACGATTGTTTCCCACATTATTTGCTAATACCAAAGCCGAGTTTTTCCAATGTGAAGTGTGTCAATTATCCAAACATGTGAGAAACAATTATCCAATTCAAGGGTACAAAACATCTCATCCCTTTGCTATAATTCATAGTGATATATGGGGACCCTCTAGAGTTAAAACTATCACAGGAGCTCGGTGGTTTGTGTCTTTCATTGATGACCATACTAGGGTAACCTGGATATACTTAATGAAAGAAAAATCAGAGGTTGGTCCTATATTCCAAAGCTTCCATACCATGATCCAAAAACAATTTCAGACAAAAATAAAGGTGCTTAGGTCTGATAATGCCAGAGAATATTTCAATTCCATGCTTGGCGAATATCTAATGAGTCATGGGATAGTGCATCAAAGTTCTTGTGTTGACACACCTCAACAAAATGGGGTGGCAGAAAAGAAAAACAGACACCTTCTTGAAGTAGCCAGGTCCATTATGTTCACTACAAATGTCCCTAAACATTATTGGGGAGAGGCAGTCCTCACAGCCACATACCTCATTAATAGGTTGCCATCTAGAGTTCTCAAATTCAAAACACCTTGCCAAACCCTTCTCCTTTCCTACCCTGATACCAGAATCATCTCATCCCTACCCCTAAAAGTATTTGGGTGTACGGCATTTGTACATATCCATCAACAACACCGAAGCAAACTTGACCCAAAGGCCATTAAATGTCTCTTTCTTGGCTACTCACCCACTAAAAAAGGTTACAAATGTTACTCACCTCTCACTAGAAGATTCTACACATCTATGGATGTAACATTTTTTTAGAGTCAATCCTATTACCCAAAAACTCACATTCAGGGGGGGAACTTACAAGAATGTAATTTTTGGCTTGACACCTCCATTTCACCAGAAACCGAAACTCACACCTTCACTCCACCAGAAACCGAACTTCACACCTTCATTCCACCAGAAACTGAACCTCACACCTTCATTCCACCAGAAACTGAGTTAAACACCATCACCGAAACAGCTTTGCCGAATAACCAAGACCCTCTCACTCCAATCCGCACTCAACCAACCTGCAACTAATAACGAGCTACATGTTTATTCAAGGAGGAAAAGACCCCAAGAGGAGATAGGGGATCGCACACTTACCGAGCAAAACCATGAATCCAATCCAAGTCCAGGTAACACAACTCATGAAATTCAGACTGATATTACTGTTAATAATGATCTTGATGTTCCTATTGCAATAAGGAAGGGTGTGAGATCATGTACTAAGCATCCAATCTACAATTTTGTTTCTTACGATGGTCTATCGTCAGAATATCGGGCTTTTGTTACTAATCTATCCAATGTAGAAATTCCACATAGTATTTATGATGCTCTACGAAAATCAGAATGGAAGGCAGTCGTTGGAGAAGAAATTAGTGCTCTAAAAAAGAATGGTACTTGGGAACTCACAAACTTACCAGAAGGGAGACAGACAACCAGTGGGATGCAAGTGGATTTTCACTGTCAAATATAGACCAGATGGGAGTGTAGATCGCTACAAAGCTAGACTCGTTGCTAAAGGATTTACTCAGACCTACGGCATCGACTACCAAGAGACTTTTGCTCCTGTTGCCAAGCTTAATACTGTTCGGGTTTTGTTATCCTTAGCAGCTAACCTAGATTGGCCCCTTCATCAATTAGATGTCAAAAATGCTTTCCTCAACGGTGACTTAGAAGATGAAGTGTACATGGAAATTCCACCAGGTTTTGAGACAAGAAGCAATGTTAACAAAGTTTGCAAGCTTCGAAAGTCTCTGTATGGACTCAAGCAATCTCCTAGAGCGTGGTTTGCTAGATTCACAAAGGCAGTCAAAAAGCACGGGTATTATCAGGGGCAAGCCGATCATACCTTGTTCACCAAATTCTCTTATAATGGGAAAGTTGCTATTCTCATCGTATATGTTGATGATATTATTGTGACAGGGGATTATACTGAAGAAATGGGCTACTTAAAGGACGTTCTTGCTAGAGAATTTGAGATCAAAGACCTAGGAACTCTGAAATATTTCCTAGGCATGGAGGTTGCTCGTTCGAAAAAAGGTATTGTGGTGTCACAACGAAAGTATGTCTTGGACTTACTAAAAGAAACTGGAATGTTAGGATGCAAGCCTGCAGACACTCTGATGGAATCATCTTGCAAAATTGGCTTAAAAAAGGATAGTCCTCCAGTTGACACGGGGAGATATCAACGGCTTGTAGGAAAACTCATTTACCTCTCCCACACAAGGCCAGACATCGGTTTTCCTGTTAGTGTTGTAAGTCAATTTATGAACAAACCCAATGAAGAACATCTTGAAGCTGTTTATCGGATTCTTCGATACTTGAAAATGACTCCTGGTAAAGGAATATTCTTTCAAAAGGGAATGAATAGGGACGTTGAAGTCTATTCAGATGCAGATTGGGCAGGATCCGTTACAGACCGAATATCAACTACTGGGTATTGCACCTATGTATGGGGAAATTTGGTAACTTGGCGTAGCAAAAAGCAGTCTGTTGTTGCAAGGAGTAGTGCCGAGGCAGAGTATAGGGCCTTAGCTCAGAGTATATGTGAAGGGATGTGGTTGAGAAGATTGCTTGATGAATTAAGAATTTCAACAAAAGATACAATGAAGATGTTTTGTGACAATTTGGTTGCGATCAATATTGCTAAAAATCCGGTTCATCATGATAGAACCAAGCATGTGGAGCTAGACCGTCATTTCATCAAAGAAAAAGCTGAAGAAGGGATATTAAACTTGATTTATATTCCAACACATCTTCAAGTGGCTGATATTCTAACTAAAGCTCTTCCAAGAATAAAGTTTGAAGAATTGACTTCCAAGCTGGGAATGATTGACATCCATTCCCCAGCTTGAGGGGGAGTGTGGAATCCTAAAATATCCCTTGGAGATAATATCCCTTGGGATAAGATTTCAATCAACTAGGAATTAATTGTGATTTGATCCTGTGATTTGATTTTTGATATTCTTTCCTTTTTTTCTTCTTTCCTTTCTTAACTTATAATCAAGTTTGTGTATATATATTTTTTTTTCGGAAAAATGGTTAATCATCTAAGCATATTTATGCCCTTATTATCTCTTGTTTGTGTATATATATTGCTACATAGAATGAATGAAATCATCACAAAATAGAGTTTTCCTCTCTATAATTCCATAATATCTACAATTTTAACCCCAAATCTATGATTAATTCTAAAACAGCTACAAAGAAATCATAAATTAAAAAGTAGTACATATTATTTTCAATGTTCTAATATGAAAATACATGATTTACTTTTTCTTGCATAATTTTCAAACTAAATAAATATATAATATTTATTTAATATAGACGACTCTTCTATGTCTGCCCGCCCCCGCGCTCCCGCTCCCGCTCCCGCCCCCGCTCCCGCCCCCGCTTCGTGCTTCTAAGGATAAGACAAAGGAGTTTTTGACTTATTCAAAAAATAAGGGGCAAAAAATATTTGGGGCAACAGAAGAGAGGATCATTCTCCAATCCCACTACAATTGCCTTCTTCAACGGATGAAGATCTAGGTATTTCTACTACTCCTGTTTCTACTTCTCCTACTTCTTCCACTACTCCTATTTCTATTTTTCCCTCTTCGGATGAGTTTAGACATCCCTATTGCTCTTCACAAGGGCACTAGGGAGTGTACTAAACATCCCATTTCAAATTTTGTTTCCTATACCCGTTTGTCCTCTTCTTACAGGGCATTTGTGTCCAAACTTGATTATGTTCTATCCCTAACCATGTACAGGAAGCTCTCGCTAATACTAAGTGGAAGTTGGCTATGGTTGAAGAGATGAAAGCACTTTGAAAAAATGGCACATGGGGATAAGCAGAATTACCTCGTGGAAAAAGGACAGTTGGGTGCAAGTCGGTGTTTACTTTGAAGCATAGAGCAGATGGGACTGTTGAAAGGTATAAAGCCAAATTGGTGGCCAAAGGCTTTACTCAGACCTATGGGGTAGACTATAAGGAGACGTTTGCACCGGTAGCAAAGATGAATTCTATCAGAATATTGTTATCTCTAGTGGCCTTTGCATCAGTTTGATGTGAAGAATGCGTTTCTCCATGGAGACTTGGACGAGGAATTCTACATGGACATTCCCCCCGGTTCGAGGATGACAAAAGGAGAGGGAAGGTATGTCGCCTCAGGAAATCCTTATATGGTATAAAACAGTCTCCCAGAGCTTGGTTTGATAGGTTTTCTCAAGTCATGATCAGGTATGGTTTCAAACAAATCCAAGGTGATCATACTCTTTTTATTAAGCACTCATCACAGAGGAAGGTGACTGCCTTGATTGTCTACGTAGATGATATTGTTCTCACAGGTAATGATTTTGAAGAGATGGGGTGTTTTAAATCCTACCTTGCTAAGGAATTTGAAATTAAAGATTTGGAAGATTTGAAATATTTTTTGGGAATTGAAGTAGTAAGATCCAAGGAAGGCACATTTATTTCACAGAGGAATATGTCCTAGACTTGCTTAAGGAGACAGGTATGCTTGGAAGCAAAGCAGTGGACACGCCAATGGATCTAAATCTAAAACTCGAAGATGATCCTAATGGAGAACCGGTTGAAAAAGGGTGATACCAGAGGTAAGTAGGAAAATTAATTAATTTGGCACACTAGACCAGATATTGCATTTGATGTTAGTGTGGTTAGTCAATTTATGCATGATCCGAAGGAAATTCATCTTGATGCGGTGCTTAGAATCATTAGATACCTGAAGTTAGCACCAGGAAAAGGGTTATGTTTCGCTAGACATGGGCACACTTTAGTTGAGGCCTATTCTGATGCTGATTGGGCTGGGTCCATTACCAACAGAAGGTCAACCACGGGTTATTGTACATTTGTGGGTGGTAATTTGGTTACTTGGAGGAGCAAGAAACAGTCAATGGTAGCTAGGTCTAGTGCTGAAGCAGAGTTCAGAGCTATGGCACAGGGAGTGTATGAGTTGCTATGGGTCCAGATTATACTTTTAGATCTTGGATTTGGGCCAAATGATTCGATGATGTTATACTGTGATAACAAGGCTGCTATTGAAATTGCTCATAATCCAGTTCAACATGACTGCATAAAACATGTAGAAATTGGCAGGCAATTTATTAAAGAGAAGTTGAATAGTGGGTGGTGCATATGGACACCATTCGTGAGATCTGGAGAACAATTAGCAGAAGTTCCAACTAAAAGTCTTGCTGGTCTGCCATTTCACTACATTCTTGGCAAGTTGGGCATGAAAGATATCTTCGCACCAGCTTGAGGGGGAGTGTTGAGAGATTTTTTAGTTTCAACCTTGTTAGTTACTTCTTATATATATTTTTTCCCCTTGCTTACGGGTACTCTTGTAATTATATTATTTTGATGTCTTCTCTTGATTAATAAAATTAGAGAGAGGCACGTTAGTGCGCTCTAAGCTTTCTTGGTAAACAACACTCTTTGCTAATAAATATTATATTTTGTACAAAGAGGGAAAGATTGGCACATATTTGGGATAACATATATGGTCTCAATGCCTGCCTTCAAACAGAAAGACATAAATGTCCTGTCCTAACAAGGTTAGAAGGAATATCAATGAGAATTTAACTTTTAAACGCTACTTTTTATCCTCTCTTTACCACACTGAAACTTAATGGGCGCTTGAGAAGCAAAAATAAAAATAAAAAAATTCAAGTCTGCAGTGGCCGCCTCCATTATATTATGCCTTGCTTCCGCGACACCTTGACCGTTACTTCAACCCTTGCTTTCACCTATATCGATGCAGTGTGATGTACTCATAAGACAATAAAATTCTAGAGGGAAAGAGCACCTTTTTAATGCCTTCCCAATCAGCAAGGCGAGAATAGCGAGGTTCGTGCCTGCAATCAAGGATCAAAATTTCGTTTCGGTCTATTGTTTCGGTCTACCCAGAAACGGAAACGTTTCAGAAACATTTCGGGAACATGTGGAAACAGTGGAAAAAAGTGGAAACATTGAGAAACATGGGGAAACATAACTTAAAACTTAACTATATGCGTGTATAAAGCTAATAATTGATTAATTGAACATTTGAGAGGTCTATATATGTAGAGCTGCATTAAAAATGTATAGTTCAAATTGAAAATACATGAGGATTAAGTCGCCAAACTACTGTCAAACACTTAATAAAATCCACAAAACATTCCATAGAATGCAAAAGATACATATAAGTACATAGTAAACTAATAAGCAATCTCTAAAATTAAATGGTTGTTTATATGACAAGTACACAACCACATGATTATCTCGATGGAAACAAGTATGTTTCGTTGGAAGCAAATGAAACGATGCGGATTCATAGGTTTGTTTCGATGGAAACAAAAGAAACAAAGTCGTTTCGATGGAATTCATGGAATTTCGAGATTCCATGGTTGTTTCGTTTCCATGACCTAGGAAACGGAAACGTTTCGGCAGTTTCGATGGAAACAAAAGGAAATTTTGATCCTTGCCTGCAATAAAAATCTAGTTATTATCATGGGAAGACTATTGATAAGATATGGGAGAAATTCAGTTAATAATTTCATGAAAACTATAAGCTACTCAAGAGAACTAGAAATTGACCTTTTCAAAGTTTAAAATACTAAAATGGCTACGAAGTGCAAACAGATTTCGAGTCCAATCACTCAAAAATAATGTAATGGAAGCATGATTAAGACATACTGTTTTGCATAACCTTGGAGGCCTATAGCAAGAGCCCTGTCATATAACTTTTGTATAAGCCTGCGACCAATGAACCTGTCGCCAATCTGTGGAGGGGGAACTTGGATGTCAACTATACTTGAGCAACAAAAGTATAAGAATCAAAATAAAACTTCCATCTAAATGCCTGTGATACCGATTGTTGGTTTAAAACTGGAGTCAAATAGCTGTTCATATTCCATGCATGACGTGCACACGCGTGTATGGTTTTAGCTCTAAGAATTAAACTACCTTTTAAGTATTTTTTTCAATTGATTTTCAAAATCAATCAACGGTTAATCATAGGTAGCGCAGCCATCTGATGGCATAATTGGTAGGCATGAATGATACAATGTGCTCGTTGCTGCTTGTGATTAAATGCATGTGTTAGTTCCAGAAAAAAGAATAAATACATGTCTTATGAGCATCACAAAGTGCACGAACAAGTATGGCAAGGACATATGAATTCAGTAGGCCATACAAATTTACAAGAAGTGGCAATAAGATGCTCTAAGAAAAACGGGGATAAGTAATACATGAACTACGAAAGAAGTGCAAACTGATACGTTACTTTATTATTGTAGAAGTAACTTCTCTATTGATCCGAACATTTTTCATCCATATGATTTTTTAGCTACCAGGCATGAGAATGTGTTAATTGCAACTTCCAAGAGCAACCACTTTCTGTAAAAATAATGGCAAAGATCAAGTCTATCTCTAGTCCACCCCATCCAACATCCTGTTAACACACTTTACTCTTTAAAAATCAATAAGGACATGGAGTTCAAAATTATTGACTGATAGAACTATCAGGCATTTATTTTAAGTAACTAATCACTTCAGTAAAAGTATGCTACATCTGTGCAAAAAATTAGACCACTCTACAACAATTTTGAACCAATTAGGTGCCCAACAAAATTAGAAATTACCAATTTTTTTATTTCGTGGATATTATATTAAGAGGATGAGCTAAACATGCATCCTATCCCAATTCCCATTCATTTGACTTTAAATCACTAAGGGCCCGTTTGGTATTGTTGCGGTCTTCAGTTTGTTGTTTTGTATTTATTTTTTGAAAACAAAAAACTAAAATTGTGTTATGTAATCATTTCTGTGTTCTTTTTTTTATTGGCAAACGAACCCGAAACTTTTCCGTTTTTCTTTTCTGTTCTTTTCTTCTTCTTTTTGGCAATGAAATTGGGCCAAAAAACGAAAAAAGAAAAGAAAAAAAAAAGTGGTTTTCAGTTTTCGTTTTTGAAAAAAGAAAACAAATACAATCCATTTTCAGAATTTAGAAAACCGAAAACTGGAAACGTTACCAAACAGGCCTTAAGCAGTCAAGAACTTCGAATCATCAAATTCACGAACACCTTAATAACAACCATCTACTCTAAAAGCTCAAGAACTTCGAACCACCAGATTGACGAACACCTTAATAACAACCGTCTACTTTAAGCTTTTAGAGAGGGTGTAACTTAAGTATTTATACTCTCAAGTCTCAACACGGCCCCACGTGGGGACAAACTTTATTTGATAAGGGCAAAACATGTGGTAATTTAAGAAATCAGGGTGACAGCGAGGATTGAACTCAGAACCTTTACGTGCTCTGATACCATGTTGAAACTTTGAATCCAACCTAAAAGCTTACGATGTTAGGTGGAGAGGCTCAACATGTATATCTAGCCATGGCCAACCACATATTTGTTCCTCGTGGGACATATTATCTAACAAGTACTTGGGAGTTGGTGCCTCTTCCACAAGGAAAGTCTGTGATTGGAAATTGGGTGTTTAATGTTAAGACGCATCCAGATGACACGCTAGTTTGAAAGCCCGCCTTGTTGCTAAGGGGTATACCCAAGTTTACGGGCTTGATTCTTCTGAGACCTTCTCGCTAGTGGCTAAGATTGCATCAGTTCGTCTGATCATCTCCCTAGCTGCCACGTATCATTGGCCTTTGCAACAGTTAGATGTCAAGAACGCTTTCCTCAATGGAACACTTTTGGAATAGGTTCACATGGAGCAACCACATGGGTTCGTTGCTCAGGGGAGTCTAGTCTAGTCTAGTTTGCCGATTAAGGAAGTCTCTATATGCCTGAAACGGAATTCAAGAGTTGAAATCTTTTTTGCAAAGGAAGTTTCAAACCAAGGATCTGTTAGCTTCAATATTTTGGTAAAGCTTAGGGATAGACACTTGTCTCTCCCCTTTTATATTAAACAAGAAGAGTAAGAAAGAGAAATTACATAATGACCCACACACTAACGTCAAAATTACAATAGGCATAAAACTAACTCTAACACTCCCCCTCAAGCTGGTGCAAAGATGTCTCTTATGCCCAACTTGCCTAAGATAGTGTGAAAAGGTCGACTCCCAATAGCCATGGCAAGAACATCTGCAACTTGATCACAAAACTTCACAAAGGGAACACAAATAGTACCACTACTAATCTTCTCCTTGATGAAGTGTCGATCAATCTCTACATGTTTTGTTCTCTCATGCTGAACATGATTATGAGCTATACTAATGGCCGCTTTGTTGTCACAAAAAAGTTTCATAGACTCTATCTGATCAACATTTAGGTCTTTCAGTAATGACCTAATCCACATTAGCTCACAAATACCTTGGGCCATAGCCCTAAATTCAGCTTCTGCACTCGACCTGGCCACTACATTCTACTTTTTACTTCTCCAAGTAACAAGACTACCCCCTATAAACGTGCAGTACCCTAAAGTAGATCTCCTATCGGTAATAGAACCAGCCTAATCTACATCAGTATATGCTTCCACCCTTAGGTGATCATGTTTTGCAAAAAACAAACATTTCCCTGGAGTAGACTTTAAATATCGAAGGACCCGAAAAATAGCTTCTTGATGTGACTGTCAAGGAGAATGCATAAACTGACTGACAACACTGACTGCGAATGCAATATCAGGACGGGTATGAGATAGGTAAATTAGCTTACCAACAAGTCTCTGATAACTCCCCATGTCCACTAACGTCCCACTGTTGTCATCACCAAGCTTTTGGTTCTGTTCCATAGGTATATCACACGCTTTACTCCCTAGCATTCATGTCTCTTTTAACAAGTCTAGGACATACTTCCTCTGGGAAATAAAGATCCCATGTTTGGACTGAGCACCCCAAGTCTTTTATCTCAAATTCAGTGGCCAATTGTTTCTTCAACCTTTCCATTTCTTCCAGATCATGTCCTGTAAGAACAATATCATCAACATACACAATAAGAGCAGTAGTCTTACCCTGTGAGGAATGTTTGATGAACAATGTGTAATCTGCATGACTTTGTCTAAACCCAAACCGAAGCATAGCCTGCGTAAATCTCTCAAACTAGGCCCTTGGAGACTATTTGAGGCCATACAGTGACTTTTTAAGTCTACACACCTTCCCGTCTGTCTTGGAGTCCTCAAACCCGGGAGGAATATCCATGTAAACCTCTTCTTCTAGGTAACCATGCAAGAAAGCATTCTTCACATCAAACTGGGGTGTAGTGGCCAATCCTAGTTAACTGCCAGAGAAAGGAGACTTCTAATAGAATTCATCTTCGCAACTGAGGCAAAGGTCTCCTCATAGTTCACCCCACAGGTCTGAGTGAACCCTTTTGCCACCAACCAGCCTTTACACCTCTCAATAGAACCATCAACCCGATGCTTTACAACGTACACCCACTTGCACCCCACGGTCATCTTTCCTTTAGGTAACATAGTCAACTCCCAAGTACCAGTCTTTCGAAGAGCTTTCATCTCCTCAATCATGGCATGTTTCCACTTGGGATCAGCAAGAGTTTCCTATACATGATTAGGAACACTAACAGAGGAAATTTTTGAAAGGATGGCCTTATAGGAAGGAGAAAGATGAGAATAAAACACAAAGTTAGATATAGGATGTTGGGTACAAGTCCTAACACCCTTACGGACAGCAATGGGAACATCTAAATCATCAAGTTCAAGAGAGGGTGTATCAGAAGAATTACCTGAATCTTGATCACTTAGAGGGAATGGTAGTGGCAGTGGAGAAACAGGAGCAGCACTAACTTGTGGAGTTTCTCTGGTCTTTCTTTTACTCCATGTTCCCCTGGAATAAACCCTCAACTCATTCTCCCCCTGCCTTTCAATTACCTCTTCTTCTTCAGGCTCCCTCTCACCTCTTTCTCTCTCTGGTTCAACTCTCTCTACTTCGGGTTCCTTTCCCTCAACCCTCTCTGTCTCCACCTCAATCATCATGGGCAAAACTGGTATCTCTTCACACCTCGGTGTTGGGATTGTGCCCTCAAACCATTACTTTATGTATGAGACATTGGCATTTTAATATATGGATATCAACTTTACATTCCATTATGTATGTTTCTTTTATGAGATGACTGTTAATCCTTAAGTATCATAGCAAGTAATTCGTGTGTGTATGAGATACATACAAGTAAGATACAAATTACTATTCTTTGATACTTAGAATTCGTCACAGTGGATGATGAGACTGGATATCTCATCAGGTTTACACTGTCACGACCCAAACCCACAAAGAGTAGCTTTAGGACACGTGACTGCCACCAAGGCTCTATTCCCCACCTTACTAATCAACTAAAGAGTCACTAGTTGACTCTATGCAAATTAAAATGGACCAAAACCAAACAAGCATCTTGTTTTCTCAAGTTGAGTTATAAAATCCCTTTTCCTTATAACAATATGTAGAAACCTTTAAACACAAGCCAAACAATATTTTCCATGTAACCAAAGTTATCGTCATATCTCGCAAGTGTAAGACATACAATCACTCTTACATAATCTACTTCCAAACAAGTTTAACATGTCATGCAAGTATGTGCATTCCTTGTGTTTTTCCCCTTTTTAATCTCTATCCCCTTTTTAATCTCTTTCCCATGAGTCACCATTCATTATCAAACACACGCACAATCCATTATTATCTATAACTCCACATAGTAGTACCCTTGAGGCCTTAACAAATGTGGCTTCACCTCTAGAGTACCACTTCTATCCCTACCGCTCCATTATCTCATTATAGGAGTCGTAGTTCATTACCAATTTCACTGCATTCTCTTCTGCCATATTATTACAATACCATATAATTATTTGAAATATAAACACTAAAGCGTTCTTGAATTCTTCACCTCACCTCAACTCACTTTGCCTCCCAAATACCTGAAATGTTTATATAAATAACCAATGAGCTATAAAGCTTAGTGAATAACATAATCTGTGAACGTTAACATTACATAGCATTTAAGCACAATAATGATTATAAGTACACCGATTAAACGCTTTCTTTTTCAACACTACTTTAATACCATATAGTTTACACCTCATTTCATAATTTCTCATTCTTTGCTCTCTTCCAGTGCAATTCTCACAATTCCCCGTAGGACTTCTCTTACTTTCACTTTCCTTCCGTTTATTACGGAATCCATTCGCATGCCAAAACATTCATACCCCTTTCCATGCACACCACAATAACAATATCTATCCATATCCTTATTATACACAATAGAGAGCATAATTAAACACTTGACTCCATAAGTCATGCTTACAACATCATGTCATGAAACTATAGCAGGATAACATGATCACTTACAAATCTCATGGCTCATCAATATATATAGCATCTTGATCATCAATTCAAGAGTCAATTCAAGGATTAGAATTACTCACCTTGCTAGTAGATTCAATTACATGATTACTAGCTCATTTCTACATCACCCCTTTAATCTCCATACATTAATTATTCAACATGTAAACAATATATGAACATGTCATGTTCCTTCCTTAATCAAAATGGAATTAAACCATAGACTACAAGTCTACAAGTTTACTTACCCTTGGGGATCAAATTCCAACTCCAATTCCTTTCTCATAACTTCCCTTTTCTTTATTTTCCTTTCATTTCTTTCTAGTTTCACCCTTATTCTCTCTTTTCTTTCACCTTATTGCTTGTCTCTACACAAGCACCTCAAAGATGTACATCTATTTTGTATTCTTCCATTAGGCTAGTCATCACCACATGTCAATTGGAGATTTAATCTCCCAAGTCATGACACTTAACACCTCCTTGCTTAGCACAAGCAAGCTTCTTGATTAAGCTAATTAATCTAATTAGCTAATTAACCTCAATTAAGTTAATTAATCTCCCTACTTAGGAGATTCCACCAAGTTTTAGAATTGAACTTTCCTAAATTACATATTCACCTACTATACTTTCAATTATTCCAATGTAGCTCCTTACATTTCTGTGAATTACTATTTAACCTACTAGTTGTAGAAATGTTTACACATACACCCTTATCATTTATGCCCTTTTTCGCCAATGTTAACTCAATTCAATGGATTCACCCGTACCGGGATACTAGCTTACCCCCATGTTATGCACTTCTTGCTTATTACCAATTAACACCTCACATTCTTGTGATTTACTAGTTATCCTACCAATTATGGAAACGTTTTCATCTCATCGTTTCTCTCTTCTTCTACCCCATTCGTACCTTCTATTCTCGTAATGGAATTCCCCTTGTGTCTCCTCTCCGACCCTTTCATTCTTATGCTCCTATCATGGGACCGCTCCATCTTTTTAATGAAGTCTCTTTCCCCTGTCTATTTATCATACGCTAGCATGACTCATACTCACGTATTGCAACATAAAAGAAATATAGAAATTCCGATTATTACATACACTGTAGCATGAATAACTACCATTGGATGGAGTGATGAATCTCAATCACTAAAGTATGACTCTTAGTTAATATGCTAGTGCTTATAGTGCATTGACGGACCATGAGCTTTCCTATTGACACTTAACACTGTCAACAGTCGATAAGAACTTATAACTTTATAAGGTACGTGTTCTTAATCTTGAGACGGCTATGGACATAGACTGTGGATGTGGCTGCTTTGACTTACCGATCGATCTTGTTTCGATCGATTGAAACTGTCTGTGTTCAATCGATTGAAAGAGTCTTGATTGATCAAAACTAGCGGGCTTCAAGTGATCGAACTAGGTTCGATCGATCAAAGGTGTTTCTCTGTCCAGATTGTTTTCACAGTTTTGAAAGTTTTAAAATTATCTACTTACTGTTTTAATACTATTCTGAAAAAAATTTAATCAATTAGTGAAATTTTGAGTTCAATCGATTGAACTTATTTCAATCGATTGATTGAAACTTCTTCAATCGATCGATTGAAGAGTGTGACAG
The DNA here is from genome assembly GCA_033977485.1 of Hydrangea macrophylla. Lineage (NCBI taxonomy): Eukaryota > Viridiplantae > Streptophyta > Magnoliopsida > Cornales > Hydrangeaceae > Hydrangea > Hydrangea macrophylla. The sequence continues at coordinate 81,730,462 of CM066994.1, forward strand.
AGAACCAGAGATATTGTTTTATAGTTTTAATTACTTCCATAAAGTGTTTATGGTGTATGCGAATCAATTAGTAGTTCCAATGGTTATATATTTTGCTACATATATGCGTGGTTGTGTGTACAACTAACCCTTTTGCAGCAAGATTAGTCCGCTATCTCCCATGGGCACCAAGTATTGATGATTTAAATTGTTGTATTTATTTTTTAAGTTTGGTGTATGTTTAATTCTTGGTTTGGTTTTAAGGCATGTGTAAAGGGCTTTGCAACTTCAATCCTGCGAATAGGAAAGTTGTACCGGTTTATATTTATTATTGTTTTCTATTTCTAGATCAATTGTAAGTTTTGAAAGAATCGTAGGACCAATGTAATAGAATTAGAAACTCCGTGAAGATGGAAGAACAAGCCGTTGTCCATGAAGATGGAGCAGGAGGCGATCAAACCAAGAAGGAGGTTCTATTAAGATAGAGCCATGGGAGATAAACGTTTGGATGCTTTTATATCATTTTAGTTTTTTTTTTTTTGTTTTATGTGCTTGGTTTGTGATTGGTGTTTTATACATTGTTGCTACTTACATGCACGTAAAACAAGTTTTCTAAAATAAAAATCAAAAACCGTTTCAACGCATTAGTAAACATTGGATGTTTATGGGCAATGTGTAGAAACAATTTTTCCAAAAGCAAAATCCTTATTTATTAAAACTAGTGGGAGAGGGACTTATTATAACTCCCACGATCTTCCATTAATGGTTCACTGTAGGATGAGTAGTGCATTCTATGTCACCTCGCCAGAGGTGATCATTCCATACGGAGGATACACTACTCATTGGTCGCTAGATGTGAACTTCCTACAGATAGGATCAATTAGACGTATTAGAGGGTGACCACCACGCGGAGGCACTACTTGAGGCGGTTGTGATTGGATCCTAGTTAATGGTACACACTAGCTAAGCTATGCATAAGGGATCCCACACGAGTCATTATTCAGAAACTTAGAGATTAAATACGTTCGGGAGTCATAACTTGTTTTGCAAGAGTTGCTTAGCGGACAAGTCATGATTAATTGAAAGATCGAGTATTGATTGCCACACGGAGGCTTTACTCTTTCGTTTCGATATTCCGGCGACTTTGCTTTAAAGTAAGTTTTAAAGATTCTTTTATTTCAAACTGTCAAATTCTGATATCCATATTGATTTTGTCAGTTGGATTTTTCAGTAAATCATATGTTTGATCAGCATTTAGTCCACTTGCTACCATACTCACTCAGAAAAAATTAACTGGAAACAACTATACTGAATGGAAATGTAACCTTTACATCATTTTAACTACGGAGAATCACATTTATGTCCTCACCACCCCATTCCCTGAAGAACCCGCTGCAATTGCTTCGGCAGCTGCTAGACGCGAGTTCGATAAATGGAAGAAATCGAATGGAATGGCCTGTTGCTACATTCTGGCCTTTATGGCTGGTGTGTTCCAACACCAATTCCAATCGAATGATTCAGCCGGTGCCATTATCAAGAGCCTCAAAAAGATGTTTGGGGAACAAGGCAGACCTGCTAGACAGGTTGCCATGCGAAAGATAATGAGTGCGAAGATGTCGGAAGGGACTCCAGTCAAAGAACATGTTTTAAAAATGATTGGTTATTTAAACAAACTAGAGACCCTGGGTGCCAACATCGACGTATAGACCCAAGTTGATATGATCCTCAATTCGTTGTTGCCGTCATTCGCTCAATTTAAACTTAACTATAACATGAATCAAATGAATTTCTCAATGAGCGAATTAATGAGTTCTGTTCTGGCAGCGGAAGGGGTGATCAAGCCTGGGGGCAACGTTTTGAACATTGAAAACATCACCGTTCTTTCTACTTAGGGCACCCTTCTTTCTACTTAGTTCCTTTTTTGTTCCCGTCTTTAGTTCCTAATAAATGTATTTCCGAGCTATCTTGTGAGGCATGCGAACTTGGAAAACATCATCGTGCTACATTCAATTCTAGTTTCAATAAAAGTACTACTCCATTTGCTCTTATTCATACAGATGTTTGGGGTCCTCATATTCCTACTTTGAATGGTTATAAATGGTTTCTTACTTTTATTGATGATTACACTCGCACAACGTGGGTGTACTTAATGAAAGAGAAGAGTGATGTTTTTTCTATCTTTAAAACGTTCCACAAGATGATTTGTACCCAATTTAGCACAGTTGTTAAGATTATTCAGTCTGATAAGGGGGGAGAATATATTTATAGTGGTCTCTCTCATTTTTTTTTTCTGAACATGGCATGATTCACCAAACATCGTGCACAAATACTCCACAACATAATGGAGTTGTTGAGCGAAAAAATCGTCATTTGTTGGAGTTTGCTAGATCTGCGTTGTTCTCTATGCAGATTCCAAAGTCTTTTGGGGGGAGGCTGTGTTAACCGCTGCTTATCTCATCAATCACCTCCCTACCCGTGTCCTTGGTAAGAAAGCTCCTATTGAACTTCTTACTAATCCAGCTTGTATTTTTCCTATTCCTCCTAAAGTTTTTTGGTGCGTTTGTTTTGCTCACAACCACTCTCCGTCTAGACGTAAGTTGGATCCACGAGCACTTAAATGTGTCTTTGTGGGTTATTCCCCCGCACAAAAAGGGTACAAGTGTTACCATCCTCCTCATAAATGGTTCGAGTCTATGGATGTTACCTTCGATGAGTCTTTGTCCTATTTCCTGTCTTCTCAGACATCTCTTTAGGGGGAGAAACAGTCTGGTGAAGAAAAGTCTGTAGACTGTAGCAACGGTTCCATTTATTGTAAGAAGAGAGGAAAGTGAAGGAGAAAAGAGAGAGGAGAGTGAAAAAAAGAAAGGAGGGGGAAGTGGAGAAGAAAAAAGAAAGGAGAAGAAAGTGGAGAAGGTAGAAGAAAAGAACTGTCGACTTACTCCAAAAACAAGGATAGAAGAATTTTTGGAGCAACAGAAGATAGGGTCATTTCTCCAATTCCACTACAATTGCCTTCTTTAGAGAATGATGGTCCAGGTATTCCTAGTCCTTCCACTCCTTCTACTCCTACTCCTACTTCTACCACTGATAAAGAGTTAGATGTTCCTATTGCTCTTCGCAAGGGCACTAGGGAATGTACTAAACACCCACTTCCAAATTTGTTTCTCACTCTCGTTTATCTCCATCTTATAGGACGTTTGTGTCCAAACTCGATTATGTTTCTGTCCCTAACAATGTCCAGGAAGTTCTCTCTGATCCTAAATGGAAATCTGCCATGGTTGAAGAGATGAAAGCACTTCGAAAAAATGGAACTTGGGAATTAGCATAATTACCTCGTGGAAAAAAGACAGTAGGGTGCAAGTGGGTGTTCACTGTGAAACATAAAGCAGATAGAACAGTTGAGAGATTTAAAGCCAGATTGGTGGCCAAGGGCTTTACTCAAACATATGGAGTGGACTATCAGGAAACTTTTGCCTCCTTTTGCTCCAGTTGCAAAGATGAACTCCATCCGAATCTTACTGTCCCTAGTAGCGAATTTGGAGTGGCCTTTACAACAATTTGATGTTAAAAATGCATTCTTGCTTGGGGACTTGGAAGAAGAAGTGTACATGGACGTTCCTCTTCGGTTTGAGGATGACAAGACTAGAGGGAAGGTATGTCGCCTCAGGAAATCCTTGTACGGCCTGCAGCAGTCGCCTAGAGCCTGGTTTGATAGGTTCTCTCAAGCTATATCAGGTATGGTTTTAGACAGAGCCATGGTGATCACACTCTTTTTATTAAGCACTCATCACAAGGAAAGGTGACTGCTTTGATTGTCTATGTAGATGATATTGTTCTTACAGGCAATGATTTAGAGGAAATGAAGTGTCTAAAATCGTACCTTGCTAAAGAATTTGAAATGAAAGATTTAGGTAATTTAAAGTATTTCTTGGGAATCAAAGTGGTGAGATCCAAGGAAGGAATATTCATATCACAGCGGAAATATGTTTTGGATTTTCTCAAGGAGATTGGGATGCTTGGGAGTAAAGCAGTAGATACGCCCATGGATCCTAATTTGAAACTCATTGATGATCCCAGATGAAGAACTGTTGACAAAGGAAGGTACCAAAGATTAGTAGGCAAACAAATTTACTTGGCACATACTAGACCTGATATTGCTTTTGAGGTCAGTGTGGTTAGTCAATTCATGCATGATCCTAAGCAACTTCATCTTGATGTTGTGCTCCGAATTGTGAAGTATTTGAAGTCAGCTCCAGGAAAAGGGTTATGTTTTGCTAAACATGGTCATACATTACTAGAGGCCTATATAATGCAGATTGGGCCGGGTTTGTTACTGACAGGAGATCTACCACAGGCTATTGCTCATTTGTTGGTGGCAACTTGGTGACATGGTGGAGTAAAAAACAATCAGTAGTGGCGAAATCTAGCGCAGAGGCAGAGTTTAGGGCCATGGCACAAGGAGTGTGCGAGTTGTTGTGGGTCCAAATTGTGTTATCAAACTTGGGGTTTAAACCAAAGGACTCAATGAGATTATATTGTGATAACAAAGCTGCGATTGATATAGCCCACAATCCAGTTCAGCAAGACAGAACTAAACATGTGGAAATTGATAGACATTTTATTAAGGAGAAACTGAATAATGGAAGCATTTGTACTCCGTTCGTGAGGTCAAGAGAGCAATTAGCAAATGTTTTGAGAAAGAGTCTAGCCGGAGGGTCGTTTCATTTCATTCTTAGCAAGTTGGGCATGAGAGATATCTTTGCACCAACTTGAGGGGGAGTGTTGAGAAATAGTTTTATTTTATGGGCCTCTTTATTTTTGTGTTTTTTAGTTGTTTGTATGTGCCTTAATGTGACTTCCCTTTCTTGTTATTATTCTTGATTAATAAAAGGGAGAGTCACATGTTAGTACTCTCTAAGCTTCCAGAAAAAACAACAAAGACAGGGGAACAACTCGCCGATATTCTTACCAAGGGAATAGAAAGTCGACCATTTTATGCCATTTTAGACAAGCTGAATATGCGATATATATTTGTATCAACTTGAGGGCGAGTGTTGAGAATTTATTATGTTTTTTTATTTATTCCTATTCTAGGGACTCATATGTAATTATTTATTTTTCTTCTTCTTCATAATATATATATATATATGGGGTCTAACAGATTGTTAGCCCTAAGCTTTGCCAAAATAATATTCAACAAGGTTTTGAGTAGTGGATACCAAAGAAACACTTTGACCATTTCATATGTTTCAACCATGTAAGTTCATTTCTTTCAAAAACATGTGAGTTTCGATATTCCACGTTTGGTTGACTAGAAAAAGGAAATGATTCGGCCATTTCGATGGAAAAGAAAGGCCATTTTTATCCATGGGTAATATCAGGTTTCATGGCTCTATTGCATGGACACTTCTTAATAGGTTGAAGTACCCATGCCAAACACTCATACAAATATGGGTATTGCACTTCTGGTTCAACAAACACAAGAAGCATTCTCTACTTGAATAAGAGTATACCAAAATCACTAATTATGGCACAAAAATAGACGTAAAGTTCGTGTTAACATCTTATCTTATAATAAAATACTATTTCATTTAGAAGAAAATGAAAACTATCAATTTATGGCCCTATTTCCTTAGATTCATAAATTTGGGAAGTCAGACCCTTAGACACACAACCGCACCGGACACTCTAACCCGAGTCCATGTAAAACAGTTTGGCATCCTGTAGCGTATGACAAAATTAAGATCCATGAACAATTCGGTTTATCCCTGAGACCAACGAATTTAAGAACTAGATGAATACAACCCTTGGCACACAGCTGCACCCAACACCAAATTCATGCAGAATAAATCATCGCCATTTGAAATCAAAAACATCGTCGACCATGTTCACATACTAGGTTAAAATACAAACCAAAAGGTCCCATGGAGAACAGATAGCAGCAGCCCCCGCAACAGGAACATTATCCCCATCCTCGCCGAGATATTTTACCTAAAATCAAGTATTTGAATTAATGAATAGCTAACTAATCATATTTGGATTCCAATAAATACGGTAAGAGTGGTTCATGTTAAATTATAATGGTATCTTGACGCAGGACACATCATGAAATTGAAATATGCATGAAAAATTAATGAACAACTGAAGAATAGAAAAGAATAGATAAAGTCTTGGAATCCACCAAGATACGTAATACCCTGCAATTTTGTATGCCTATTTATATAAATGAAACTCTGTATTATTGACTTGATGTGTGGTGTGAAGTACTCACCAATCAATTGGACTTCTTTACAAATTAATTGCTAAGTTTGGTGACCCAATCAATTGGACCGTATTCCAATCGACTGGTAGTTGACCGCCTTAAACCAATCGATTGCACATGTAGTACCTAAGCCCAATCGATTGGACATGACCCCAATCGATTGGACTCAGTAGAACTTGAGCTCCAAGTTTTGCTGGGGTGTTGACACCAGTCAACTCTATCTATACATACACCACGAATTTTTCTGTATTTGTTTGGTTTTGTTTCCGAATTTTAGAGAGAAAAAAAGGAGATTATATATATATACATTCTCATCATATATATATAGACACATACACATACATATACAATCCCATACACACTGCAAGAAGGAGAAGTAGAGAAGGAAAAGAAGACAGAGAAGAAACAGAAAGAAGAAGAAAGAGGAAGGAGAGATAGAAAAGAGGAGAGAGAGAGAGAGAGAGAGAAGGTGTTAGAGTTAGTTTTATGCCTATTGTAATTTTGACATTAGTGTGTGGGTCATTATGTACTTTCTCTTTCTTGCTCTTCTTGTTTAATATAAAAGGGGAGAGACAGGTTGTCTATCCCTAAGCTTTACCAAAATATTGAAGCTAACATGGTATCAGAGCCAAGTTTCAAACCCTAACCCCAAACCACCACAACCACTGCCTGCACCCCCACCATCTCCTGCGCCACCATCACCACTGCTGCGCCGCACAATCCAGACCCCACCCTGGTCTTTGCAGCCTTCCCCACCAAGCCCTAGCCTGCGCCGTACCACTATACACCTCCCACTGCCTGCGCCAAACCCCTCCAGCCCACTCCTTCCCTTCGCAAACCACCCTTGACCCTCGGAATAACCACCAGTCACACTGGACTGAGTTCCTTACCAGACCTAACCCTTTTCCTCTGATTTTCGAAGCCCTACAGAGGCTGTTTTTTGGTTCAAGACCATTCTAGCCTTCTAGGTATGTGGGTTTGATTGGTGATTAATCGTTTGGAGATCCAGTCCAGCCCCACCCTCTATACCACCTACCCAGTCCAACCGAACCCTATACACCATATATCCAGCCAAGCCGAGCCCCACACAGCCCAACCCCAGCCTATTTGTACCCTAAACAACATTGATCCACCTATTTTGCCCTAGATCTGCTACGCCACCTTCATATATTCCTCGTATATTCTTGTTTTCCTCATATATCCTTACATCATTATGAAGTCTTGGTTTTGATTATCGTTTAATTTCAACCAATTTTTTGGGTCCATTAAGATCAGCCTTGTGCTGTTTCGTATGTCTCAAAAGTCCCAACTTTGTTCCCTACCTTCAGTTTTTGGTGTGATTATTGTGGGTGTTCCCTTTGCTTGTTGGAGCCACGGTTGACGATAAGAATACGTCACTCGAAGATCCTCAACAGCCTCAAATGAGCCAGTTAGTTGCTCCCCAGGATAACCCAACTCTTAAGCCTCTTAGGTTTAAAGCTTCTTAGGTTGGCCCACAATAAAGGAGTAAAAAAGGACCCTAAAGCAGCACGCTTTAGGTCGGCTCTACCAACAGTCTTCACGAAGGCTTACTAGGCAGAAAATAACCATCCTGAGAACTAAAAAAGGACCCTGAAGAAAAATGCTTTAGGTCGGCTCTACCAACATGGTCAAATTCTTCTACCAACAGTCTTGACGAAGGCTTACTAGGCAGAAGATAACCATCATGGGAGCTAAAAAAAAGGACCCTAAAGAAAAATGATTTAGGTCGGCTCTACTAACATGATCAAACTCTTCTACCAACAGTCTTGACTAAGGCTTACTGGGCAGAAGATAACCATCCTGGGAACTAACATTAAAAAAAAAACACCACCCTAAAGCAACGCGCTTTAGGTCGGCATATCCAACATGGTCAAATTCTTCTACCAACAACCTTGACGAAGCCTTACTGGGCAGAAGATAACCATCCTGGGAGCTAACTCAAACATAAGACTCCGAATTAGGCTAAGTCTCAACTCTTTGCCAATTCCCGAGCACTCAAAAGACTCCAAATTAGGCTAAGTCTCAACTCTTATCCAATTCCCGAGAACTCAAAGGCTCTGAATTAGGCTAAGTCTCAACTCTTAGCCAATTCCCGAGCACTCAAAGACTCCGAATTAGGCTAAGTCTCAACTCTTAGCCAATTCTCAAAAATCCATAAGACTCAGAAGTTCCAAGGCAACTTCTCCGAGCAATCACAGTGTTACAGATCTTGACCCATTACTGATAAAAGGGTGACTCACTAAGATTTGCAAACTTTAAATCATAAGGTGCATCACTCCCCCGAGAAAATCCAACTTTGCAAACATCGGACAGTGGTAAGCAGAGTCAACAGATGTCCAAACTTGACCCGATATAGCATCATGCCAACCTTGGAAATGGAGGGCAACTGATACGCCCAAATTTGTCCAATAATCCAGTACTCCAGGCCCGACCTCCTGACCTATATGTCCGACCTCCCGACCTCCAACTCCGACATCCAGTGCTCCAGGTCCGACATCCAGTGCTCCCGACCTCCAGGTCTGACCTCGCCAACCTCCAGTGTTCCGGGTCCTACTAGTCCAATTACAATACAGTTCAGGTCAGCTAACTCAATGGCGCGTCCCAAACTACTCGGACTCCAACAGTTTCCTAAATCAGCTAGGAAACCTTCCAGATACGCATACACAGTTTCCTAATCAGATTAGGAAGCCTTCCGGATATAAAGCCATCATTACAGGCTATCAACAGTTTCCAAACGAGACTAAAATGCCTTGTAAGGGAGGACTCTTCTTCTTATAAAAGGGTCCTCTCACCCCCATTAAAGGGGATCCCGATCAGAATATGATCAATCTCTCTACAATAGAAACCCTAGCTTTCTACCTTGTCAAGCCTCTCCCAAGAAACCCAAATATCATCCATGCATGGCCGACCCTTGGTAGTTCCAGTCACCATTGTTAGATCACCAAGGTCCCTGCAGTAGTTTATACATAGTGGAAGTGCTTTGACACACGTGGACGTAATTTCCTTCATTAACAGGACCGAACCACATACAAACAGGCTGCCTATATTTCTCTTCTTTCCCTCTCTTCTATGCTTTTAATATGCTCTTAAACCCTAAATCCGACCAGTACCAAAAATTGCATCATCAAGCCGCATCACTCGTGATCTAAATTGTATTGTAACCTTTTTTCCTTCCTATTGTGTTTTTCAGGACCTTATCACTAGGAGGACGATTAGCAGTGGTAGAGAGGAGCATGGTCTTTACCTGTTGAATGTAGGAACCAAAGGAGCGCATCATACTATAGTTTCTAAGAATAAGTCTGCAAACATTTGGCTTTGGCATAAGAGATTAGGCCTCCCCTCCTTTTAACAGACTACCCACTCGGGTTCTCTAAAAAAGGGCACCCATTGAACTCTTATATGAATCTTCTTCTCTTTTTCTATTCCTCCTCAGGTCTTTGGGTGTGTCGGTTTTGTCCACAATCACTCTCCTGCTCGTGGGAAGTTAGACCTTCGTGCTCTTAAGTGTGTCTTCGTGGAATACTCTCCTACCCAGAAAAGCTACAAGTGTTATCATCCTGAGTCTAGGAAGTGGTATGTGTCTATGGATGTCACATTTCATGAGTCTATTCCTTTTTTATGGGCATTCCAAGACACATCTTCAGGGGGAGAATCAGAGTGAAGAGATTCTTGGTACTTTACCGGAAATTCCTATTATCCTCGATGGTGTGTCACCTCAGAAAGAGAAGGAAACTAGAAATGTAGAGGTAGAGGAGGTGATGGAAGTAGAGCCAAGTACTCCTAAACAAGGAGAGCTAATACCAAAGGAAAAAAGAATTATTGGTGTATTCCAAGGGTAGATGGAGTAAGAGAAGAAACAAAGAGGTTGAGACCAATACTCCTTTTCCTCCACTTCCATCTACAGCTATTGGTGAGGCTCCAATTGACCTTGATTGTGATTCAGGCAATTTAAATAATTCCTTACCTATCGAGTCTAGTGATCTTGATGTTCCTATTGCTGTTCGTAAGGGTGTTAGATCTTATACTCAGCACCCTATTTCAAATTTTGTATCCTACTCTCATTTATCTCCTACTTACCGTGCGTTTCTTTCAAGTATTGCCTCATTGATGTACCAAATCATGTTTAGGATGCTCTCAATGATCCCAAGTGGAAACATGCCATGGATGAGGACATGAATGCTCTCCACAAGAATGGCACTTGGGAGTTGACTAAGTTACCTATGGGCAAAAGAACTGTGGGGTGCAAGTGGGTGTATACAGTGAAGCATAGACCAGATGGTTCCGTTGAGAGGTTTAAAGCCCGCCTTGTGGCCAAAGGATTCACCCAAACTTAGAGGGTGGATCAACAGGAGACATTTGCACCAGTGGCTAAAATGAATTCAGTCAGGATCCTTCTGTCTCTAGCAGCTAACCGGGAATGGCCACTTCACTAGTTTGACGTTAAAAATGCCCTTTTGCATGGTGACTTGGAAGAAGATGTGTATATGGATATTCCTCCTGGATTTGAGAACCACAAAACAGTTGAAAAACAAAATTAAAGGGAAAGTAAAAGAAAGAGGAGAGATGCCCAAAAGGACTACATTTTGTATTCTCTCACTTGATACTTCGATTACAAGACTCACACCCATATATATATAGGGTGGAGATAGAGATAATATCATATCACAATCCTATCCTATCCCATAAATCATGGGATTTACATCCCAAAAATATAAAATAAAATCATTTCATAACTAATGAGATTACTATAAAATATGGGATTTTTTCATATCTTCCAACACTCCCCCTCAAGTTGGCACAAGAATATTGGATGACTGTCCAACTTGAAGATAAGATACAACCGCAAAGACTGCTCAATCAAATGGGCAAGGGTGAATAATACTATCCTCCAATAAAAGGGTGTGATTGTGAGAAACAATCAACCACAATAAATCACCAAAGAGACCAACTTCTAGTTTAAACAAGCAGGCAGGAGTGGAGAAATCATCCACCAATAAAAGATGAGATTGTGGGAAATATCAACCACAATAAATCACCAAATAGAGAGGCCAACGTCTTGTTCAAACAAATGGGTAAGGGTGGAAAATATCATTCACCATTAAAGGGTGTTATTGTGAGAAAATACCATCCACAATAAAACACCAGAAAGGCCCAAAGAACACTGGTTGTAACGGAAAAATGGAAGTCACCGGAAAAACAAAAATATCGGTCACCATAATATATTTACCACTCCCCCTCAAACTGAAGGTAGGAATGTAAATCAAAATCGAAGTTGAAAAGGGTGACCATAGTGCGGAACCAGAAAGAGAAATCAGAAAATATGAGATAGGCAAAGAATGATTCTCGTAATTGGGTGATAATAGCGAAAGCGGTCAAAAAACCACAGAACCTGGCTCTGATACCAAGTTGAAAAACAAAATTGTGGGGAAAGTAAAAGAAAGAGGAGAAGAGGAGATATGCCCAAAAGGACCACATTTTGTATTCTATCACTTGATACTTCGATTACAAGACTCACACCCATATATATAGGGTGGAGATAGAGATAATATCAAATCAAATCATATCACAATCCTATCCTATCCTATAAATCATGGGATTTACATCCCAAAAACATAAAATAAAATCATTTCATAACTAATGAGATTACAATAAAATATGGGATTTTTTCATAACTTCCAACAAAAACTTAAGGAAAGGTGTGCAGGTTAAAGAAGGCCTTGTATGGCCTTAAGGGCGTGGTTTAAGAGATTCACACAGGTTGTGTGCAAATATGACTTTAGACAAAGTCAGGCTGACCACACCTTATTTATCAAACACTCCTTGCAAGGTAAGACTACAGCTCTCATTCTGTACGTGGATGATATTGTCCTCACGGGCGATGACTTAAGAGGAAATGCAGCGTCTCAAGGGATACATGGCAACGGAATTTGAAATTAAGGATCTAGGAGAACTGAAATAATTTCTTGGGATTGAAGTTGCGAGGTCGAAACATGGGATCTTCATCTCTCAAAGGAAGTATGTTCTTGATCTCCTAAGGGAGACTGGAATGCTTGGAAGTAGAGTATGTGATACTTCTATTGAGTTCAACCAAAAACTTAAGTGATGACAGCAGTGGAGCAATGGTTGACAGGGGGAGATATCAGAGACTTGTTAGGAAGCTCATTTATCTCTCCCATACACGTCCTGATATTGCCTTTGCGGTAAGTGTGGTAAGTCGGTTCATGCATGCACCTCGGGAATCACATATGGATGCAATTTACAGGATCTTGAGGTATCTTAAGTCTGCTCCTGGTAAAGGCTTATACTTCGTGAAACATGATCATCTCAAAGTTGAGGCATACACTAATGCCGATTGGGCAGGTTCTGTGACAGACAGGCGGTCTACTTTAGGATACTGTATATTTATGGGAGGCAACCGTGTTAGTTAGAGGAGTAAGAAACAAAATGTGGTAGCTAGATCAAGTGTTGAAGCTGAATTTAGAGCCATAGCTCAAGGTGTATGTGAGCTCCTATGGGTTAAGTTGTTATTGAAAGATTTGAAACTAGAGATTGGTGATTTAATGAAGTTGTACTGTGATAGTAAGGCCGCTATTAGTATTACACACAATCCGGTACAACATGTCAGGACTAAGCACGTTGAAATTGACAGGCATTTCATCAAAGAGAATCTGAATAACAAAAGCATATGTACTCCGTTTGTGAAAAGCTGTGATCAACTTGCGGATATTCTTACTAAGGGAGTTGGTTCTAGATAGTTTCATGATGTGTTAAGCAAGCTGGTAGCTGGATCAAGTGTTGAAGTTAATTTAGAGCCATGGCTCAAGGTGTATGTGAGCTCCTATGGGTCAAGTTGTTATTGAAAGATTTGAAACTAGAGATCGGTGATTCAATGAAGTTGTACTGTTAGAGTAAGGCCGCTATTAGTATTGCACACAATCCGGTACAACATGCCAGGACTAAGCACGTTGAGATTGACAGGCATTTCATCAAAGAGAATCTGAATAACAAAACCATTTGTACTCCGTTTGTGAAAAGCTGTGATCAACTTGCGGATATTCTTACTAAGGGCGTTGGTTCTAGACAGTTTCATGATGTGTTAAGCAAGCTGGTAGCTAGATCAAGTGTTGAAGCTGAATTTAGAGCCATGGCTCAAGGTGTATGTGAGCTCCTATGGGTCAAGTTGTTATTGAAAGATTTGAAACTAGAGATTGGTGATTCAATGAAGTTGTACTGTGATAGTTAGGCCGCTATTAGTGTTGCACACAATCCGGTACAACATGTCATGACTAAGCACGTTGAGATTGACGGGCATTTCATCAAAGAGAATCTGAATAACAAAACCATTTGTACTCCGTTTGTGAAAAGATGTGATCAATTGGCGGATATTCTTATTAAGGGAGTTGGTTCTAGACAGTTTCATGATGTGTTAAGCAAGCTAGGATTGAGGGATATCTTTGTACCAGCTTGAGGGGGAGTGTTAGATATTAGTTTTTATTTTATTTTTATAAGTGTCAAGGACACTATTGTAATTTTATGTTTTGCTCTCTAAATAATATATATGCATGGGTTAATCTGTTGATTAACTTAAGCTTCACCAAAATACCTTGTTAACAATATGTTCTTCTAGATCAGCAAACAATAAATAGATATATGTATACATTCTCAAGAACATCGTGAGGAAACATTTTCAAGGAGAATACTTAAAACATATAGGAAGGCTTATGCGTGAAGCTAGAGAACATACCAGAACGTTGGCACCAATGCTCGTTCCAATAGCAAATAATGGGGCTTTGGGATATTCACGATGGAGATATTCAACGATTTCCCTTATATCCTCTGTCCACCCAGCATTGTAGAAGCAATCAGACTGCGCAGGGTGTGCAAAAAGAGACATTAAGTTTTAATTCCAAACTAGCATAAAAACTTTAGTTATTTTGATTTTCTTCTCTCCATTTCTCTCCTTCTGTCGTGGTCTCTCTCTCTCTGTCCAACACTCTAGGGTTTTGATATTGTTTACTTTTTAAGCTATTAACTTAAAGGGTTTCTCTCTCCATACTTACCATATTATAACAAATATTATATCATGTGTTATATTTATTTATTTTTGGTAAGAATCATGTGTTATATTTAATGTCACATTATTCTAGCCAAAAAAAATTTTAAAAACTTATATATTACATTATTTTATTTTTATTGTTTTGATAATAATCAGAAAAAATAAAAAAATTTATTAGTGTGATTTTTTTATTTTCCTAGCGTAATGTCAAATGAAAAAAATTCATATTATGAAGTAGCAACATGTGGCATTGATTTGGTAGTTATTGAACAATGTTTACCCAATTATCTATGCAGTGTTATCTCGACAACGTGTTTATTGAACAAAATGTGATTTTATAAATGGCACATTGTGTATTATAATAATCTATTAGGCCAACCTTGTTATTCTTATTATTTTAGAATTTTTCATTATTTTTTCATATTTTTTTTAACCTTAAATCTAGCATATCTTTGTATATCGCCTGATACCAGTCCGCAGCGCCGCGACCGAGTTGTCACCGCGACCTCAGCGACGGTGACCGATACCACGACCTTGAACCATGATAACCGAGACGATGAAACGTTTCAGCCATTTGTATGTTTCCACCCTTCTTGCGTATGTTTTTGGCAGAAATAATAATTTCAATTTTCTCCTCGTATTTTGTTTGGATTCAGCATTAAATGGAAATGTTTTGGCCATTTCGATGGAAACAAAAGGAAATGTCGATTCTTGATTCCGAGGAATAAAAATCTAACATAAATGTCTCTAGCTCGAGAAACTGATGCTAATCACTAAAAAAATAGGAAAACCCACCTTAGCCCCTTCAATCCTAATGAACATACAAGCTTGATTGCCTGATAACTGACTGTATCACAACATTACCGTAGCTGCCCCCACCCCAAAATTCCTTAAAGGAATTGTTGAGAGACAGATTAGAAAGTGAAGGCTTAACATAGAAAGGTTAGCCAACACACACACACACACACACACACACACATATATATCATTAAGTATAAAATACCAAATTACAAGTATATCCCTACTCACTAATACTCACTAATACTCTTAACACTCCCCCTCAAGCTGGAGCATAGATTTCTATCATACCTAGCTTGTTAGAAAGATTATAGAACGGTCCACTAGTGAGAGCCTTAGTAAGGATATCTCCTAACTGATCACTTGACCTAACAAAGGAAGTAACAATCTGTTTCCGCATAACCATATCTCTGATAAAATGGCAATCAAATTCAATATGCTTGGTTCTCTCATAAAAAACTGGATTACTAGCAATGTACATAGCTGCTTGATTATCACAATACATCTTCATAGGTCTATCACTCGAAACTCCCATCTCTTGTAGAATAGCCTTCACCCATAACATCTCACACACAGTATGCGCCATAGCTCGATATTCAGCTTCTACACTTGACCTTGCAACTACATTTTGCTTTTTACTCTTCCAGCTAACAAGATTTCCATCAACAAACACACAAAAACCAGATACCGAACGTCTATCCAAATGATCTCCAGCCCAACTAGCATATGAAGAATTAGATTAGGGCAAAATTAGGAGACAAATGTTGTCTCCTGCATTTTATTATATTAAGAGAAGAAAGTAAGATTACAATAATACCCCTATGACTAATGCATAAGAGTAAGGAGAAAAAATTAAAATTAAAATTAAAACAAGTAAACTAACACTCAGCTTGATACAAAAATATCACTCATTCCCAGCTTGCTAAAAGCAAATGAAACGTCTACTCCCAACTCCCTTTGTAAGAATATTTGCAAGTTGATCCCCGGTCTTCACAAACGGAGTTCAAATCACACCACTACTGCTATTCTCCTTGATGAAGTGTTTGTCAATCTCCACGTGTTTAGTGCGATCATGTTGCACTGGATTGTGAGCGATGTTGATTGCAGACTTTGTTGTCACAATACAATCTCATAAAGTCACGAAGATCAAGACCTAAGTCTTTTAACAACAATTTAATACACAGAAGTTTGCATACACCTTGAGCCATGGCTCTGAACTCGGCCTTTGCACTAGACCTAGCCACCACGTTCTGCTTCTTACTCCGCCATGTAACAAGATTACCTCCCACAAACGTACAATAGCCTGAAGTGGACCTCCTGTCTGTCACAGATGCAGCCCAATCAGCATCTGTGTATGCTTCCACTCGAAGATGGTCATGTCTAACAAAAAATAAACCCTTTCCAGGAGCTGATTTCAAATACCTCAAAATCCTGAAGACAGCCTCCATGTGAGATTTACGAGGAGCATGCATGAACTGACTAACAACACTGCAAAGGCAATATCAGGTCGAGTATGAGAAAGATAAATGAGTCTTCCCACTAACCTTTGATATCTACCTTTATCTACCTCTGCTCCGCCTGAATCATCATCAAGTTTCTGATTTCATTCCATCGGAGTGTCACATGCTCGACTTCCGAGCATTCCAGTCTCCCCTAATAAGTCAAGTACGTATTTCCTTTAGGAAATAAAGATTCCATGCTTAGATCTAGCAACCTCAATCCCCAAAAAATACTTAAGAGTCCCCAAGTCTTTTATTTCAAACTCCTTGGACAAGTACTCTTTCAGCCTTTGCATTTCCACCAGGTCATCCCCAGTCAAGACAATGTCATCCACTTACACAATCAATGCAGTAGTCTTACTCTGTGATGAATGCTTAATGAACAAAGTGTGATCGGCTTGACTCTGTCTAAAACCACACCTGAGCATAGCTTGTGTAAACCTCCCGATATGCCCTAGGAGACTGTTTCAAGCCATACCATGATTTTCTGAGTCTGCACACCTTGCCGTCTGTTTTAGAGTCCTCGAAGCCAGGAGGAACATCCATATACACCTCCTCGTCTAGATCACCATGGAGAAATGCATTCTTCACATCGAACTGGTGAAGAGGCCACCCAAAGTTGGTAGCCAGAGACAGAAGGACCCTAACTGAGTTTATCTTTGCAACAGGGGCAAATGTCTCCTGATAATCAATTCCATAGGTCTGTGTAAAGCCCTTAGCAACTAGCCGAGCTTCACAGTGTACACCCACTTGTACCCTACAGTTCTTTTGCCCTCAGGTAACCTCGTCAATTCCCAAGTTCCATTCTTACGAAGAGCTTTCATCTCTTCAATCATAGAATGCTTCCACTTGAGATCCGTAAGAGCATCCTGGACATTATTAGGAAATTTTCAAAAGAAAAGCTTTATAGGAGGGAGACAAGTGAGAATATGACACAAAATTCAAGATAGGATGTTGTGTACAAGCCCTAACACCCTTGCGTACAGCAATAGGTGTTAGATATTAGAGTCTAATTTATTTTATTTTATAAGTGTCGAGGACACTATTGTAATATTATGTTTTGCTCTCTTAATAATATATATATATATATACCTAGGTTAATCATTTGCTTAACCTAAGCTTCACAAAATAAACCTACCCTCACCAGCTGGCAGCCCTAACACCACCCACCACCACCAGCGCCACATCCCACACCGCCCACCACCATCTGTGCCACATCCAACATCACCCACCAACACCTGCGCCACATCCAAAACACCACCATCCACCTACGCCGCAAGCCCCAGCTTCACCATACAGCCCAGTCGCACCTTGGTATCTCCATACCCAGTCCAGCCACACTTCACACACCACCTATCCAGTCCAGCCGCACCCCATAACCTAACTACCAAGCCTAGCCGAGCTCCACACTGCCCAATCCCAGTCCATCCGAACCCTAACTACACTTAATCTAACCATGTTAGTCTAGATTTGGAACATCACCCCTATATCTCCTTATCTATTCTAGTTTCCCTTCATCATCTTCACACCATTACGAGGCCTTGTTTTGATTGACGTTTAGCTTCCACAAATTTTTTTTTTGGGACCCCACATGGACCCTAGATCAGCCTTTTGCTGATCCGTATGTCCTAAAGTCCCTTGTTTTTGTTTCCTCCCTACCTTCGGTGATTTTTTAGGTGTGATTATTGTGGGGGTTTCCTTTGCTTGTTGGCACCATGGTAGACGATAAGATTACGTCACCCAGAGATGCTCAACAGCCTCAGATGAGCAAATTAGTTGCTCCCCAGGACAACCCAACTCTTAAAATCACCTCTTTGTTCAATGGCCAAAATTATGTACCTTGGTCACAGTCTGTTCTCTATTTGGAAGGGAAAGCGAAGGAGGGATATATTGATGGGACTATCCAAGCACCAAATGTTGCTGATTCTAGTTTTGCTAAATGGAAGGTTGAGAATGCTCTTGTTAGGGCATGGCTAATCCATTCTATGGACCCGAAATTGGTGAAGGATTCTTGGGCATGACCACAGCCCGCGATATTTGGGATACCGTTGCTCATACCTACTCCCGTAAGGGAAATTATGCTCAGGAGTTTGAGTTATCTAGGGTGATTGAGCTCAGAGCAAGGGACTGACAGTTATTCAACACTACACTTTCCTCACTACCCAGTGGAAACGTGTTGATCATCTTCAGGACTATCATCCGGCTTGTCCTCAGGACGTTATTGGGTTTCAGAAACTTCTAGAGAAGCAACGGGTATTCAAGTTTCTTCAAGGGCTTAATTCCGAGTATGATTTTGTTCGTAGTAGGGTACTTGGGATGGATACTCTTCCCACGCTTCGGGAAGCTTTTGCATTTGTCCAGAACGAGGAGAGTCGCTGTTCTGCTATGCTTCCGATCATCTCTACCGAACGCTCTGCCCTTGTTTCTGCTCCTTCTCCTCCAGAGGGCCCTCCGCAGTCTCGTGGTACACCTTCTTTAAGTGGGTCTGACTCTTCCGAGAAGTCGCCGAAATGGTGTGATTATTGCAATCATCGGGGACATGTTCGGGCTACTTGTTGGAGTCTTCATGGACGTCCGCCTGGGACACATGGAGGTCGCTCTGGCGGTCGTGGGGGACGTGGCGGACGTGGAGGGCAATCTCGTGCTCACCATACTGAGGTCATTGATGTTACAGACTCCGAGTCCATAGCTCAGCCAGGGATCTCTCCATCAGCCCCTTTATCTACCACGGAGTATGAGGATACTTTGTGGGGTTTAGATGCTCTTCGTAACCTGATGACTCGTCACTCTCCGTCTACTTCCACAGGTGCTTTCACTTCATTTGCCCAGACAGGTAACTTAGTACACTCTGCCACAGCATGTTTGTCTCACTCATCGCTCCCTTGAATTATTGATTCTGGTGCTTCAGATCATTCGTCTAGTTCATCCGATTTATTTTCTGTGTAAACTCCTTCTTCAGGACAAGAGAAAATTCGTATTGCCGATGGCACTTTTTCCTCTGTTTCGGGAAAGGGTGTCATTCATGCCACTCCATCTCTTCCTCTGTCTTCTGTTTTACATGTTCCGAGTATCACTTCTAACATTTTATCTATTAGCCATATCACTCGTAATCTTAATTGTAGTGTGTGTAACCTTTTTTCCTTCTTATTGTGTTTTTCAGGACCTTATCACTCGGAGGACGATTGGTAGTGGTAGAGAGGAGCATGGTCTTTACCTGTTGGATGTAGGAACCAAAGGAGCGCACCACACTATAGTTTTTGAGAATAAGTCTACAGACATTTGGCTTTGGCATAACAGATTAGGCCACCCTTCTTTTTATTTACTTCGGCATTTATTTCCGTCTTTACTTGGTAATAAAGATGTTTCAGAATATTTATGTGAGTCATGTGAACTAGGGAAACATCACCGGGCATCTTTTGCACCGAGTATTAATAAACATTTAGCTCCTTTTACTTTGGTCTATTCTGATGTATGGGGTCCTTCTCGTATTTTGTCTTTAAAAGATTATCGTTGGTTTGTTAGCTTTGTTGATGATTATTCACGAACCACATGGATTTACCTAATGAAAAACAAAAATGAGGTTTTTTTCATTTTCAAGAACTTCTATCAAATGGTGTTGACTCAATTTATACTACGTTCTGATCAAGGGGGAGAATACATAGATTCAGGTCTAGGAATTTTTTTTGTTTCCAAAGGGAATACTCATCAGACGTCTTGCACTAACACCCCGCAACAAAATGGGTAGCAGAACGCAAGAATCGTCATTTACTTAATGTCGCTCGTTCTATGCTTATCACGGCTAATGCTCCCAAATCATATTGGGGTGATGCGGTTCTTACGGCTACATACCTCATTAATAGACTGCCCACTCAAGTTCTCCAAAAACGGGCTCCCATTGAACTCTTATCTGACTCTTCTTCTTCCCTTTTTTCTATTCCTCCTCGGGTCTTTGGGTGTGTCTGTTTTGTTCACAATCACTCACCTACTCGTGGGAAGTTAGACCCTCGGGCTCTTAAGTGTGTCTTCGTGGGATACTCTCCTACCCAAAAAGGCTACAAATGTTATCATCCCAAGTCTAGAAAGTGGCATGTGTCTATGCATGTCTCATTCTATGAGTATGTTCCTTTTTTGGGCACGCCAAGTTCCCTCTTCAGGGGGAGAAGCAGAGTGAAGAGATTCTTGGTACCTTACCAGAAATTCCTGTTATCCCTGATAATGTGTCACCTCAGAAAGAGGTAGAGGAAGTAGAGGAGGTGCTAGAAGTAGAGCCCAAGTACTCCTAAACGGGGAGAGTTGTTCCCAAAGAAAAAGAATTGTTGGTTTATTCGAAGGGAACATGGAGTAAGAGAAGAAACAGAGAGGTTGAGACCACTGCTCCTATTCCTCTACTGCCATCTACTATAACTGGTGAGGCTCCAACTGACCTTGATTGTGATTCAGGTAATCTAAATAACTCCTTACATGTTGAGTCTAGTGACCTTGATGTTCCTATTGCTTTCTGTAAGGGTGTTAGATCTTGTACTCAATACCCTATTTCAAATTTTGTGTCCTACTCTCATTTATCTCCTACTTATCGTGCCTTTCTTTCAAGTATTGCCTCTATTTCTCTACGTAGTCATGTTCAGGATGCTCTCAATGATCCTAAATGGAAACATGCCATGGATGAGGAGATGAATGCTCTCCACAAGAATGGCACTTGGAGCTGACAAAGTTACCTATGGGAAAAAGAACTGTGGGGTGCAAGTGGGTGTGTACAGTGAAGCACAGAGCAGATGGCTCCGTTGAGAGGTTTAAAGCCCGTCTCGTTGCCAAAGGATTCACCCAGACTTATAGGGTGGATTATGAGGAGACATTTGCACCGATGGCTAAGATGAATTCTGTCAGGATCCTTCTATCTCTAACAGCTAACCGAGAATGGCCACTGCATCAGCTTGACGTTACAAATGCTTTTTTGCATAGTCACTTAGAAGAAGAGGTGTACATGGACATTCCTCCTAGATTTGAGAATCACAAAACAGAAGGCAAGGTGTGTAGGTTAAAAAAAGGCCTTGAATGGCCTTAAACAGTCTCCGAGGGCATGGTTTGAGAGGTTCACACAGGCTATGTGCAAATATGGCTTTCGACAAAGTCAAGCTGACCACTCCTTATTCATCAAACACTCCTTGCAAGGTAAGACTACTGCACTCATTGTGTACGTGGATGATATTGTCCTCACAGGTGATGACTTAGAGGAAATGCAACGTCTCAAGGGATATATGGCAAAGGAGTTTGAAATAAGGGATCTAGGAGAACTGAAATACTTTCTTGAGATTGAAGATGCGAGGTCTAAACATGGAATCTTCATCTCTCAAAGGAAGTATGTTCTTGATCTCCTAAGTGAGACTGGAACGCTTGGGAGTAGAGTATGTGATACTCCCATTGAATTCAATCAAAAACTAAGCGAGGACAGCAATGGAGCAATGGTTGACAGGGGGAGATATCAGAGACTTGTTGGGAAACTCATTTATCTCTCTCACACACGTCCTAATATTGTCTTTGTCGTAAGTTTAATACGTCAGTTCATGCATGCACCTTCAGAGTCACATATGGATGCTGTTTACAGGATCCTGAGGTATCTTAAGTATGCTCCTGGTAAAAGCTTATACTTCGGGAAACATGATCATCTCAAAGTGAGGCATACACAGACGCTAATTTGGCAGGTTCGGTGACAGACAGACGATCTACTTTAGGTTACTACACATTTGTGGAAGGCAACCTTGTTAGTTGGAGGAGTAAGAAACAAAATGTGCTAGCTAGATCGAGTGCTGTAGCTGAATTTAGAGCCATGGCTCAAGGTATATGTGAACTTCCATGGGTTAAGTTGTTGTAAGACTTAAAACTAGAGGTTGGTGATTCAATGAAGTTGTACTGTGATAGTAAGGCTGCTATTAGTATTGCACACAATCCGGTACAACATGACAGGACTAAACATGTTGAGATTGACAGACATTTAATTAAAGAGAATCTGAATAATTGAAATATCTACACTCCGTTTGTGAAAAGCTATGATCAACTGGCGGATGTTCTCACTAAAGGAATTGGTTCTAGACAGTTTCATGATATGTTAATCAAGCTGGGATTGAGGGATATCTTTGTACCAGCTTAAGGGGGAGGGTTAGATATTAGAGTCTAATTTATTTTATTTTTATAAGTGTCAAGGACACTGTTGTAATATTATGTTTTGCTCTCTTAATAATATAATATATATATATATACCTAGGTTAATCATTTGATTAACCTAAGCTTCACAAAATAACTTGTTAACAATAGGGACATCAAGATCTGAGTCAGACTCCATAGGAACAGGTGTATAAGAATTACTAGGAATATCAACATTAGAATCAGAGTTAACTTGGCCATCAACACTTCAAGGAGATGTCAGTGGAAGAGTAGAAGAAGTGAGCTCTTTATTCTTGGACTTACTCTATGTGCCTTGTAAAGATGAAAAGTATGATGCGAATATCTCTTTTGGTATATTCAACATAACATGAGAGAATACAATGAGCCTTTATATAGGCTTGCTCTAACCTAGACTGTTTACTCTTTAACCGATGTGGGACAACCATATATATACATATACTATATTTACACATATACCCTTTAACACTCCCCCTCAAGCTGGAGCATACATATCATATGCACCTAGCTTGTTACAAATATATTTCACACGTGTCCCACCCAATGCTTTAGTAAACAAATCCGCTAACTGGTCTGCAGATTTAACATGAACTGTATTTTAATCACTTTCTGTAGGAGCTTTTCACGAACAAAGTAACAATCAACTTCAATGTGTTTCGTCCACTCATGAAACACAGGATTAGAATCAATATGAACCGCTACCTAGTTATCACAAATAGGTTCATAGGTTCGGACTGAGTGAACCCAAGTTCCTCCAACAAATGCTTCATCCATACTAACTCACAAGTAGTATTCGCCATAGCTCTATATTCTAATTGAGCACTAGATCTAGCAACAACGGTTTGTTTCTTGCTTTTCCAGGACACAAGATTTTCTCCAACAAGTACACAGTACCCTGTAGTAGACCTTCTATCACTAGGAGATCCGGCCCAATCTGCATCTGTGTAGCTCTCAACTCGAATGTGACCATGATCCTTATACAACAAACCACGATCTGGGGCCCCCTTGAGGTACCTCAAAACTCGTATCACTTCATCCCAATGTGTAGTTCGAGGAGAGTCCATAAACTGACTAATTACACTAACTGCGAAGGCAACAGCAGGTCGCGTGACCGTTAGATAGTTAAGTTTCCCAACTAAGCGTCTGTACTATTCTAGATCATCAAGTAGCTCCCCCTGATCTGGCAATAATTTGGAATTGGGATCCATAGGAGTATCCAAAGGTTTTGATCCCAACATTCCTGTCTCAGTTAGCAAATCAAGAACAAATTTTCTCTGAGATAGGCAAATCCCTTCACCAGACCTGGCCACCTCAATGCCTAAGAAATACCTAAGCTGCCCCAAGTCTTTGGTCTGAAACTTGATTTGTAAGAAGGATTTCAACTCCCGAATGCCCTTAGGGTCATCACCAGTAATGACGATATCATCAACATAAACAATTAACAGGATCTTCCCCGCTACAGTGTGTCTATAGAAAATAGAATGGTCAACACCACATCTCTGAAGACCAAACTCAGCAATTACATCACTGAACCTGCCAAACCAAGCACGAGAAGACTGCTTCAAATCATAAAGAGACTTTTTTAAATTTGCAAACCAGACTAGACTCCCCCTGAGCAACAAACCCAGGTGGTTGCTCCATGTAAACCTCCTCAAGGAGGGTACCATTCAGAAACGCGTTCTTAACATCCAACTGATGAAGGGGCCAGTGATAAGTAGTGGCCAGTGAGATGAAAAGGCGAACAGAGGCAATCTTGGCCACGGGAGAAAAAGTCTCTAAATAATCAAGTCCATAAACTTGAGTGTAGCCTTTGGCAACAAGGCGTGCCTTCAACCGATCCAGAGTGCCATCTGGATGAACTTTAACTGCATACACCCCACGGTAACCAACCACAGATTTCCCTGGCGGGAGAGGGACCAAGTCCCAAGTACCAGTTTCCTCAAGGACACACATCTCATCCTGCATAGCTTGGTTCCAACCAGAATGGGCAAGTGCCTCTGCAACATTCTTAGGAATAAATATGGTAGACACGAAAGCAACAAATGAAGAAAATGTAGGAGACAATTGATCATAAGACGCAAAGTTAGAAATATGATGAGAAGTAGTACAAGAACACGTACCCTTTCTGAGAGCAATGGAAAGATCTAACTCAGTTGGTTCTGGAGAAGAGGATGGTGGATTTGAGGACACAGTAGGCGGAGGCGGAGCAGCGGAGTCCAATAGAGTCTCTAGACGTGGACGACGAGTATAAACTTGCAAATCAGGCCGAGACAAGCGGGTGGAAGCATCATGAGTAGGTGGTGTAGTAGTTGGTACAAGAGAGACAGGAAGAGGAACAGGAAGCATAAAATCCGGATCAGTAGCCGAGTGGGACTCTGAATAAAAGGGTTTAGACTCGAAGATTGTGACAACGGCAGAGACAAAGTACCGATGAAGGGAAGGACTGTAACAAAGGTACCCTTTCTGAGTCCTAGAGTATCCTAAGAAAATACACCGAATGGTTCGTGGGTCTAATTTGTCAGTACCAAGAGCCAGATGATGAACGAAGCAAACACACCCAAAAACACGAGGAACGCGAGAAGGGTGACTCAACAGGGAACAAGCTGAAGTGTGGTGTGCAGCCATTGAGGATAGAAGATGGCTTACAGTTAATCAAATAACAAGCAGTGAGGACAGCATCCCCCCAAAAAAAATTTGGAACATGCATTTCAAATAACAGGGTGCGTGTGTAATAGGTGCCTGTTTTTCCTCTCGGCAACACCATTTTGTTGTGGTGTGTGTACACAAGAGATTGATGAATCATGCCAGAATGTGTCATAAAAGTACTGGAAGGATCAGAATAATATTCCTTTGCACTATCACTTCGAAGAACATGAATTGGCACACCAAATTGAGTTTTAATTTCAGCACAAAAAGCACGAAAAATAGAAAATAACATAACGATTTTTTATTAAATATAGCCAAGTTACTCTTGAATAATCATCCACAAAAGTAACAAAATACCGATACCCCTTTTGGGAGGTTATACAGTGAGGACCCCATACATCAGAATGCACTAATTGAAAAGAACTAGACACTCTTTTATTGACCAGGGGAGCAAATTGAACATGGTGATGCTTCTCCAACTGACACGACTCACACTCTAAAGACTGCAAAGAACTTAAACTAGGAACTAAGAGCTTCAAATTAGCCAATGAAGGGTGACTGAGGCAGCAGTGGATCTAATGAGGTGAAACGATAGCAGGACAGGCAGTGGGTGAAGGAGTAGGGACAGGATCATCATTAAAGTAATAGAGGCCATTGGACTCATGGCCAACGCCAATCGTCTTCCGAGTCTTGAAATCCTGAATAAGAACAGAATCAGGAGAAAAAGAGACACAACAATTAAGATCCTTAGTCAACTGCCCAATAGACATTTAATTAAAGGACGAACGAGCTATGTACAAAACAGAAGACAAGGATAAAGACGAAGAGGGTTGAGCCGTCCCGATTCCTTCAATAGGAGTCGAGGACCCATCCGTTAAAGTGATTGGGGGAAGAGACGATGACAGCAGAATAGATGTAAAAAGATTAGATATACCTGTCAAATGATTACTAGCGCCAGAATCGTTTACCCATGGGGAAGAACCTGAAGCAATGCAAGCAGTATGTGTACCTCCATGTTGAGCTAAGGAAGCAGATGAGGTGGATGCCTGGTGCGCTGCCTGATACTGAAGCAACTGGAGTATTCCTCGCGAGGAACAGAAACGGTATCCATAGGAGTAGTAACAGGAGAGTACCCAGAATCAGTGATGGCAGCATTCGCAACATGAGGGGGATGACCATGGAGCTGCCAACATGTGTCTCTGCTATGCCCATCCCGAAAACAATAAGTGCAGTGGAGAGTCTGGCCTCTACCACGGCTAGGACGACCACCCCGTAATCCCCCTCCACGTCTTCCACGGTTAGGACCACCACCCAATAAGGGCGGAGCGATCAACAAGCGAAGGGGAGGGAGGTGGATCCCGAGGGGTGCTCCGTAGAACACGCTGATATGTCTCAGCAAAAGTAGGAAGACTATCACTCCCAAGAATTTGAAACCGAATAGCCTCATTTCAGGTTTGAGGCCAGCAAGAAACTTCATAAACAACATTTGTTCCTCTGTTTCTGTTGATCCTAAACACTGGTGGTAGGGGGCATAACAGTATTCAACTCTTCATGTAACCGTTTCATAGCAGCAAAATAATCAGTAACAGACAAATCATTTTGCTCAAGCTTGAAATACTGAGAGGACAAATCATACATCCGTGTTAAGTTACTAGAGTAAAGATGGTGGAGATACTCCCAAAGTGCCTTAACAGAGCCCAAGTGATTGCATAAATCGGTAACATCCGGTTCCATGGAATTCTAGACAAGAGTCACAAGTTGAGCGTCCAGTTGTTACCATGCCTAAGCAGCTTTTTCATCGGCGGTAGGTGGAGACTCAATAAGATGGGCATCGTGGCCTAAGCCCGTAAAGGACATGGTAATAGCATTGGACCATTGAAGGAAGTTGTTACCATTCAACTTACGATGAGTGAGTTGGGTAGTGGTTTTGGAATCCATAGTTGTTGAAAAATAATGAACAATAGCCGTGAACAGTGATTGTGAATAGTAGTCGATGAACAGTGACTGCGAATAGTAGCCGATGAACAGTGACTGTGAATAGTAGCGATGAACAGTGACTGTGAATAGTAGCGATGAATAGTGCCTGTGAATAGTAGCCGATGAATAGTGATCGTGGATAGTAGCCGATGAACAGTGATCATGAATAGTAGCCGATGAACAGAGATCATGAATAGTAGCCGTGAACAGTGATGAAGCTGATGCTAGTGGCTGCTAGGGTTAGGGTTTATGTTTAAAGAAGAAATAAAATCAAATCTTCAAACAGATTTGACAATCCAAAATCAAATCTTCAAACAGATTTGACAATCCAAACTTCTTGATTCACGAAGAAGGCGGAAAAACAAAGAGAACGAGCAATCCCTGAGGCGGGAGGCTCTGATACCATGTAAAGATGAAAAGTATGATGGAAATATCTCTTTTGGTATATT
The DNA here is from genome assembly GCA_033977485.1 of Hydrangea macrophylla. Lineage (NCBI taxonomy): Eukaryota > Viridiplantae > Streptophyta > Magnoliopsida > Cornales > Hydrangeaceae > Hydrangea > Hydrangea macrophylla. Next base: position 81,758,326 of record CM066994.1, read on the forward strand.
CAACATAACATGAGAGAATACAATGAGCTTTTATATAGGCTTGCTCTAACCTAGACTGTTTACTCTTTAACCGATGTGGGACAACCACATATATACATATATTATATTTACACATATACCCTTTAACATACCTCTAGAATAAACCATCAACTCCTTTTCTTTTAATGGAGTACAAGCATCCTCTTTCTCCATATCCTTCCCAACCTCATTTTCTCCCTTAATTTTTTCTTTTTCCTTTATTATCACAACAACTTCCCCTGAAAATAAAGGAACCTCTTCCTCATACCATTGCTCCCCTTGAAGAGGTGACTCAGAAGTAGGCGAGGACTGAAAGTACAACTGAGACTCATGGAATGTAACATCCATGGAGACGTACCATTTCCTCGAAGGAGGATGGTAACACTTGTAACCTTTCTGGGTTAGAGAATAGCCCACAAAAACACAATCGCTCGGGGATCTAACTTCCCACAAGTAGGGGAATGATTGTGAACAAAGCACACGCAACCAAAAACACGCGGAGTAATAGAGAACAACGGATAAATGTCTGATAGGACTGTGATTGGTGCCCTTTTGTTCAAGACTCAAGTTGGAAGACAATTAATAAGGTATGACGCTCGGGGATCTAACTTCCCACAAGTAGGGGAATGATTGTGAACAAAGCACACGCAACCAAAAACACGCGGAGTAATAGAGGTCAACGGATAAATGTCTGATAGGACTGTGATTGGTGCCCTTTTGTTCAAGACTCAAGTTGGAAGACAATTAATAAGGTATGACGCTGTTAAAACAGTGTCACCCCAATAAGACTTGGGAGCATTGACAGAAAACTTTAAAGATTTAGCAATATCGAGTAGATGGCGATTCTTACGCTTCGCCACCCAATTTTGCTGGGGTGTGTCAGTGCAAGAAGTTTGATGAATGATCCCATGGGAGCAAAAATACTGCGCAAGACCCAAATCAATGTACTCACCCCCCCACCCCACCCCACAATCAAATCTTAAAATTTTTAAGCTAGTCCCAAACTAAGCACATACCATTTTATGGAATGCTTTGAAAATTGACAAAACTTCTCTTTTTTCTTTCATCATATAAACCCAAGTGGTACGAGAATAGTCATCAATAAATGTAACAAACCATCTATGACCTTTCAAGGAATTAAAACGAGAAGGACCCCAAACATCAGAATGAACTAAAGCAAATGGAACTAAACTTTTATTAAAACTAGGAGCAAAAGAAGCTTTATGATGTTTACCCAGTTCACAAGTTTCACAAAGGAAATCAGAAACATTTTTATTCAAGACTAATGAAGGAAACAAATGCTTTGATAAATAAAAGGAAGGATGTCCTAAACGTCGATGCCAAAGGTGGATGTCTTCAGCTTTATTCTCAGAAACCACTGTATGATGTGCTAACGGCCCTCCAACATCCAAGAGATAAAATCCACTCTCCTCTCTACCACTGCCAATCATCCTCCTCACATGGCAAGGTCCTGAAAAACACAATGAGAAGGAAAGAAGGTTCCCGGCCGGTTGACCCGAGTAACCCTGTAGGGTCCTTCCTAGTTTGGCCCCAACTTGTCGTGACTCGGGATCTTGGTAGACTAGTTTACTGCCTTAAGGGCTAGGTCTCCTACCTGGAAACTGCGGTGCTTGACTTTGCTATTAAAATACCGAGAGACCCGCTGCTTATAGGCTGCAACTTTGAGATAGGCCTAGTCCCTTCTTTCTTCTACTAGGTCGAGCCCCCCTATAAGAGCTTCATTGTTGCCTTGCTCGCTAAAGTTGGCTACCTGGTATGTTGGCAGCCCAATTTCTGTGGGGACCACTGCCACGAAGCCGTAGGTAAGTGATAACGGAATCTCCCCTGTTGCCGCTCAGGGAGTGGTACGATAGGCCCACAGAAGGGTCGGTAGTTCTTCTGCCCAGAGCCCTTTGGCGTTTTCGAGCCTGGTTTTAATGGCTGCAAAATTGTTCGGTTCGTCACTTCGGCCTGTCCATTGGCTTGAGGATGCACAGGAGAAGAGTAGTGATTTGATATCCCAAAACCGGAGCAGAACTGCCCAAATACCGGTTTGTCAAACTGCCTTCCATTGTCGCTGACCAGTACTCGGGGTATGCCAAACCTGCTGAGGATATTCCTTTCAACGAAGCTCTCCATCTTTATCTCGGTGATTGTTGCCAAGGGCTCGGCTTCTGCCTACTTGGTGAAATAGTCCACAGCGATGATGGCGAATTTGACCTGGCCCTTAGCCATGGGAAAGGATCCGACTATGTCAATGCCCCACTGGGAAAACGGCCAGGGGCTGAGAATTGGGGTTTGGAATTCTCCCGGGCGATTGGTCATAGGTGAATATATCTAGCACTTGTCACACTGCTTAACATATTCTTGGGAATCCCGGGCCATCGTTGTCCAGTAATAGCCTTGTAGCAGGGCCTTACGGGAGAGTGTCCGGCCTCCAATATGGCTTCCACACACTCCTTCGTGGATTTCGCACAGTATCCTTTGGACCTGAGTAGGGTGGATACATCGGAGATAGGGGATAGAGAACCCCCTTTTGTAGAGGACGCCGTCAACGAGGTGGTACCAAGCCGCCCGGTACTTTACCCGTCAGGCTTCATCTTTTCCGTCCGGTAAGCCACCAGTTGTGAGGAACATTATGGTCGGATTCATCCAGTTGGGCCCTAAAGCGACCGGTTCAACCTCCATGCCTCCTGAGTTGGCCACACTGGGCTCAGACAAGTATTCTATCCTTATCCCGGGCAGGTCCAACTCGGAGGATGAAGCAAGGCGTGGAATGCGAAACAGAAAGCCATTGGAATGATATTTGGGGATTGGTGTACATCATACACAGAATTGCCCAAGTTCATGGCTGCAATTCAACAGTATAATCCTGGAATGGTTGTTGAATGGTTCTATGTGAACGGTGGTAGTGCGACTGTAAAGAACTTTGAAAGAGTTTTTTGGACGTTTAAGGATTGATGGGTTCAAACACTGTCGCCCCGTCATAAGTATCGACGCCACATTCTTGTATGGGAAATATAAGGGCAAATTACTAATCACTCTGGGAACAGATGCAAACAATCAAATTTTTCCTTTAGCATTTGCCATCGTTGACGAGGAGAAAGCTGAAACATGGACGTGGTTTCTGAAATTGCTAAGAGACTGCGTTGTGCCTGGCAGAGAAGGCATTTGTTTGATATCCGATCGACATAGAGGCATCCTTTCTGCGGTGAATGAGCATGATGTAGGGTTTCATGAGCCCGATGGGTATCATCGCTGTTGCCTCCGGCATGTGCAGAGTAATTTCGCCACAAAGTTTAAAAATGCATACCTAAAGAAACTTGTATGGAATGCTGGGAGTACCCACCAAGTCCGTAAATTTAATGGTTTCATGGAAGAGATTAAGAAGGTTGATCCAAAGGCGTGGAAGTATCTTGATGCAATTCCCGCCGAAAAATGGACCATTGCCCATGACGGGGGACGACGGTACGGTATGCGAACAACCAACATCTCAGAGGTGTTTAATGGTGTACTCAAGAAATCTAGGCATCTTCCTATCACCGCTTGTGTTGAAATGATCTTTTTCCGTGTTGTTAAGTACTCTAGCGAGCGACGTGAACTTGCTGAGGAAGCCATCAAGGAAGGTTTTACCTTCACCCCAAAAGCAATGTGCAGATTGTTGAAATCAGAAGGCAAGATTGGTAGGTACAACCTCGAGATTTTTCATTCTGGGCACGGGTACGTGCAGGTCAACAAAGGGGGAGCATCGGGTTCTAGTCAAATTGTGAACATATCTAACAGGACTTGCAGTTATGGAAAATGGGATATATATAAAATGCCATGTACTCACGCATTGGCAATTCTAGCTAAGTTTAGAACTTCATATCAAAATTACGTTCATCAATGTTACACAATTGACTCGTACAACCAGTGTTGGGCACCCCAGTTTTTCCCAATCCATCACAAAGATTACTGGAACCCACCTTCTGGTCCTACAGTTGTGCACAATCCTGCTATGCTTCGAGGTAAGGGCCGACCACGATCAACCCGCATAACAAATGAGATGGATTTGAGAGAGGGGGATAGGGCTACTTATCAATGTGGAATATGCCATCAACAAGGCCATGACAGGAGACGATGCCCCCAACAACGCAGTCAACCTAGGCCATCTAATGCAGTATAATTTTCAGTGTTGTGTTTGAGCGATGTGCTTTGTAATATGTACTTACTTGTTGCGACTATGTAATGTGCAATTGGAAATGAAAACTTTATTTAGTACAAACTCCTTGTATAACCACTACAAACTGCGTAGTTAACTAGTACAAACTTAGTAAACAAACTCCTTAGTAAACAAAGAGCTTAGATAACTAATACAAACATCCTAGTAAACAACAATTTTGCGGTCAACGCTTCAACCTCCGTAGAATTTCCTCAGTGTTGTTCCTCGCTTCATTTCCAGATGAGTTGGCAACATTTGACGGGCCCACACCACTTTCTTTTGTCGAGCCAGTGACCAGTAGCGGTTTAAAGATATAACATCTATGATAGCGGTAGTGTGCAGAGTACCTCAACGATGTTGCAGTACTGTCATAGCTTTTCTACACGTATAATTCATGAAAACAATTTTCATAAGATACATATCATCATAACCATTGAAATGGAAGCGATGAGAGGTTTTGGTTCTAACCTTAGCACACCATTCATACCAAGTCTGGTCAGGAACTTCTAGCAAGCTTTGTTCAGTAAAACGAACACCTCTCATCGTTAACAACTCCTGAAGGAGTTCATGTTCCTTCTGCCAGCTCCAAACCTGAGTCGCAATGGCATCATCTGGAAGATCGCATCCAAGGATTGTCTCAGCAAAGACGGTCTGCAAAGCTTCGAAAGCAACATATTTAAATGAACCATCTTCATGTTTCCATTCCGGAGTAGCAAAATCCATGAGTGCTTCTAGTAGAACACCCTTCTCTTCAATACTCAGTATCCTTCTTTCAAAAAAATGTGGGTGGTACGTAGATGTATACTTATTTGCCATACTAAAAAACAATGCAGTGAAGAAGAAGAAGGATAAGAAGGAATGCTTGGGATATCACATTGAATATTAAAATCACAGTATATATAGACCATGGAATGCCTGGGACAAGTCACTGGGTCTGACGCCCAGTAGTTGACGCGACTAGTCACTGCTTCTGACAACATTTGCAGTTGATGCGACAATTCACTGGGTCTGACGCCCAATAGTTGGCGCGACTAGTCACTGCTTCTGACAACATTTGCAGTTGATGCGACAATTCACTAGGTCTGACGCCCAGTAGTTGACGCGACTACTCACTGCTTCTGTCAACATTTCCAGTTGATGCGACAATTCACTGGGTCTGATGCCCAGTAGTTGACGCGACAAGTCAGTGCTTTAAGTTTTTTTACACCACGTAATTTAACATATTTAACTCTTGTTTAATATAATGTTGTCGCTTCATTACATTTACTCGTGATTTTGTTGACTAACCATCATGTTTGAACAGCCTGCTTACCATGGATGTACACCCTGGCCCTGAGGATCCCTCAGTACTGTCATTACAGGACGTACATCGGTCATCCGCCATCTGGGATGGTGAGATCTTGAGTGAGCTTTACTGCCGGCGCTATGAGGCTGTTTTACGGCGAGGTCCTGATCCAGATCAGCGCATATTAGATTACATCAGACAAATCGGGTTCTACGGCACATATAGACTCGAATTTATACAATATGATTAGGGTTTGATCACTGCCCTAGTTGAGAGGTGGCGTGTTGAGACACACACGTTTCACCTACCTGTCGGTGAGACCACAATCACGCTGCAGGACGTCGGCATTCTATTGGGCCTACCGGTCGATGGCCGTGCAGTTACCGGTATTGATGTGTCACGCTCCAAGGAGCAGTGGCAGGAGCTATGTTAGGAGTTGCTCGGTTTCACGCCACCCCTAGCCACTATCTCTGGATCTTCACTGCGACTGACTACGATACGGGACCATTTCACACCCCAGATCACTCAGGATGCCGACGACGCCACTATTCAGCAGATGGCTCGATGTTATTGTATGATGTTGATAGGAGGGTCATTGTTCCCAGACAAGTCTGGGAACAAGGTCAGCCTCATATATCTACCACATTTACGACACTTTGATGTTGGCTACAGCTGGGGTAGTGCAACATTGGCATATTTGTACCGTGAGTTGTGTGTTGTATCTCATCGTACCGCAGTTGAGATATCCGGCCCGCATATACTTTTACAGGTTATGTGTTATGTCAATTCTGTGAATTACGCATATTTTACGATTGTTCAGTCTATTATAAATAACTTAACTCAATTATTATCAATCGCAGCTTTGGGCATGGGAGAGATTGACCCATATCCGACCAGTCCCCTTACCAGCAGCTGTACCAGAGGATGGTCCATTGGGTTGTAGGTATACTTACATTGTTTTATACATTATTTTTATTCATTACTCGTACATTCATTTAAGTGCTAACAATTTTGTCATTACTTTAGATGGTTGACCCGATTCTCAGTTCGGGATGTGCCTACTCATGTCCAGCGTCACTTTCGGGACCAGATGGACCAAATGAGGCCCGAGCAGGTAAATAATGTGCAGAGTTACACCGTCATTTGCATTATTGTTCAAGTAGCTAATTTTTTATATATTGTTTCATAGATGATTTGGCAGCCGTACAGTGTTGAGCTAGTCGCTTCGTTACCTCAGTACTGTCGGGCTGGGCAGGGCACATGGATGGCCAGATGTCCATTGATCGTGTACGCCGTGGTTGAGTGGCATCATCCAGAGTGATGAGACAGTTCGGGATGAGGCAGGTAGTCCCAGAGCCATGTAATACTATGAGGACATTACATCGCATTGATCGACGTGGTCATGCGAATACCGACTGGAGTCACTTTCATAGAGAGTATGTTGAGCTCTGGGACCATCGGCTGCAGCATGTTATGGTAGGTATTCCAGATGCAGCTCAAATGCTTGCCTCAGACCCATATATGAGCTGGTATAGCCGCATTACACGTAGATTGATTGGACCAGTTAGAGATCCACCGACTGTTGGCTTCCAGTCAGTCGGTACGATTCACGGCGTTCTGGTGAGATGTTTTCCTTATCGTACAACATATAAACTTTCCATCCTGCACATGCCATAAAATGTGGAATACTTGATTAAACTTTCCATTTTTTTCAGGAGGATGGTGTGACTCGTGTGTATGAGGTTGCACGATTGGTGTTGGCTAGTTTAGCAGTAGGCGGCCCTCATTCCGTCCCTCCAGAGGTGATGGCGGCATTAGAGGAGATTCGTACGATTAGTGAACATTCATTACAGGCTGTTCATGAGGACCGACGTTTAGACGGGGCTGTTCCATCTTCCACAGTATTCGTGCCCCGCGTCTCAGAGCCTCAGCCTCAGACGCATCCTCAGCCACAGCCACAGCCTCATCCTCAGACGCATCCTCATTCTCAGCCTCACTCTCAGTCTCAGGAGCAGACAGACCCATCTACACACTCTGAGTCTGAGCCACATACACTAGATGATCAGGGTCCTACTGTGTATGCATATGATGATATAGCCGACGTTTATAGGCCTTTCACTCCAGGGGGACTCTCAGTTCCGTATATCTCCGATCCGTGACTTCTCCATCCCACAGTACACATATACAGATGCACCGTCGTCATCGTCAATCCCGCTACCACATACAAATTCACAGCTCGAGGCGATGGTGACGATGGTGGAGAGTTTGACGCAGGTAGAGGCGGAGGAGATGCAGGTGGAGGTGAGAGAGACGACTGGACATGATACCCCCATGGCAGAGACACAGGATGAGGGTTTGACACAGGCCGAGTCTCAGCGACGACCTCCGATACGTTCAGTTTACGCTAGGGGTAGAGGTCATCATGGCCGCAGAGGGAGAGGGGTATCGCAGGTCATCCAGCCACGTGAGGAGGTACCACTAGTGGAGGATCCACCACAGGAAGAGGGTAGGCCTAAGAGAACGAAGAAGGTTCCGTGGTGTGGGACACATTATAAACAAAGATAGTCCATAGGATCCACAAATAATTACACCTTTGTTTTTTGATGTATTATAAATAAACAATTACACATTTGTATATATATAATTTTATTTTCTTCTATACATCTATATCTCTCCCACTATCTCTCTCTATCTCTCCCCCCTCCCTCTCTCTCTCTATCTCTCTATCTCTATCTCCCACTCTCTCTATCTCTCTCCCCCTCACTCTCTCTCCATCTCTCTATCTCTCCCACTCTCTCTCTCTCTCCCACTATCTCTCTCCCCCTCACTCTCTCACTCTCTCTGTATCTCTATCTCCCACTCTCTCTATCTCACTCCCACTCTCTCCCACTCACTCTCCCTCTATCTCTCTATCTCTATCTCCCACTCTCTCCATCTCTCTCGCTCTCTCGCACCTATGTCTCGATCTCTCTCCCACATTATGTTGATAATGTTGGATTAGTAATGCTTGGTGGTTCAATTATGAAAATAAAATTATGTTGGATATATAGCAGGGAGCTGCTGCTAAAATGTGTCACAGACTGCTGGGAATTTAGCTGCTGATGAAATCGCTAGTTCAAATAGCGAGTTCTAATGAAAACACTACTTCAAGTAGCGACTTCTGGGTAAATTCGCTAGTTCAAATAGCGATTTCAGGCTGAACTGAGTTGGTCTGAAGTCGTTAGTTGGAGTAGCGACTTCTGGAAAAGTGATGGGTTTGGTAAATAAATTGAAACAGTGACGGGTCAGGGATATATTACCCGGGTTATGAAGCTTCGGGTAAAAAATTCAAGAGCCTCTGATACCAAAAAGAAAGTTGGAAAAAATAATCTGTTATATTATTTCTCCATTATCATTGTGTTTATATACAAACTACAATAGAGATTGAAAAGGAAAGGAAATAAAGGAAAATAAAAAGAAGATTACAATAAGATAAGACCAAATAACTAAGATAAAATCATATAATGATTCCCTATAATAGTCAAATATCCAACAAGATTTTCTTAGGATGGCTAATCTAAAGCCTGACTAATACACTTCTGAGCTTACAGTCGCACCATTTCAAGGTGAATCGGTGTCTTAAGAACCAGACGGTCTGTGACCAAAGCAACAAACCAAAATATAATCCTTTTAGCTGCTATACATATGATCTGTATGTTATATTATTAGCATTGATCGGAGGGAGAACTAGAAACACACCAATAATAAAGGAATTAACAATAATGCCAGTGAAATAGGAAGTCTAAAATTCTAATAAATGAGATTTGCGATGATAAAGGAAAAAATGGTAGCATGGCAGAAGAAAGACGTGTATACCCAAGCCATAGAAGTGGGACAAGGTTTGGTTGAGCTGAGTTGAATTACATACAGTTCAAGAGGTAAAGTGCGAGTTATCTTTTTCTTTTCTTTTTCCCTGAGAAATGGCTATCTACTTATACAAAATGCCATTCATACTAAGTTTAGCTTGTAGCACAAACAAAAAAAATGTAAACGAATAAATTGAAAGACCATACAGAAATAAGGTTATTGCAAAGTTTACAAATACAACAACAGTTATAAGCTACAAGGATACAGGATGCATCTGGAATTGCGACTTGTGAGCACGCAAAAAGACATGTGTGTGTGTCAACAACAGCATGAGTATATTTCTATCTGGAAAGGCGCACACTTTCTAGCATCTTACGAAAACAAACCTATTAAATTCAATTTTTTTCCAGCAAACATGAAGTTTCCAAGTTTCAAAACTCACAGTGACTGAAATACCGCCCAATCCTCGGTGGTTGCTGACTACAACATTCCATCCATGTTTGGCCATAGTGGAGGCAAGATGTTTAATATACTGCCATATTGCAACATGAATAGTATATCATAAGAAAACAATGGTATAACACTCTGACAAAATAATACCTAGAAAATGACCAATAAAGAGTAGGAGAAACTGCTTCAAAAGGAGCATTGAAGTCACTTCTCCATTTCTACCTGATTCTTGATCCCTAAATGCTGAAGAAACACAAAACAATTCCAATCTGATCCAGCAACTAATCAAATCTGGTTTAGAACTATCTTATCAACATACAGAAAGGTAGAGATACATATTATGGACTGAGTTAGCTGAAACCAAACCTACAGGAAGACACTAAAACTACCAAAAAACAATTTAATATGTACCAACGTTCACTATCTCCACAAGCAATCCCAGTAAATGTGAACATTCTTACTGGTATGAATCCGGTGAGGATTTACAGGCAGTAGAAAAAATTTTAGTTCATGGAAACATCAAAGTGTTAGAAGTGGATGTTGGAGCCAAATCAGAAGGAGCTCTGATAGCGCATCTGGTAGATAGGAAAAATGGAAGTAACAGAACGAGGAAAGGAAAAGGGGAAGGAAGGAGAGCATTTCCTTTCATCCGGCAGAAGGGAAGAGGGACAGTGAAGGACGGGGAGGCCCTTTCCTCCATTCTCAACATACTGCTTCAAAAAGTGGGAGGACAAGAGGGAAGAGCGAAAAGGTTATGATGACAAATCAAACAGTATCCCCGCCTTTCCTACCCCTCCTTTTCCTCTTATTAATGAAAAGGAAAAAACCCCTTCCTGTCCCTAGCAATGCTCTCCCCAAATACGTCTTGCTTTCCCTACCTTCCCCTCCACCAGTTCTACTAAAGTGAGCAAAGAGGATTGAAGGAACAAAAGTTGACAAAACAAGATCAAGAGGTGTGTCACAATACTGAACATAAGGTACATTACAAAGGAGGGGGGACACTTGAAATACAGAAGTTGAAGGTATATTTAACATTTCAAGATCACCAAACAGACTCTTGGTCGTGATTTGTTCCCGAAAACATTATCAATTCATGATGCATCAAGAATTGAATGGAAAACTTAAATTTGCTAATGAGTTGCCTTCACATTTTTAGATAGATAATTTAATTAGCAAACTTAAACCGAAATCAACACTGAGTTTAGTGAAAGCCCAACAAATCACATGAATTAAATGGAAAACTGCACTTTATAATGGCTTTCAAAACAATTTAGACATGCTTATGAGTTTTTATCGTATGAAATATAGAACTTACAGCATCAGCAGAATCACTGGTTAAACCAGGGATAACTACCACAATAGGGGTTGTATCATTTTTAGAAATGGCATTATGAGCATCTCCCAGAACTACATAATAAAAAATAAACAAAATAATAAGAGAATATCGAGCTTTCTACTTATGTTAGAACTATCATCTCAACTACAGATGAATTATATTCAAAACACACACACACACACAAAATTAAATAAAATTAAATAAAATAAAATAAATCATATATAAAGATGCTATTCAGGCAGCTAAGTCATCATGCATATATAGCAAGTCAACTAGGAAAATAAGCATCCCACGCACTACTCAAATCACATCCGTAATATGAATAGAATAAGTCAATATTTCTCTTGACTTTAAAATATAAATTGATCCACAAACAAGCATTTTTCTCAATGAAGCTTGGGCAGTGACAAGGATGGACAGAGAATAATTTTCACCAAGGACACTACGCTACTGAAAGCCTTTTTAGTTGTTCCTACCATTTACTGCAGCTAAAAGCTTTATAACTTATTTTTGAATAGTTGCCATCAGCTATGAAACCTAACTATAGTACAAAGTTTTAAACTCTAGACAAGGATCTTCTATAACTTAGAGAATCCTTTGACTCAAATTTGGAGAAGCAAGAGATTAGCATCCACCCTAGGACAAGCCCCCTACATTGTAAGCTGTGCATTTATGACATGATTTGCGGCAAATTTTGTTTACTACATCTTCTGATTTCAAGGTTAGTTTGCAATTTTCACTGTTTGAATTTTTTATCTTTTTCCACTATCCTCTGTGTTTAGGATATTGTTCTCTTACTCCTTTGTTCCCATCATTTTTCTTGGCTTTGACCTTGCCATCTGCCCCTCTGTTTCCATCAACTTTTTCTCCATTCCGATTTTAGAATGCAGTTTTCTTCTCACTTTACGTCACTGCTTTTAGCATCCGTTTACTTAAAGCTTAGCTCTTCCCTATTCAGTTTCCTTTCCAGCATCTCTACTCTCTCTCTCTCTCTCTCTCTCTCTCTCTCTCTCTCTCTCGCTAGCGTACTTCTTCCTATTTCTCCCTTGTTCCAGTGTCCTCTGCATTTCAGTAATTTATTTTCTTCTCTTTTCTGTCTGCGAACTCTATGTTTGCTATTCTTTAGCCACTTGAAGTTACTTTGTAGCTTTTCAATATAATGGGTTTGTGTAGTTATGGGTGACTAATCAGATCACTTGGTTATTTGGTTTATAGTATATCCATACTTTTCTTATACGATTATTTTAACGCGTGACTTCTATGTTTCATTGTGTATTTTATTGAATAAAACGATCCAAAGATTGCGACCTTAGGAGACACATGGCCTCTCGTGACAAATATTCATGGGACCACGAGGGGCCTCAACGGCAACCACCTACAGGACGACGCATGGCCTCAATGGAAACCACCCACCAGACGACACAAGGCCTCAGCACATGTTCAACGCATGGCTCCAAGAACCAGACATTCCTAGTCGCCACATGTCATGGTGCACTGGGACACCGCATATCCGCACCACAGAGCGAAGGACTTTGACCCAGTGCCTTGCACACCTAATGAGGGACCCTGTTTATCCCTGCCATGGGAAGGGCTGTGTCATCAATCACCTGCCTTGTACTTCTCTGCGAGGGGCTCCGCTTACCCATTCTGCAAGATAACGGCTCTGAGTCCCTATTCCTTCCCCCTCACTGTTACTTGTAGATACTTCACCAAGGTTCTCCCGAACCTTGAATTTGTGGCTTGGTGGCTTGAATCACGGATTTCTTCAGTAAGTCATCTAAAATCGCAGATCTCGTGCTAAACTAGTCCCAATGAGATATAGAGAGAGAGACGTGTTACCAGGCACGTGCTCATTGTACCACCATCGTACTAAGTCAACACTCATTTAATGCCACATGTAATTCCTCAGAGGCTGCCACCACCTAGCCCATCGGTGGGATGTGGCAGCCTAGTTGTTGGAAAAGACTTCTGTCCCCTCTGTAAACGCTGTAACCCACCGCGCCACATGGATGCCTCTCAGTGTGCCATGTGGATTGTTGGTTGGATGGATGTACAACCTATGGTTGTCCTTGCCACATTGATCTTCCTATGAACAGTCCCATCACCGTCAATAAAGACAAGAAGAACAAGAGCAGTTGAAGTCCTTAGAAGCAAGAATCTTTAAAAGTGGCCACGCTCCCTGCCCCCATCCCCGCTCCCACTCCCGCTCCCAACCCCACCCCGCTCACGAAGAAACCTTTGAAACCTCATAACGTTTAGCGCTTTCCCGCCCCCACTGCCGCTCCCGCTCCCGCCCCCGCCCCCTCTCCCGCTTCGTGCAACTTGAGTTGAACAGTATTCACTACCAGTTCATCCAGTATCTCTTTCCTCTTCACTGCTCTCTCTCACTTAGGGCTGCATTAGTTCCCCACTAAAGTTCCATTATTTTGGATACTCACCATCTTACGCATCAGTCTCTTCACCTCACACTACCTAGTATTGAACCCACAATGCCCTACAATTTCTCTATCATCACTGGTTTTAGAGTTGGTGGCAGGGGCGGAGACAGGATTAACTACTTGGGGGGGGCTGTGTATAGAGCATGTAAAATCACATGGGAGTTGCACCCCCGAGGCAAATTTTTTTGGGGTTATATTTGTAATTCCGCGAAGCTTGTAGATTATCACTGTTATTTTTTGTTTTTATTTTTTATGTTAAGTGCTAATTTGTAAAATTTGCGATGATGATAAAACAATTTGGGTTGGGTTCAATGGTACATGGAAGAGAGCAATATGGTAAAATAACTTGGGTTGGGTTCAAATAGTAGATGTAAAGAAAGATTATTGGTCTAAATATTTAGGATGTGTTAGATTACAATTAGGCCAATATAGCATCTTACATATTTTATTTCAACTTTTGGGTGGTTCGAATACAATTAGGCCAATATATACTGAAAACAAAATTCTTATTTTAAGCCTAGCCAATATTTTTTGGGGGGCAATTTTGGGGGGGCCAATCTAAATAAAAATTTTCAAATTTCAAAAAGTTTATATACTGAAGTTTAATTGTAGAAAATCCTGGGGGGACAGTGGCCCCCACCTGTCTGCCCCCGGTTGGTGGGGGGGAACGTATTCCCTATGCTATGAGCATTGCGAGAGGTACGGAACAGCTAATAAGACTGTTGGGACTGTCAAGATTATTGGTGGAAGCATTTCTTATTGATATGCTTAGACCGATACTCTGATGCGAGTCATGTGACTAATGATCAAAACACTCATTTCTATTCTACATCTTTTGCTGCTCCAGTTTTAGCAATCAATCTGACACAATGATCGATTGACATCTATGATTGAATCTTACTTTCTAGGAGGCACTCGAAAATGTCAAGGAAATTAACACCTATGACCGGGGGAGTGGCACTTGGTCTCCTTGATAAACACATGGGAAAATTTTATTGAGGGCGCTCAGGATCGATTGAAGGTTTCTCCTAGGAGGTAAAACTTTTACCTACTTCTTTTGTGGTATCAAATGCTCTCTCTCAATCTTTACTTAGGCAGGTACAAAGCTATGTTTTGAATACTTGAGAATGCTAGCTCCAAGGATGCAACGAAAAGATCAAAGGATATTCCTCTGAGCCTGGAATGGGGATTTGGCAAAGATACCTACCAGCGTACGAATATAGAATAAACAAGTACACCTTCGGGAGACACATATCCTTACCCAAACTAGAGTATATGGGTAATACAGGAATACTATAGTCACTTCACTTTGCTATAAATTGTGGGCACCCTTCTTTGTCCTATCTTGAAGAAAAAAGAACTTGTAGTCCTGGCTTTCCTGCCCTATCAAGATGCACTATACGTAGATGAGCAATATGGGGAGAAAAAAAAATCATTACAAATGCTAAATAGAATAAAACAAACCATGTGATGAAAAAAAAATGCTATGGATGTTTTAAAGATCTACATTAAGAGGTTACAGTAACTGCAAAACACAAGATATTGAAAACGTAAAGCCCACAACCTTCATGCACAAACTTAACTCGTAAATAAGGAAGGGGTATCAAGTTGCAGTGCAGAGTGTGCCGTGTGAACATGATCAACAGTTTACAAGCCACATCCAGCTACTTAGATCATAATGACTAACGAAATGACAATATTATTTAGGTGCATGAGTGTTCGAGGATCTATGTTTGAATGTATCTGTCTGGACATTCATATCAGTTACTATGAATTACCGTCAGAACCCATTAGCCAATCCAAAGCAACAGTTCCACCATCAGATGCATGAAATAATTGTCTGGGATAACATAGAGAGAGCTATGTGTTAGATAACAAACCCAAGTTGTTATGCGATTTTAACAATAAATCCAACTGAAGAGTTCAAACAAAAGAAAGAGAAACAAAGAAATAAATAAGTGGCAGTTAGCTATTCATATAATAGAGATACACGTACGCCACTGAATTTGCGTGAATACTATCGTGCAACAAACAAAGAAAACATGTCAGAGGATAACAACCAGAAGATTCAAAGTGTGGAACCGTTTATAAGCCCATTAAAAACAGGTAAGCAAGCAATTCTTGTTGAGAGTTATTTCGTATTTCTCATATTATCGGAGGACGTATGTGTAATTAGTTATTTTCTGTATTGATGTTATTATAATAAGAGAGAGAGAGTGATTACTCTCTCCAAGCCTGTAAAACTATTCTTCTCTCTAATTCAACATGGCACCCTAATGGGTTTACAACCATCAACACCAACCACCACCTGCGCCGCACCATCAGTCACCCACCAAGCCTTCGCTGCACCACCAGTCAGCCACCCAGCCTGCGCCGCACCACCAGCCAGCCACCCAGCACTCGCCGCACCACCAGCCACCCACCCAGCCTGCGCCGGACCACATCATGGCCCCCTAGGCTGTGTCGGACCTCCCCTAGCCTCTCCTAATTGTCTCGGCAACCCTAAATCCCTGGGGTCAATCTCTACAGCCTATTCTGGCCTAACCGAACCACACCCAATCCTCCTCTTCGCTTTCCTCTATCCTAGATCAGTGGGTACTCTACAAACCCTTGATCTGATCACAACCCTCATCTCTTCTAGGGTTTAGGTCCATCTCTGGACCAATGATCTGTCCATAAATTGAACTTTTGCACTTGTTTGGTGCATGTGACGACTAGGTTACCTTCTTGCCGCGTGTGATTGTTCAAACCAAGAGTTCTCTACAAGATGTCAAAAGAGGATTTGCCAACACCCCCTACCACTGGCGTTGTGAGTTTTCCTATAGGTAATGAGAAGCATTCCCTTATTACTGAGAACCCAGGTACAAAAACTACCGCAACCTCATTCAATGGCGAAAATTATATCTCTTGGTCCTTCTGGCTCCGTAGTAGAGCAAAGTTTGGCTATGTTGATGGTATACGCAAGGCACCTAGTCGTGAGGATTCCACTTATGCCAAGTGGGAGACAGATAATTATCTGGTTATGAGTTGGCTCGTTCACTCGATGGAGCCATCGATTGCCGAATTTTTCTTGGAGATGAAGATTGCACAGGATATCTGGGATACTCTTGCTCAAACGTATGCCCGGCAAGGGAATGTGGCTCAAGTTTATGAACTTCGCAGGGGTATTGAGGCGGAGGTTCAAGGTGAGCGCACTATTCTGCACTATTATACCTCTCTATCCACGATGCGGAAATGTTTGGATCATTTGAAGAAATTATCGTCCTGTTCTGCCCCACGGATGCAACTAGCTTTAAGGAATATATTGAGAGTGAGAGAATTTTTAAGTTCTTGGCTGGACTCAATATAGAGTTTGATCAGGTGTGAAGTCGGATTCTCGGGATGGAACCATTACCCTCTCTCCGAGAAGCATTTGCGTATGTTCAGAATGAAGAAAGTCGTCGTTCAGCTATGCTTGTCCCTACTTCTACTAACAGGTCTGCTTTAGCCTCCAGCCAAAGAGGGACTAAGGGTCCCTATCCTCTCAAGAACCAGCCTCTGACAAATGAGACAACAGAAGACAAGAGTAAGCAGTTCTGTGATTACTGCAATAGACCTTATCATAATCGACAGAGTTGCTGGAAGCTTCATGGTCGTCCTCCTTTCACTAAAGGAAAGGGGGTGGATGGGGCGGAGGTCAAAATGGTGGTAGGGGGAGTGGACCTCGTGCTAAATTATCCAGTGGTCCCAATGTGAATTACTCAGAGGAGTCAGCATCTCCTTCATCTGCGGGCGGGAGCATCAGTAGTACTGATATAGAGACTTTGAGGCATATTATGGCACAACTTGATGCTCCCACGAGTTCTTCTACCTCTTTTGCTCATGCAGGTAATGTTGTTAACATTCCTAGTGCTTCATATGCTCAATCTCACCAACCATGGATTATAGACTCAGGGGCTTCCGATCACATGACTGGTTTGTCCACTGTCTTTTCTACTTATAATCCTTGTTCTGGTAAAGATAAATTTAGAACAGCCGATGGTAATTTTTCTTCCATTTCTGGTAAAGGTGTCGTTTATGCTTCTGATTCACTAGCCTTATCTTCGGTCCATTTCCCAAATTTTTCGACTAATCTTCTCTCCATTAGTCGACTTACACGTGATCTTAATTGTTGTGTAACTTTTTTTCCTTCTCACTGTGTTTTTCAGGACCTCTCCACAAAGAAGATGATTGGCAGTGGTAGGAAAGCGAATGGACTCTATTTCCTAACGCCCAATAAAGCTGGAAGTGGAAGTGTGACCAAAAGTGCCCATCATTCATCGAGGGAGAATCTTCCCGAGGAGGCGTGGCTGTGGCACCAAAGACTAGGACATCCATCCTTTTTCCTTCTTAGTTATTTGTTTCCTTCATTAATAAATGATAAAGACATTTCGAATGTTTTCTGTGAGGCTTGTGAACTTGGCAAGCATCATCGTGCCACTTTTAATTTAAGTTTGAATAAAAGTACTCCTTTCCAGCTTATTCATACTGATGTGTGGGGTCCCTCTCATATTTCTTCTTTGAATGGTTTTAAGTGGTTTGTTACTTTTATCGATGATTTTTCTCGTACTACTTGGGTGTATCCGATGAAACACAAGAATGAAGTGTTTTCCATTTTTAAAACATTTCACAAAATGATTTGCACTCAATTTAGTACTGTTGTAAAAATTATCCGTTATGATAAAGGAGGAGAGTATATTTTTGGTGGTTTTCAAGATTATTTTTCTGAGCATGTGATGATCCACCAAACTTCCTGTACTAATACCCCAACAGAATGGCGTTGCTAAGCGCAAAAATCGCCACTTGTTAGAAACTGCTAGGTCCATGATGTTTTCAATGCAGCTTCAAAAGTCCTATTCGGGGGAGGCTGTTTTGACTGCTGCCTATCTTATCAATAGGTTACCCACACGTGTCCTCGGTAAGAAATCTCCCATTGAAGTTCTTCTTCAACCGTCCTCTCTGTTTGGTATTTCTCCCAAAGTCTTTGGTTATGTCTGTTTTGTACACAATCACTCTCCGTACCGGAAAAAATTGGATCATCATGCTATTAAGTGCGTTTTTCTAGGTTATTCCCCCACTCAAAAGGGATATAAGTGCTATCATCCTCCTTCGCGTACGTGGTATGTCTCTATGGATGTTACCTTCCATGAGACATACTCCTACTTTCAGTCTCCACAGTCACCTCTTCAGGGGGAGAAAGAGAGTGAGGAAGAGATGCCTGGTACTATTATATGCATTGAAGGAGTTGAAAAAGCTAAAAATGAAGGAGTTTAAAAAGCTGAAAATGGAGTTGAAAAAGTTGAAAATGAGAGAGTGGAGGGGGAATCTAAGAAGAGTGAGGGAGAAAGAGAACAAGCTACGGAGAAGGGGAAACAGAAAGAGTTACTGACATGCTCAAAGAATAAGGAGAGAAAACGGATTGGGGCATGAGAGATAGAGGCTATTCATTTCCCTTCACTGCAGCTAATTACTTCTAGTGATGATGATGGTCCAGGTATGTTTAGTTCCCCAATTTCTATTCCTGATTCTAGTGATGATTTAGACATTCCCATTGCTCATCGGAAGGGCATTAGGGCATGTACCAAACACCCGATCTCTAACTTTGTTTCATACTCTCGTTTATCTCCTTCCTATAGAGCTTTTGTGTCCAAAATTTCATCTGTTTCTGTTCCTAATCATGTCCAGGAAGCTCTGTCTGATCCTAAGGGGAAGTCCGCCATGGTTGAGGAGATGAAAGCACTCTCCAAAAATTGCACTTGAGAATTAACAGAATTACCTCGGGGAAAGAAGATGGAAGGGTGCAAGTGGGTGTTCACTGTGAAACACAAAGCCGATGGGACAATGGAGAGGTACAAAGCAAGGTTAGTGGCCAAGGGATTTACCCAGACTTACGGGGTATATTATCAGGAGACCTTTGCTCCAATGGCCAAGATGAACTCAATTAGAATCTTGTTGTCTCTCGCAGCAAACTTGGAGTGGCCTCTACATCAGTTCGACGTCAAAATGCTTTCCTACACGGTGACTTAGAAGAGGAGGTGTACATGGATGTTCCTCCAAGCTTTGAAGACACCAAGACAAAGGGGAAGGTATGTCGTCTCAAAAAGTCTTTGTATGGGCTCAAGCAATCACCTAGTCATTCAAAAATACCTGATACGGAGGAATAAAAAGAATCAAATCTTCTGCGATATCCTTTATTTCCCTGCGATTGTAGTTCAAGCTCCCCTACCGATGTATTTTTACATCCCACAGCTTCGGTAGATCGCTTAGCCTCGTTCATCTTCGGCGCAAGAGCGCTCGATCAGTGAGCTATTATGCACTCTTTCAAGGGTGGCTGCTTCTAGGCAAACTTCTTGGCTGTCTCTGCACCCCTACCTCCTTTATCAATGAGCGGTCATTTAGGGGCTTTTGGAGAAACTGCTAGTCTAACTCCTCCTTAATCCTATGTTTATTCACTCAACCTACATTATGCATATTTTATCTTATTCAAACTAATCCAAACTTTTCAACTCTTAGTCACTGTCCAAAGCTGCGCTGACTTTCCTTGTAGCAATCTCACACAACATCTGGTGTAAGCAAAAACAACAAAGTAAACACTAGCTAAGGCATGTAAATGACATTGTTTACTAAATTTCCACATTAGTACCATAAACTATAAAATAAAATAAAATAAAAAGGTCAGTGGAGCAGAATGTGACCAAAACTGTTAATGTTGGTGTGAAAGAGAAGGAGGGAGAGAAATTCTGCGGAGGACTCGGATTATGTGCACTTAAATAGACACATGTATAAGAACCACCTCACTTTAATAAAGAGAGTGGCCCTCTTTAGAGAATCTTTGTATATATATATATATATAATAATAATTTACCTTGTATAATTGACAACAGGAGGTCTGGCTAAGAAACACAAAAAAGTAGTCTGAAAATGAGGACTTGAAAGCCACGGTGTTGCCAAGTAGCTGCAACATCAACAAACAGCATAACATTCACAACAGTCCATGTCACACACACAAACACACGTACATACACTCATATAAAGACAAAAACAAAAAACAAAACAAAACAAAAGGGGCACCTGCCGTGAAGAATTCGACACTTGTTGGCGACACCTTGGTAAATGTCTGAGGAGGGATTGTATGTTAGCCCCACCTGACTCCCTCGGAATCCACTAAAAAGATCCTCGATGAAATGACATTCCAAGAAATTATAAAAGAAAACAATTAAAATGAACAAACATCCTAACATATAGTGCGATTTGGGTATCATTGTCACCGCCTTCAAGAGGAGTTTGTAGGCATTGGCCGATGATTCCACCGGTTCCCAGAAATCCATTGGACCAAATTACTTACCAAAAGATATATATATATATATATAGAGAGAGAGAGAGAGAGAGAGAGAGAAGAATAGGATTGCAAATGCCCAGTTCAACTTTGGGTTTGAATTAGATGCTCTGACGTTTGGTAGCAATGGGTGAGAAAAAGACAAAAGCTATGGAAGGAAACAATTTTCTGCTGCGTGTCATGTGGAGCTGTAATAGCATCATTGGCATGGTGAAGAAAGAGAAATGGGATAATTAAAATTCAGTCTACTTTATGTAGAGAATTTAAAAGTCAGTCAAGTGCTTTATTGAAATTAAAAATACATCAACTTTAGTGTAAAATAACTAAAATACCTCTCTTTGGTCTCTTTTCTCTCTCCTCACATGGCCACCACCACCACCATCGGCAGCCGCCACCACCACCGGCTATCACCACCACCACCACCGGCAGCCGCCGCTACCACCACCGGCCATCGCCGCCATCACTACCGACCACCACCACCACCGGCCACCGTCGCCACCAAAGGGCCATCACCACCACCACCACCACCACCACCATGCACCCCAACCTCTCTATCTCTTTTCTCTCTCTCTTTTCACAGCCACCAGCACCACCACTACCAATAACACCAACCCAAACTCAAACCCCAACCCTCCTCCCTCTCTATCTATATATATACATGAGTATATATACATATCTAATATATGGCCACCACCACCCCCAAGCTCTTTGTATCTCTTATCTCTCTTCTCACCACCACCACCATAACGGGCCACCTCCCTCATCCACCACCACCACCACTGCGGAAAGAAAAAAAAAAGAGTTGTAGGAAGGAGCAACTCACCAAACGTAAGGAGCAACTCACCAAACGTATCAGGAGCAACTCACCAAACGGAAGGAGCAAATCACCAAACGTGTTGCTCCTTACGTTTGGTGAGTTGCTCCCAATACGTTTGCTGGGTTGCTCCTTCCGTTTGGTGAGTTGCTCCTTTGGCTTAGACAGTTGCTCCAAAAATTTTAACTCTTTCATTTTTCTTTTTTTCTTTTTTCCCGTTTGGTGGCCACCCCTACCTCTCTCTCAGGGCCGGTCCCGAGTATTTGGAGGCCCAGGACGAACTATTAAAAGGGAGACCCTTATACAGGGGTGCCCCCGAGATGATTTTTTTAGGGTCTACTTATACATAATTGGCAATTTTTTAAGGGTTCACTTATACATAATTGACAATTTTTGGGGGTCTACTTATAATATGAGTTTATTTGTGAAACTTAAACATTGTATGGTATCTTTCAAAATTCTAGAGGGGCCTATTTCTAAAACTCAAAAAATCCGTACACTAAAAGTGAAATTTTCACAATTCTAAGGCCTTTGCTTTTGAGTTTTATATATATGTACATCAATATATATGTAGTTGATGACACTAAATTGGGCCTTGGGGAGGCGTAAATGTAAAAATACTAAAAATCTCAAAGTAAAAATGTAATTATGAAAATTTCATGGGGGCACTTAAAATTTTGTGAACTTTGATGGCCCGGGGCGGTTGCCCCTTTTGCCCCCCCTTTGGGGCGGCCATGCTCTCTCTATCTCTTATCTCTCTTCTCACCACCACTACAAGCCACCTCCCTCATCCACCACCGCCACTGCGGAAAGAAAAAAAAAAGAGTTACAGGAAGGGGCAACTCACCAAACGTAATGAGCAACTCACCAAATGTATCGGGAGCAACTCACAAAACTGAAGGAGCAAATCACCAAACGTGTTGCTCCTTATGTTTGGTGAGTTGCTCCCGATACGTTTGGTGAGTTGCTTCTTACGTTTGGTGAGTTGCTCCTTCGGTTTAGACAGTTGCTCCAAAAACTTTAAATATTTCTTCTTCTTCTTTTTTCCTGCAGTGGCGGTGGTGGATGAGGGAGGTGGTTCGTGGTGGTGGTGGTAGTGAGAAGAGAGATAAGAGATAGAGAGAGGTAGGGGTGGTGGTGGCCTTAGATATATATATATATACTCATGTGTATATATATATAAAGAGAGAGAGAGAGAGAGAAAGAGAGAAAGAGGAAAAAAAACAGAGAGGTGGTGGTGGCGGTGGCCAGTGGTGGTGGTGGTGAGAAGAGAGATAAGAGATAGAGATAGGTAGGGGTGGTGGTGGCCTTAGATATATATACTCATGTATATATATATAGAGAGAGAGAAAGAGGAAAAAAAACAGAGAGGTGGTGGTGGTGGCAGCCGGTGGTGGCCAGTGGTGGTGGCGGCAGCCGGTGGTGGCCAGTGGTGGTGGCGGCGACGGCGGCGGCCGGTGGTAGTGGCGGCGGCTGGTGGAGGTGGCTCCGGTGGTGGTGGTGGTGGTGGTGGCCATGTGAGGAGAGAGAGAGAAGAGACCAAAGAAAAGGGGTTATTTTAGGCATTTTAAACAAAAAGTTGATGTATATTTAATTTAGGGACTTTATCTAGACTTCCTTTTATTTTCAATAAAGTACTTGACTGACTTTTAAATTCTCTACATAAAATAGACTGAATTTTAATTATCCCAAGAAAAATTGAGGAGCCTGATTATATGATATATACATATATATATATATATATAAAAACGAAGAAATAAGCGCGTCAAAAAATATTAAATTTCTCTTTTTGCCCTTTATTACACCATAATTACTCATATATTTATCCATACATCGTAAGGATATATTGCTTTGTGTGAGGGTAAATCTGTCATTTTGGACAAATAATTACATTCAAGTCAGCTTTTACAATTTTATTTAATATAATAATGAGGTTTTAATCAACAATCTTGTATCTAATTACATTTGGGTCAACAATTTTTTGGATATTTATTATTGACTTCAAAAAAAGTCAACAAAGTGGCTATTTTGGTGGCTATTTAGGAATTGGTCACTAATATTTACAATTTGATCAACTTCTTCTCTCAAATGAGGTTTCAATCAACAATTTGTGTCTAATTACATTTGGGTCAATAATTTTTGGGATATTTATTATTCACTTCATAAAAAGTCAAAAAAAGCGGCAATTTTAGTGGTTATTTAGGAATTGGTCACTAATATTTACAATTTGCTCAACTTCTTCTCTCAAAGTTAGGATTCATATATTGTAATATGTGTAATTGCATTAGGTCAGCAAGTTTTGGTATATTTATTATTTACTTTAAACAAGTTTTAAAAAGTGGCTATTTTAGTGACTATTTAGGAATTGGTCACTAATTTTACATTTTGGTCAACTTCTTCTCTCAAATTTAAGCTCTGGTATATTTAAATTGTCAATTTAAGTGGCTATTTTAGTAGCTATTATTAATTGGTCACTAATATTTACATTTTGCTCAACTTCTTCCCTCAAATTCGGGATTTATAAATTGTATTTGAATATGAATTAAGGCCTACAAACACATTCATGCCCTTTTTTTAGAGGAAATACACTACTTGTGTCATATATTTTTAGTGGCACTTTATTAGGTACATTTACTACTCATTTATAAGATACTCAGAATTATCAACTTCTTCCGTAAGAAGAGTTTTAGATTAAATAGTTACATTTACAATTTCCTATTTAACTGTTTTAACATCTTACGTTGATTTTTAAAAGTGGACCTTATTTTGAAATATCTAAAAAAAAAGGAAACGTGACACTTATTTTAAAAATATCCAAAAACATGAAACTTGGCACTTATTTTAGAACGGAATGAGTAATTATACCTCTCCAAAGACCTCTAATGTCAAGATTAATACACAATATATCTAGGAATACAACTATCCGACGGGCACGTGCTTTGCACGTGCACCCTCACTAGTATCTAGTATAAAAACGAACAAGCAAGCACGTCAAAAAATATGAACTTCCTCTTTTGCCCTTTATTACACCATAATTACTCATATATCTATCTATACATCGTAAGGATATATTGATTTGTGTGAGGGTAAATCTGTCATTTTGGATAAATAATTACATTCAAGTCCGCTTTTACAATTTTATTTAATATAATAATGAGGTTTTAATCAACAATCTTGTGTCTAATTATATTTGGGTCAACAATTTTTGGGATATTTATTATTGACTTCAAAAAAAGTCAACAAAAGTGGCTTTTTTGGTGGCTATTTAGGAATTGGTCACTAATATTTACAATTTGGTCAACTTCTTCTCTCAAATGAGGTTTTTGTCTGACCTCCGGTGAACACCACCACACTAGACCCCCTAGCGACTACCACCACCACCACCAGACCTCTGTCGTTCACCATCAACGCCATACCAGACCTCTATCAATCTCTTTACAATCAAACCACCACATTAACTTGAAATGATCATAAAACAAGATCCTGAAAGTAAATTTCTCACACCACCGAAAAAACTTGTGAAATTTAAAAAAAAATATTTGTGAAATTCATCAACAAAAAGTTGTGAAATTTCACACAGTTCGTGAAAATTCCACGAAACTACGACCGCCACACCTAACGTCTGCCGATCACTACCACGACCTCACCTGATTGATCTCTTCAAACCAAACCACCACATCAACATGAAATGAACACATAACAAGTTTTTGAAATTTAATTTTCCATACCAATACTAAAAAAGTTGTGAACTTTTCAAAAAAAAAGTTGCAAAATTTCACAAAAAAAGTGTTCTAACAAACATTGCAAAAACTTTTTACAAATTCGAGCATTCATATCGATCTGCAAATTATTTTTTGCATAAAATCTAGATTTTTACAACCCACTCAACGAGATCTATCAAACAAGTATCATAGTTGATATCAAAATCTGGAAAAAAATGTTGAGTAACTTCACAGACTTTTTTTGATAAAATTCTCAACAAAAGGTGTTAAAAAAAAAACCACCATTCCTTAGAGATGACGATGGTGGTGGATCTGCTCGCGGAACTGGCGGATCTGGAATTCGTGGTGGTCGTTGATGGTCGTGGCTAGTGCTCCTTGGTGATGGACGAAGTCGGTGGTGGTTGTCCGCGATGGCGGTGGATGGAGAGGCGGCAACGGCTTTTCTTTGGGTGAGCACAAAGAAAATGGTGGTAGTCGCTGGAGAGGATGGTGGTAGTCGCCGGAGATGATGGTGGTCACCGGTGCTCTCGCCTCTGGTTCTCGGTGGTCAGTGACGACGGTGGTTGGTGGTCCGATCAGATCGTGTTCTCTCTCTCTCTCTAATCGTGTTCTCTCTCTCTCTGTCTTTGATTGTGTTTTCTCTCTCTAACTGAAAATGAATAAAATGGGTATTTTGGTCACAATTAGAAGTAGTTGAGTTTATCCCTAACAATTTCCACCAACACATGTCCTTATCCCCCAAATATTTTTCCATTGTGTCTTATAACCAAATAATTCTCCTAATTTGGTATTTAATACCAAATTTCTATGTATAATTATCACAAATTTATAAGATAAAATAACAAAGTTTGCAAAATCTTGCAACCCCTGCCTGTCTTCACTAAACTCCGCCCCTGCATAGATTAGAAAAGGTAATTGAAAACTATGATGTACATTTTTTGTTTTTTAATTGGCATTGGTCTAAGAAGTGTTAATTAGTTGTACTTGGTCTGTATACAGGGAGACTAGTTTTGATTTTCGAACTCTTAACGTCCGAAGCATAATAAAACACATATAATCTACAAGTAAGAAATTAATACATGCACAACCTCAAAACTAGTGCATGAACAATCCACAAAAGAACCTAGTTGTCATGAACTTATTACCATAATCACAAAAATAGGGGTTCGTTTGTTTCGATGTAGAAGATTTTACGCTAGAAAATATTTTTCCTGTCAAATGTTCTACATGAATTTAACGATTTTTTTTTTTCATTTTTTTTCCAGTACTCTTTGGTTGACACGTTAAATATATTTTATAGTAACAAAACCGCGGACTTTAAAGAAAATCATTTTCAATCATTTTCTTCATATTTTTCAGTTTGGTTGACACTTGACACGATGCAATATACTTTACAAATAATAAAATAAATGCACTTTAAGCACTTTAATAAGGACAAAAATAGTTTTTCTTTTTAAATATTTAGTTGTATAATATCAGTATACAAAACATAACCAAGCATGAATATATATATATATATACTAGTTGGACTCCCGCGCATTGCTCGGGAAATTTAATTGTATCGTTTCGTGTGGTTAAGTGGTTGTTAAAAGAGTATAATAAGATGTTAAAACGGTGAAATAGAAAATTGTAAATGTAGCTATTTATCTAAAACTCTTCCTACGGAAGAAGTTGATAATTCTGACTATCTTGGAGTAAATGAGTACTAAAGGTACCTAATAAATCACCACTAAAAATATATGACACGAGTAGGGTATTTCCCCTAAAAAAAGGACACGAATGTGTTTGTAAACCTTAATTGATATTTGAAGCAAAGATGTGAATCATAAAGATACAACAGAATGCTGATCCAAATGTAATTATACATATTACAATCTATAAATCCTAAATTTGAGGGAAGAAGTTGACCAAAATGTAAATATTAGTGGCCAATTCATAAATAGCCACTTTATTTGACTTTTTTTGAAGTGAAGTATAAATATCCAAGAACTTGCTGACCCAAATGTAATTACACATATTACAATATATGAATCCTAAATTTTAGAGAAGCAATTGACCAAAATGTAAAAGTTAGTGACCAATTCCAAAATAGCCACTTTTTTGACATTTTTTTAAGTGAATAATAAATATCCCAAAACTTACTGATTCAAATGCAATTACACATATTACAATATATGAATCTTAAATTTGAGAGAAGAAGTTGATGAAATTGTAAATATTAGTGACCAATTCATAAATAGTCACTAAAATAGCCACTTTTTTTACTTTTTTGAAGTAAATAATAAATATCCAAAAAATTATTGACCCAAATGTAATTAGACATAAGATTGTTGATTGAAACCTCATTTGAGAAAAGAAGTTGACCAAATTGTAAATATTAGTGACCAATTCCTAAATAGCCTCTAAAATAGTCACTTTTTGACTTTTTTTTGAAGTGATTAATAAATATTTCAAAAATTGTTGACCCAAATGTAATTAAACACAAGATTGTTGATTGAAACCTCATTATTATATTAATTAAATTTTTAAAAGCTGACTTGAATGTAATTATTTGTCTAAAATGACCGATTTACCCTCACATAAATCAATACATCCTTACGACTTGTAGATGTATGAGTAATTATGGTATAGTGAAGGGCAAAAGAAGAAGTTCATATTTTTTGACGTGCTAGCTTATTCGTTCTTATAGTATAGTAGAAGTAGATATATATATGGAGAGACTTTTAAGTGAACTGTGTTGAGTGTATTGGAAGCGTGTCCGTGGGGCGCAGACTAGCGGATCGGCCTGCGATTTTTTTAAGCTTAAAATTTTAGTGCGCAAACTTAGTGCACATACCTAACACACTTTAGAGCTGACTGTATATATGCAATTTTTTTACCCGAACCTTCAAATTGGGGCGAATATATCCCTAACCCGTCACTGTTTCAACTTATTTCTCAAACTCATCACTTTTTTACAACTCGCTACTTCAACTAGCGACTTCATACCAAAATATTCCAACTTGAAATCGCTACTTCAAATAACGACTTCAATAAATACAGAAGTCGCTACTTCAAATAGTGATTTCATTAAAGAAATTGCTACTTGAAGTAGTGATTTCGGTTTAACCCGCATCTACTTCTTCTTGATGAGAATCAACATGGGCTTCTACAAGATCCATTGCATGTTCTAAGTGGGCCGATTACTAGAGCAAGGTCCAAGAAAATCAAGGAGGCTTTTATTGGGCTGATTCAAGATATTTGGGTTGATTTCAAAAGTCCTAAGTATGGCCCAGAGGGAAATGAAGACTTTGTCAATTTAATTCATGCATGTGAAGATGTGGACTGAATTTAACTTCTAAAATATAGCTATTTATGTTTTATAGATAGTAGTTGAGAGTTGGTTCATGTCACTAAGTGCATTTAATGAGTTAAACTACTTTTTTGTATTAGTTTTTTGCTAAAAAACATGAATGCATTATTTTTTATGGTTGGAGGGTTGTTCCAACAACTTGCATTTATTCCTATAGTTGGAGGGTTGTTCCAAGCCTATATATATCCTTGTATATCTATTGTATTGGACAAATTTGATAAATTGATAAAAAGTGAGTTTTTACTCCTCCTTAGTTCTTCATTGAACTTCTAGAACTTATTAAGATTTTCACCTTGTGGCGTGCAAAACTAAGAATACCTGTGGTTTGCGTCTCTTTATAGACATTGGGTCTCAGATTCACTAATTGGGAATACCTGTGGTTTGCGTCTCTTTATAGGCGTTGGGTCTCAGGTTCACTTTCACAACAATCTGATTTTTAGCTTTCTTGGGAAGATATTCAATCTTTGTTGTTGGGTCTCAAAGCGAGTCTATTGAGGGTCGCATCATTATGGTATCAGAGCAAGGTTTCTAAAATCAGGTTATCTATCCTTTTAATTTTCGTCTATTTTCTGTTTGTTCTTTGTGACTCTTCGTGTTCTTCTGTTCTTCAAATTCTGTTTTGTATTGTGTTCTTCTTTATCTTTGTTTTTGTGCCTCTAGTTATACAAAACAAAAAAAGGAAAAGAAAAGAACAGATCCGAAGAAAAAAAAAAGAAAAGAAAAGAAAAGATATCCAAAAAAAAGGGGAGGCATTGATATCAAAGAAAGGCCAAATCTGATTTTTGTTTCATTCTTCCTTTGAGGCATACTAATCTTGGTTTCTAGTTCTCTCATAAAAATATAACTATATCTCTGATTTCTTCTCTCTTAAATCTGATTGTTAGTTTCAATTCTCTTTAAATTTGATTGTGAGTTTCAATTCTCTCAATTCTGATTGTGCTTGTCCTTCTCCTTTGATTTGTCATTTTTAAAACATTTTCACCATTGGTATAAGTTTTAAAACACTACTTGTTGAGATCTCTTGATTCAAGTTCATTTAATTCATTAAAGAACTGAAAAGGGGAGTTAAGAGTGGAAAAAGGCAAGAGAGTGTGAGATCAATTTCGAAAAAGCCAAATTAAGAGTGAAACACGAGTGTGAGTGATATAATTTGAGTGCATACACGTGAGGGAGTGCTGTGAGGTTTTATCTCTAACATTTATTCACATATTTCAAAATATGTCTTCTCAATCAAACAAAGAAGGAAAGGAGGATCCGTCTTTCATGTTGCAAGCTATGCATCAACAATTTGAACGTATGGGCGTAATGTTTAATGAGATTCGGGATAGGATGGATAGACAAGATGCTAAAATTGCAACTTGGTGTGAAGGGCGTCCCCAAAGAGTCCGAAATGCTAGAAGGCAAGAAAGGCACATACCCATAGATGAATCTGATGAAAATCATGAGGATGAGTTCGATGAAGAAGAAGATCGAGCTTCAATGAATAGTGGGGGCAGATTTGGGCCAAGGAGAGAAAGGTATAGTAGAGGTTTTCAAAGAGATCCAAGATGGCAAGATGGGGTTGACAGAAACTTGGGAAGTATCAAAGTAAAGATACCTTCATTCCAAGGAAAAAAGTGATCCAGAAGTATACTTGGAATGAGAGAAGAAAGTGGAGTTGATATTTGAGTGCCACAACTACTCCGAGGAGAAAAAGGTAAAACTTGCTGTTATTGAGTTTACTGATTATGCTATTATTGGGGAGAATCAACTTGTGATAAACAGGAGGAGAAACCATGAAAGGCTTATTGAGACGTGGGAAGAAATGAAAGCCATCATGAGAAAGCGGTTTGTTCCTAGCCACTACCATAGGGACTTGTATAAAAAATTGCAAAGTCTTACTCAAGGCTATAAAAGTGTGGATGGCTACTACAAGGAGATGGAGATCGCCATGATTCAGGCTAATGTAGAGGATGATAGAGAAGCTACCATGGCAAGGTTTTTAAGTGGGCTGAACCGGGACATAGCTAATGTGGTGGAGTTGCAACACTATGTGGAGTTGGAAGACATTGTACATATGGCAATAAAAGTGGAACGACAGAATAAAAGGAAGGGACTTCGGTCTTCTCAAAATTCGGGCTCTTTAACTTCATGGAGGCCAAATGGAAGGAAAGATGAAGGGGCTGCCATAAAGGCCAAGACTGAACCGCCAAAAAGAAGAGATGAGGTTCCTAATGCCAATAAAGGTAAAACTGAATTTTCAATTCGTAATCGTGACATTTAAGTGTTTTAAGTGTTTGGGATTAGGTCACATAGCTTCACAATGTCCAAATAAGAGGACCATGATTGTACGTGTTGATGGAGAAGTGGAAACTGAAAGTGAGAATGATGATAATCAAATGCCACCACTTGAGGACACTTGTGACAATGATGTGGAGTATCCAGCTGAGGGTGAGTTACTTGTGACCATGCGTGCTTTAAATGCCCAAGTTAAAAAGGATGATATAGACCAACAAAGGGAGAATATTTTTCACACTAGATGCCATGTCAACAATAAGGTATGTAGTATGATTGACAAGCGGGGGTATTTGTAAAATACTACCGCGCTAAAAGAAGAAAATATACTAATTTAGTTTACAATTCTCTTGTTTATCTGCAGTTTGAATTATAATGCCAGTTCTCACACATTATGATTAATCTGCGATAAGTTGTTTGTTTTAGCTGTAGTTTATGCAAATTATTGTTGCTGTGTGGAGAATTAGAAGATAACGATAAAAGGAAGTGCTAGGTTTTAAAGAAGACATTTCAAAGCTGAAGCACAGAGTTCGAGCGATCGAGGAAGATTCGAGCGATCGAAGGTTCGATTGATCGAGAGATGTTCGATCGATCGAACATGGCCTTTATCAGATCATACGCGCACGCTGCGGGAACATTGGTTTAAACCCTAGCTATAGGTTTTTCTATATATATCAGTTGTATTTACGAAAGTAAGGACGCCCACATTAGTTTTCATCAGTTTTTTTAGAGAGAGAAGAGAGTTTTTCTTGATGTTTTTGTAGGTTTCAAAGATTTTTGGTATTGTGTAGCTTGATTACTCCTAGTTTAATCAAAGTTCTTCTTTCCAGGTTACGTCTTTATTGTTTATTTACATTCTACACATAGTTTATAGTAGTATAATCTGTTAAATTCATAGTATTGCATGCTAAGTAAGTTCACACCATTAGTTTACATAGCTTTCATGTTAAAATCACAACCAAACGCATCCTTAATGAACTTTTACATTAAAAACGCATCTGTTACACTCCAGACTATGTCTGAGTAGTCCCCAGGTTGGGAGATCACGATGAAACCGTGATCTCAAGCCTCTGCCATGCAACAGAATAATTCCTGTGTTCGATCGACGAGAAAGTTCGATCGATCGGAATAGAGACATTGTCGATCGAGGGATGAAGAAGTCCGATCGATCGAAAGCGCGTCGATCGATCGAACTCTCTGATTCTTGAGAACATCCTATGCAGTATTCCTAGACTTTCTGCTTTACTGATTTGTTATCAAATTGTCCCCAAACGCTCAGTTTGTCAAAACAGTCTGTAAACTTAGAGCCTTGAGGCATTTTTCTTCAATATACTTTGCAAACCACCCTCAATGCTAACCCCATTGTAGGTGCGAGTCTAAACTATTGATTTAAACCGCTTTCATGTATTTCAAACTTAATTGTGATGACATAGTCCCGGTCATGAAAGGACTATGGATTCTTTATCCTAAGAGAAATACGGAATACTGTAGAGAGTGTGCTCCGTTGAGCTTCAACGTAACTGCATGGTAGATGGCTAGGTCGCGATGGATTCGTGTGATCCCAACATTCCCTTTTATAAAGAAAAACGCTTTAAATCATCGCTTTAAATTGTTAGTTAGTCGTTAGTTTAATTTAGTTTAATTGTTTTATCGTTAGTAGTTGATAACCCGTGGGACTTCGTGTTCTATATTTCTTAAAAATATTGATTTTGATTTTCCCTTTTTGAGATTAATCTAGGTTTTTAGTTTAACACCTTCCCTGTGGGATTGACCTGGACTTAACCAGATTACTACTTGCACGATTACCTACACTTGGGTATAGCACACAAAGCGCACACAGAAAAATTCTCGTGTCAATGATCATTGATGGAGGAAGTTGTACTAATACTGCTAGCACTACCTTAGTTGAAAAACTGAATTTACCTACCTTGAAACATCCTAGGCCATATCGGTTACAATGGCTGAATGATAGTGGGGAGGTGAAGGTGGTTAGGCAAGTGTTAGTCTCTTTTTCCATTTGGAAGTACAAGGATAAGGTACTTTGCGATGTTGTTCCAATGCAAGCATGTCACATATTGTTGGGCAGACCATGGCAATTTGATAGAAAAGTTACTCATGATGGGTTCAAGAATATGCATACAAGATTGTAAAGGATGGTAAAACCATAACTCTTGTACCATTCACTCCTAGGCAAGTGTATGAAGATCAAATGAAAATGAAAAAGAGAGGATGAAAGTTGAAAAAAAAAAATGTGGGGCTGAAAGTTCAAAAGAAATTGATGAAAAAGAGAGTGAAAAGAAAAGAGAGAGAGAGTGGAGAAAAAGAGAGGAGATGATGGGCACCATGATAGACCGAGTCTTAAAGCTGACCCCTTACAAGTTCCAAATGGGCCAATCACAAGATCAAGAGCTAAGAAGATCAAGGAAGCAATGCAAGGATTGGTACAATCCACTTGGGTTGAATTTGCAAATGTTTCAAGCAAGAGTTCAACATTCAAGATGGGCTTGGAAGAAGAGAAACCAGCTTTAATCCATGTGATACAAGCCACTTAGGCTATTTTATTTATGTTCGCTGGTTTTGGGCATGTGGGCCTATTTTATTCATTAATTGGACATCTATTTAGCTTTAAGTTTAAGTTGTTTTGGGCTTGAGTACCTCCAGCCCATTTCTTTTATTTTTATTGAAGGCCTTTTGGGCCTGAGGGTTATTAGATATAAAACACTCTTGTAACAGTTTTTAACAGAAGATTATGTGAATGAATATTATTCTTCTTAGAGAATTCAGTTTTCTCTTCTTGTTCTTGATTGAACAATTCGAACTTATCAAAGGCATTCCCTTTGTGGCGTTCACACCAAATCTGGGTTCTTGAAACAGGATTTCAACGGGTCTAGATCATCTTTGTGGCTTGATTATTGGCTTTCCTGGGTTATTTACAATCTGATTGTGGGTTCACAGAACATCAATTCTATAGGTTCACATCATTTGGTATCAGAGCTTAGGCTCCAAATCAGGTCTGATTTATCCATTTTATTTCGTGTTCTTGTTTCTGTTTCATTTTTTTTCTGTTCTGTTATTTTCGTGATCTTGTTTCATCTCATCTTTCTGTTCAATTCCTGTTCTGTTCTTTTCGTGTTCTTGTTTTAGTTCGTGTTCGTGTTCTTGATTACGATCTGGAATTTCGTGTTTAGGGTTGCGAATCTGATCTGCGATTTTTTCTCTTGCTACTTCGTGTTCGTTCATCCTCGTGATTTAGGGTTATTGTGGTGCTTTACGAACGTGAACTGTGAAGTCTCCCTGATTATTAAAAACAAAAACAAAAACAAAACAAAAGAAAAGAAAAGAGGAGAAAAAAAAAGGAAGAGAAGAGATCGGGTCCGGAAAAAAAAAAAAAAAAAAAAAAAAGAGTACCAAAACTCGTCTTAAATTTTTTTTGTTCGTTTTGCATTGTCCATGGTCTAAGGAGTCCGAAACTGATCTTACTCCATAGTGTGAAAATTTTTCCGAAAAAAATTTGGTTTTGTTGCTGTTCGAAACCTGTCTTCTGTGGTCGCTGTTTCTTGGGATAAACTTTGTTTCCCTCTTCAATTGGCTCACATTCAGGAAAAAAAAATATTCGTGATTTTTTTTCTTTTATTCATCTGCAAATCTGATTTCTTGTTTCGTTTGCCCTCGTCGTATATTTTCTTGAGATCCGTGTCATTTTTTTTTCTATTACTTCCTTGTTTCTTGAATCTATTGCTGGCTGGGATAAAACAAGGTTGTGTCTTGATTTAGTTCAATTAGTTCTTGAAAGAACTTGAAAGGGAAAATAATTGAGGTAAAAGGCAAGAGTGTGTGAGACTAATTTTGCGAAAAAGTCAATCAGAGTGAAACACGAGTGGAGTGACAATTTTTTAGCGTAAACATGTAAGGGAGTGTGTGAGGTTTTACCACTAATGTTCTTGTTTTGCAGTTTATTAAAATGGGTGACTCAACACCTAGAGGGGAGGCAGATAACACAGCCTTTATGTTGCAGACCATGCAACGACAGTTTGAACGGTTAAATTTGGTGTTGGGGTAGGTAAGGGATAGGATGGATCAACAAGATGTAGTGATTCAAAATCTGCAAGGTGGGCGTGATGGGAGGAAACCTGAGCCTAGAGTTGAAAATGAGTATAAGATCGAAGAAGATGAAGAGGATGAGGAAGACATAGTATCTGATGTTGGTAGGGGAGGAATGGGTAGACCTAGAGGACGTAGGCGTGGAAGAGGACCTAGGGGGAATCCAAGGGGTCGAGATGGGGTAGATAGGAACCTTGGGAGCATCAAAATGAAAATACCATCTTTCCAAGGGAGGAATGACCCTGAAGTGTATTTAGAGTGGGAGAAGAAAATAGAGCTGATTTTTTATTGTCACAATTACTCAGAGGAGAAGAAGGTGAAGCTAGCGGTAATTGAGTTCACTGATTATACAATTATTTGGTGGGATCAATTGGTTACCAATAGGAGGAGGAATCATGAGAGACCTGTAGAAACATGGGGTGAGTTGAAAGCTCTCATGAGGAGGAGATTGTACCTAGCCACTACTACAGAGACCTCTTCCAAAAATTACAAAACCTTTCGCAAGGGTCCAGAAGTGTGGAGGAATACCATAAGGAGATGGAGGTGGCTATGATCCGGGCTAATGTAGAAGAGGATCGGGAGGCTACAATGACCAGGATTCTAAGTGGTTTGAATAGGGATGTCGCTAATGTAGTTGAGTTGCAGCATTATGTGGAGATAGAAGACATGGTCCACATGGCTATGAAAGTGGAGAGGCAGTTAAAGAGAAAGGGGGTAGCAAGGTATACTTCAGTTTCTAGCACTCCTTGGAAACCGAAGTGGGATAGAAGTGACCGAGCTGAAGTAAAGGGGAAGACCGACCCACCTAAAGGAAAAGATGAGGGGACTAGCAAGAACAAACTCAAGGCAGATTTTCAACCTCCAAGGAATAGAGACATTAAATGTTTTAAATGTTTGGGTACTGGACACATCGCATCTCAATATCCTAACAAGTGGGTGATGTTTATGCTAGACAATGGGGAGGTGATGACTGAGAGTGAGGAAGAAAATGATGGCTTGCCAAATGCTAGTGATGATGATGGAGTGGAATACCCCGTAGAAGGTAAGTCTCTTGTTGCCAGACGTGCTCTCAATACGCAAGTGAAGATAGATGAAATGGAGCAACAGAGAGAGAACATATTTCATACTAGATGTTATGTAAATAACAAGGTGTGTAGTATGATTATAGATGGGGGAAGTTGTACCAATGTAGCTAGTACCACCCTAGTTAAGAAGTTAAGCTTACCTTTACAAAAGCATCCTAGGCCCTACAAGTTACAGTGGTTGAATGATTGTGGGGAGGTAAAGGTCAATAAGCAGGTTTAGTCCTAAAGTTGTAGATTGCAAAATTCATAAATTTTAAACATAAAATAGAGCCAAAAAATGTCTAGAGAGAGAAACTCTCCCTTCTCTCTAGATTTTGGGTAGTTCATTTTCAGTCTTCTCTCATCTCTTCTCTTTCCCCTCCATCCTCTCTCCTTCTTTGGCTCTCATTTTCTCTAGTTTCCCTCTCCCCCCTTCTTTTTCCTGTCTCTTTGGGTTTTTTCTTGTATTGATGGATTTTAAATCTAAGCTTAAAGGCTCTAAGCTTAAGGCTACTGCTCAACCTGTTTTGGAAGAAGAAGACAATGATAAGGGATTTATTATCTCTAACCCATCTAAATCAGTCGTGGTTGGTGTGGGAAATGCAGGGATTTTTGATTTTTCCAAAAATAACTGCTATGATCTGTCCGAAGATGATTTAGAACTGAATGAGGATTGGGAGGAGAACACCTCTGATTCTTCAAGTCAAGGGAAAAAAGCTAGCAAGAACCTACACAAGGGTCATTGGTTCCGGAAACTTCAAGACTCTAATGAACTTCTCAAAAGGAAGCAACAGGGAAGTGCAAATACCGAGCTGTTAGATGCTCAGAACAAGATCCACGAATTACAAGCTAAAATTTTAGGTTTGGAAAAGCTCCACCAGTCCAAAACTTTCACGTCCAGAAGGAGGCTAGGAATAGGGAACACTAGATCTCTAGTTAACCCTAAAACTGGAATTGAGCCAGATATGGCTGAGGCTATTAGAAACTTGTTCTAATTCACTATGGGGTCTCTCCACTTAAATACTTGGGTATTCCTCTTATTACCACCAGACTTAAAAGAACTGATTGCCTTGAGCACATTAAAAAAATCACCAAACGTATACAGTCATGGAACTCTAAATTTTTATCCTATGCTGGTAGGGCTCAATTGATAAACTCTGTTATTATGGGCATTCACAACTACTGGGCTAGCATGTTCATTCTCCCTAAAGGCATTCTTAAAGAAGTGGAAAAAATTTTGAGGAGATTTTTATGGTCTGGTGGTATAGAGACCTCATATGGTTCTAAAGTGTCTTGGGACATTGTCTGTCTTCCCAAAAAGGAGGGTGGTTTGGGTATTAAACCGTTAGTGCAAATGAATGCTATCCTAAACCTCAAACATATTTGGAACCTCCTGTCTAATTCCAATACTTCAAATTGGAAGAGATGGATTCAAACTTACATGTTAAAGGCCCAAAGTTTTTGGTTTGTCAAAACTCCCTCAAAGTGTTCTTGGTATTGGAGGAAACTCCTAAAACTTAGACCCATTGCTATTACTCTGGTTCAGTACAAGATTGGCAATGGGTCTAGTACTTTTCTCTGGCATGACCCTTGGCTACCTTGTGGTTCCCTTTATACTAAATATGGACCAAGGGTCATTTATGATTCTGCTATCTCTACTAACTCTAAAGTCCAAACTGTTATTCTGGGCAATGAGTGGAATTGGCCCGTAGCCTCTTCGTGGGAACTGATACAAATAAAAAATGCTACTTTATTATCCCCTAAACCTTCAAATCTTAATGATGTGGTTAATTGGAAAC
Organism: Hydrangea macrophylla; assembly: GCA_033977485.1. NCBI lineage: Eukaryota > Viridiplantae > Streptophyta > Magnoliopsida > Cornales > Hydrangeaceae > Hydrangea > Hydrangea macrophylla. Next base: position 81,796,380 of record CM066994.1, read on the forward strand.
CCTCTTCGAATGGGTCCTATAACTTTTATCAAACTTGGGAGTTTTTAAGGGAGGCTTGTCCCAGAGTTCCCTGGTCCCACCTGGTTTGGTTTCCTGGTAGCATCCCTAGACACAACTTCATTGTCTGGGCTGCCCTCCATCAAAAACTCTCTACTCAGGATAGGATATGGACTTTCACTCAAGGCCCCCTGGCTTGTGTCTTATGTAATAGAAATATGGATTCCCATGACCACCTTTTCTTTACTTGTGACTTTTCATCTTTTGTTTGGCAGGTGATCATGAGCAAATTCAATTTGACCGGGTGCCCTCTTGACTGGAGCTCCAACACCAATTGGGTTGCTAATAAGTGGAAATCTAAAAAGCCCCTTCATATCATGCCACGTATGCGTCTTGGTACTATGGTCTACACTATATGGAGAGAAAGGAATGCCCGCATATTCCAGCATAAGTGTATACCTCGAGACAAGATCATCAAGGATATTACATGTAGCATCCGGGACCAAATTCAGATAAAATGGTTTAAGGACCCTAAAGTCCATGACTACTTGTCCATGTGGGATTGTTACTTTTTTTGGTCTTTTCTCGACTTGTTTTAATTTAGGTGCCATGTGCCATGTACCATGTGTTGGGTCCTTGTTTTTGCCCATTTTTTCTTTTGTTTCCTTTTGGAGCAACTGTTCTCTTTTGATCTCAAGGGAATGACCTTTTTCTTGTGCTGCCATGTAGATTTTCTGTCATACCCTTATTTTTTGTTGGTGGGTGTTTCGCCGCCATTTTTCTATGCGCATATTGTATATCCTGGGGTATGCCCCTTGTAATTTTGTTCTCTTTTTTGGATTAATTAACCAGGTTTCCGAAAAAAAAAAAAAAAAACTAGGTCTTATATGTGGAGAGCAAAAACAGAGGGGTCTCTCTCTGAATCCGATATTCCGGCGACTCAAAACCTAGTTATTTGCAAGAAAACTTCAAAGTTTGATGTAGAGGAAGGAGAAATTATTGAAGGCAGGATGAACTTTGAAGGAAGCACCACCTGGAAGGTAAAAGGTGGCGAAAGTGCTCAGTTTGATCCAGCAAACCCTAATTACAACTGCACACAAAAGTTTGTGGAAGGTGGGCCCTCTACACCTATACATACACTGTTAGATACAGCTAACAACGGTCATATTGGTGTAGGCATCTCTACTGTCCACAAGAACGAAGAAAATCACATGGGTAACCCAGGCTTTTCCTTAAAACCCGGCCTGCGGTTAGATGACATTATTTCTAGCAAAATGCATGGCTCGGCGGCTCAACTAGGTGGCTCGGCTTTAGCTCAATCTTCTCAGGCTGGTGACTCAGCTCAACCTAAGCCGGTTACACGTCATCAACCTGCTCCTGCTGCTCCTTCGGCAGCTGAGAATGATACTTTACCTACACGCCAACCACAAACCCATGTGGACAGTGCAGCAACAGCAGGTACTAAGGACTCTAAGACTACTCTCTCACTTCAAGGTGGGGACAACAAAGCACAATGTTAGACCCTTGGATAAAGAAAAAGGAGCTGGTCATTACACAGGTGTTGGGTCAAGATCCGGGTCTTGGGTTGCAGGGTCCACCATTGGAGGCCACGTGCATGGCTTGGGATTTGATACTTCTAAGCAATCTCATGCTTTTCCCAGGACTTTAGGCGCATTGTCCCCTCTACGTAGTCATGTTATAGAAAACTATTCCAAAGCCCAAGGAAAGGAAGCAGGGTTTGCTAACCCACCATTATCCTATGCAATCCCAATCCAACCGATAACAAAGCCTGGTTTAGGGGAATTAGAGTCTTCAACCAAATCTAGTTGGGCTTCTCTTGTTAAAGGAATCCACACCCCCCCCCCCCCCCCCCCCCCCCCCCAAAAAAAAAATTTTTAAACTCGATTATATTAAGCCTAAAGTGGGGGAAGATGGGAAAGTCTTTATGTTACCTAGTGAGCTACAATCTGTTGGAAGTGTTAATTGGGATAGTACTCTAGTGGGATCATTTATTGGCAGAAAACTTCCATATACTTTGGTGAAGAATGCAACACCTAAACTCTGGACTAATAAGGGACTGTTTGGCATGCTGGCCACAGATTCGGGTTATTTTTTCTTCAAGTTTAACACTGAAGAAGACTGTGTTAATATTCTGGAAGGGGGGCCTTGGCACGTTGCAGGGCAACCTATCTTATTGAAAAAATGGCATCCAGGCCTTATACTTGACAAAGAGGCTCCAACTACTGTGCCTATATGGGTGCATTTTTTTAATGTCCCTATGGAGTTTTGGACCCAAGAAGGGCTTAGTCATATTGCAAGTGTAATAGGTAAACCTCTGCATGTTGATAGGATGACAGCAACTTGCAGGAGGATTTCGTATGCAAGAATCTGTATCGAGGTTAATGCAAAATTTGAATTGCTTCGTAATTTTGATATTAAAGTTGAGGGATCAGATTCCGAAAATATATCAATTAGGGTGGAGTATCAGTGGACTCCTATCATGTGTGCAAAATGTAAACGATTTGGGCATGATTGCTCTAGGGCTCCCATGCCTCAGAAAGTGCAAAAATTTTAAACCTTTGGTTCCTACTCCGATTGTCACCAATGAAGCTAGCCCCTGGATGGTTAAAGAAAAAGGAAAAGTGGTACATGCAGAATCTGTTAGGGATAGCAGCATGGAAAATTTTCAGGGAACTAAGCCGGAATATGAGAAAATGGCTTTGTTGCCATCCACCTCTGAATCGATTTCCTAAGTTTCTAAGGGTGATATTAATGTAGCAAAAGATAAAGTTATAACAATAATAAACCAATTCTCCATTCTGGAAGAGAACAATTGTGCAAAAGAGAATAATCCAGAAGAGAACAAATTTACAAAATCAGAGGAGATAGCAAGCCCCAAAGACAAGTTAGAAGATGGAGGAATTTCTAAATCTCAAATGTTGGTTGTTAATGGAGCAGCTGATCAGCAGGTTAATGATGTTGATGGGGATGGTCTTGAGGGTGATGAGAATCAACATGGGCCATTGCATGTTCCATTGCATGTTCCAAATGGGCCAATTACAAGAGCAAGGTCCAAAAAGATCAAAGAAGCTTTCAATGGGCTGATTCAAGAAATTTGGGCTGATTTTAGCATTCCTAAGAGTGGCCTAAAGGGAAATGAAGACTGTGTCAATTTTTTTTTTTTTCGGAAAATGGTAAATATATTCCAAAAAGAGGGATGTACAAACTGTACAAGGGACATACCCCAGGATAAGCATAAAAGTGCGAGCAAGAGGACTGTGGCAAAGAAGCCACATAATCAAAAGGTCATAGCCAACACCACGACCTTACAATGCTAAATCAAACCTAATCCAAAAAAGAGGAGAAACAAAACCACAACGAGAAAAAAAAAACAAAACCAACTCAACAAATGACAAAAATCCTACTTAATTCCAAACACTGGCATGTAGCTCAAGAAGGGGGTGATGTTTCCATTGAGTTCTAATTTGCATGTTGATTTGAGCGATCAACATCTGCAGCAGCTGTTCTTTAGGACTATGTCAATTTAATTCATGCATGTGAAGATGTGGACTGAATATAACCTCTAAGATATAGCTATATATGTTTTATAGATAGTAGTTGAGAGTTGGTTCATGTTTTTTAAGTGCATTTAATGAGTTAAACTACTTTTTTGTACTAGCCTTTGCTAAAAAACTTGAATGCATTATTTCCTATGGTTGGAGGGTTGTTCCAACTACTTGCATTTATTCCTATGGTTGGAGGGATGTTCCAAGCCTATATATATCCTTGCTTATCTTTTGTAATGGACAGATTTGATAAATTGATAAAAGTGAGTTTTTACTCCTTCTTCTTGGTTCTTCGTTGAACTTCCAGCACTTATCAAGGTTTTCACCTTGTGGCGTTCAAAACTAAGAATACCTGTGGTTTGCGTCTCTTTATAGACGTTGGGTCTCAGGTTCACTAATTGGAATACCTGTGGTTTGCGTCTCTTTAT
>CM066994.1:81807870-81825370 GCA_033977485.1 Hydrangea macrophylla
CAAGAGCTGATCTTTGGTCTGACCTTAGATCCATCCATGCTAGAACTCTTAACATTAATTATATCATTCTTGGAGATTTTAATGTTACACTGAGCCCTGATAAAATTTCTGATACTAACCATGGTTGGGATACTGACATGTATGATTTTATTAAAGTCACTAATGACTATAATCTAGTTGATCTTAGATATGTTGGAGATCTTTTCACATGGTGTAACAGAAGATATGGAAGGCCAGACTTCACTCAAAGAAAACTGGATAGAGCTTTAGTGAACCAAATTTGACTTGATCATTTCATTGATTCTTTTGCTCAATTTCAGGCCCCAGGTATATCTGATCAGTCTCCTAGTTTAGTTCACATTGACAAAAATCATAGAAGAAAGGGAAGGGCATTTAAATTTTATAATTACTGGACTAAATTGGATCTCTATTCTGATATTGTTTCTAATGCTTGGAACCATAGTGTGGTGGGTAGTGCTCAGTTTCAAATCTGCCAAAAACTTAGAAGCCTTAAACAGGAATTGAAAAAGCTAGGAAAAAAGTATATAGGTCAAGAAAAGGTCAATGCTGATACGGCTAGGGAGGCCCTTAAAACTTTACAATCTTCCTTACTCCATGACCCTGGTAACCCTGCGCTTATCGAACAACTTAACCTTTGCTTGGACAAATACCATGAAGCTATTTGGATAGAAGAAGAAACCCTCAACCAAAACCGGATGGCACCTTTACTACTAGCTGTGATGAAGCTAAAGGGGAAGCTCTTAGATACTTTCATAATTTACTTGGTACCCCTTCAAATCATAGCTACCCTGGGAAAGATTTTTTGAGTTCCTTTATTCATAAGAGAATCCCTGATGAGTCAAAGGCTAATTTGGATAGGATCCCCTCAGATGATGATATTAAGAAGGCTTTCTTTAGCCTGCATAGTAATAAAGCCCCGGGGCCTGATGGGTACAATGCTTTTTTCTTTAAGGATTCTTGGGCTACCATCGGCCCCTCAGTTACTGAGGCTGTTAAAGAATTTTTTCTTAATGGCGAATTGCTTAGAGAATCTAATACTACCCTTATTGCTTTAATCCCCAAGGTTCCCAACCCTTCTAAGATGGGTGACTTTCGTCCCATCACCTGCTGTAATACTGTTTATAAATGCATATCTAAGATTATTGCTAGCAGACTCCAACTTGTTCTCCCTAATTTGATTGACCCGGCTCAGTCAGCGTTTGTAAAAGGTAGGAAAATCAGTGATAATATCCTCCTTGCCCAAGATCTGCTTCGTGATTACCATAAACAAACGGGCAAACCTAGAGTTGCAGCTAAGGTCGATCTTATGAAGGCCTATGATAGTGTAAGTTGGGAGTCCATTATCGACATGCTTGATGTTCTTAGTTTCACTTCGAATATTAAGAAATGGATAATTGCCTACATCACTACCCCTAGATACTCTATAAATTTTAATGGTGAATCTGTTGGCTATTTTGAAGGTGCTAAAGGGTTAAGGCAGGGTGATCCTATCTCTCCTTATTTATTTGTTATTGTTATGGATACCCTTAGCCAGCTCTTAAATCATAATACTGTCAGGAAGCCCTTTACCTTTCATTGGAAATGTGATACTTTAAAGATATCACATCTTTGCTTTGCTGACGATCTGCTCATTTTGTTTAATGGGGATGTGGATTCAGCCAATACGGTTAGGCTTACCCTTAATCAATTCTTTCAATTAACTGGCCTGCAAGCTAACAACTCTAAGAGCTGCTTATTCTTTTCCAATATAGAGGATGATTTGTGTAATGAGATCCTTTCTGTTCTTCAATTTGCTAAAAGCAGCCTTCCAGTTAAATATCTTGGTGTTCCCCTCATTACTTCTAAATTGAAAAAACAAGATTGTGAAGGGATGGTTAATAAAATGTGTGCTAGAGTTAATTCCTGGAAATCTAAGTTTTTATCTTATGCAGGAAGAGCCCAACTGGTTAGCTCTGTCTTGACAGGAATTCAACTCTACTAGTCCGGTTTGTTCATTCTTCCTAAAGGTGTTCTAAAGCAAGTGTCTCAAACTATAGCTAGATTCCTTTGGTCCGGTAAGACAGATAAATTTACAGGTGCTAAAGTTGCTTGGTCTAAAGTGTGCAGACCTAAGAGGGAAGGGGGTTTGGGTTTTAAAGACTTAGTGCTTGTTAATAAGATTGTTAATTTGAAACATATTGGTAATATTTTGGATCCTTCTAACAATTCCTTATGGAAAAAATGGATCCACCAGTATATGCTGAAAAATAAGAGTTTCTGGCAGGCCAAGTTCCCTTCACAATGCTCTTGGTACTGGCGGAAGTTATTAAAGCTAAGAGAGATTGCTAAACCCTTACTAATCCATCAGATAGGTAATGGTAATCATACCTTTCTTTGGTTTGATAACTGGCTCCCTTTGGGCCCCCCCTGCTGGATCATTTTACTGATAGAATTGTGTATGATGTTGCTATTAATATTAATGCTAAGGTCAGTATAATTATCAGAGGAACAGTTTGGAACTGGCCTGGGTCAAACTCTTTAGAGCTTAATGAAGTTAGGAATATTTTGTCTAATTTCTATTCCCCTAATAATAGCACTGATACTATTAAGTGGACTCTCTCTCCTAAGAGTGAGTTCAACACTTTCCTCATTTGGGATCACTTAAGGGACCATGAAACTGTGGTTCCTTGGTATAACTCTGTTTGGTTATCCGGTTGTATTCCCAGACAAATTTTTGTTCTATGGCTTGTTGCTCAGAACCGTTTATCCACACATGATAGAATCTATAGTTTCACTCCTGGACCTTTAGGTTGCTTGTTTTGCCACTCAAATATGGAAACTCATGACCACTTGTTCTTTGATTGTCCTTATTCTTTTCTTGTATGGCAGGAATTAATGAAAAGATGTGACATCCATTGGCATAGCCAAAGCTGGAATGCTACCTTGGCAATGGATCAAAGATATAGTGGGAAAGCATTTCAATAGATGATTCCCAAGATTTACCTTGGTGTGGCTGTTTATGGGTTATGGAAAGAGAGAAACAACAGAACGTTTAAGAAGATCTTCAACCCTCCAAGCATTCTTCTGATGCAGTTAATATCCCAAAGTGTGTCACGAGCCCAAAATACTGCATCAACTTTAATGGGGAATCCATAGGCTATTTCGACGGTGCTAAAGGCCTTAGACAGGGTGACCCTCTTTCCCCCTACCTGTTTGTCCTTGTGATGGACACATTGAGCCAATTGATAAAACACAATATTACAGAATCATCTCACTTTAAATATCATTGGAAATGTGATAAGATGAAAATATCCCATCTTTGCTTTGCGGATGACCTTCTTTTAGTTTTTCATGGGGATAAAGGTTCTGCTCAACTTATGAAAAACACGCTTAATCAATTCTATGATCTTACTGGCTTACTTGCTAATACTAGCAAGAGTTGTTTATTTACCTCTGGCATTGATGATAATATTGTTAATTCCATATGCCATATATTCCAGTTTACTATTGGATCCCTTCCTCTTAAGTACCTAGGTGTTCCTCTAATAACATCTAGACTAAAGAAGGGAGATTGTCAGGAACTTATCAATAAAATTAGCTCTAGAATTACATCTTGGACATCTAAATGCCTTTCCTATGCTGGAAGAGTCCAATTAATTCATTCTGTTCTGACAGGTATCCAAAACTACTGGTCTAGTATGTTTATCTTACCCAAAAGTGTTTTAAAAGAGGTTGCAAAGTTGTTAAGAAGATTTCTTTGGACAGGGGGCATTGAGAAAGCTCATGGGGCAAAAGTTGCTTGGGACCTTGTTTGCCGTCCTAAAAAGGAAGGGGGCTTGGGTTTGAAAAACCTTATCCAAGTCAATAAAACCTTGAATTTAAAGCATATCTGGTCCCTGTTCTCTTATGGACCAAACTCTTTGTGGGTGGATTGGGTTAAAACTTATCTTTTAAAAGACAAAAGCTTTTGGGTTGTTAAGGTGCCCTCCCAGAGTTCTTGGTATTGGCGAAAACTCCTTAAACTCAGAGACATGGCCAGGCCTCTTTTGAAACACAAAATTGGTAATGGGTGTGGTACCTTCTTATGGTATGACAATTGGCACCCTTTAGGCCCACTCTTGGATAAGTTTAGTCCTAGAGTTGCTTATGACGCAGCAATTCCCTTGAATGCGAAAGTTATGGATATCATAGTTGACAGGGATTGGCAATGGCCTCTCACTAACACGTTAGAACTCATGGAAATTCGGAACCACATGATTGAACTTCCCCTCCCCTCTGAAAATCTTGATACTGCCATGTGGGTTCCTTCTCCTAATGGGAAATTTAATCTTGCCCATACATGGGACCACCTCCGAGTTATTTGCCCTAAGGTCCCATGGCATCGACTCATTTGGTTCCCAGGAAATATACCTAGGCATAGTTTCATCTCTTGGTTGGCTATTCTTAACAGATTATCTACTCATGACAGGATTTTCCACTTCACACCTGGCCCTCTGGGATGTGTCTTCTGCCATCAAGGTATGGAATCTCATGATCACTTGTTTTTTGGTTGCTCATTCTCTTCTTTTATTTGGCAGGCATTGATACAAAGATTGGAGATTACTTCCCATGCTTCCTCTTGGAGCTCAATTATGGAATGGGCGGCCAGGACCTGGACAAAGAAAACTCCCAACCATATCATCCCTAAAATGTGCCTTGGGTTGGTTGTCTATAGCATTTGGAAAGAAAGAAATGCGCAAACATTCAAATCTGAAGTTAAATCAAAGGAAAGGCTCCTACAAGAGATCTATCTCCAAATCTCTATACAGATCCAAATCAAGTGGAAGAATGACCCTCATCTCCCTAATTTTTTTTTTCAGAAAACAACCCTCATCTCCCTAATTACATAGCTAGATGGACTTAATTTGTCACTGGTTTTTGTAAGTTGTAATTTGGTTTTATTTTGAACTCTTTGCTTGTTCATCTTTGTTGAGGGGGGCCCTTGGGATTTTCTGATTTGTTTTTAGAGGTTCCCCCCTCTTCCTTTCATCCGTTCATTGTTTTTTGCTAGGATGGGTTCTTTTCTTGGCTCTTGCCTTTTGTTTGTCTCCCATCCACTTTGCATCACCTGGATGCTTTTGTTTGCGCTTATTGTATATCCTGGGGAATGCCCCTTGTATTTTGTATAGTGCCATTTGGCTTGTTCTTTTATTTATTCACCATTCACCGAAAAAAAAAATCAGGGTGAAATGGAAAAATCAAGAGCATTTAGAAAGATATCTTAGAGAGTGATGTGCTTGATTTTGTTTTTTGTTAGGGTCTTTTGTTTGTTTCTGGGCCTCCTTTTTGTGGGTTGTTGAAATTGCTTGGGGTTTCAGTTGTGATTATTTTTTAGGGTGCCCTTGTGTTTTGTAGGGCTCGTTCTAAGTTGGTTTGTGTTGACAGCTTTTTGCTTCTTGTCCTCATGTTTTGAGCTCATTGTTTTATCTTGGGGTTTGCCCCTTGTACTTTTGTACATCTTTTTTTGGAATATATTTACCACTTTCCGAAAAAAAAGCAGGTTTTGGTGACTTTTACCATTGGGAGATATAGTGATGAGGTGCTTTGTGATGTAGTTCCTATGCATGCTGGCCACATTTTGTTGGGAAGGCCGTGGCAGTTTGATAGAAGGGTGAACCATGATGGGTTTAAAAATATGTACAGCTTTGTGAAGGATGGAAAAGCAATCAAACTTGCTCCCTTAACCCCTAAACAGGTCTATGAAGACCAAATGAAGTTGAAAAGTGAGATTGAGCAAAAGAGAAAGAGTGAGGCTAAAAAGAAAAATGAGAGTGAGGCTGAAACTTCAAGAAAAAGAGAGAGTGACAAAAAAAATAGCGAGGTGGCTGAAAATAAAGAAAAGAGAGTGGAGCCACGAGAGAAAAAAGAAAGAGAGTCTGCGGAGAGAAAAGAAAAGACAAAATTGAGTTTTTATCCAAAACAGAGTGAGGTTAAGAGGGCATTTTTTGCAGATCAGCCTATGATTCTTCTTGTTTACAAAGAATCTTATCTTAATCTTCATGAAACTAACCAATCTCTTCCTAGTTTGGTTGTTTCTTTGTTGCAGGAGTTCGAGGAAATATTTCCAGAGGAGATGCCGAGTGGGTTACCGCCCATTAGAGGCATTGAGCATCAAATTGATTTGGTACCTGGAGTTGTCATCCCTAACCGACCAGCCTATAGGAGTAATCTGGAGGAGACAAAGGAGCTTCAAAGGCAAGTTAATGATTTGATGAGTAAGGGGTATGTGAGAGAGAGCATGAGTCCATGTGCAGTACCAGTGCTTCTAGTGCCAAAGAAGGATGGGACTTGGAGGATGTGCGTTGATTGCAGAGCGGTCAATAATATCATGGTAAAGTATCGTCATCCCATTCCTAGATTAGATGATATGCTTGATGAATTGCATGGCTCTTGTATTTTCAGTAAAATAGATCTTAAAAGTGGTTACCACCAAATCAGAATGAAAGAGGGAGATGAATGGAAAACTGCTTTTAAGACTAAATATGGACTTTATGAATGGTTGGTTGTGCCATTTGGGCTTACAAATGCGCCTAGTACTTTTATGCGATTAATGAACCATGTTTTATGAGCGTTCATAGGCAAGTTTGTGGTCGTGTACTTTGATGATATCCTAGTGTACAGCAAGACCGTAAATGATCATATTGAACATTTGAGATATGTGTTTGAGGTGTTGAAATGTGAAAAGTTGTATGCTAATTTTAAGAAATGCACCTTTTGCATGGAAAAAGTTGTTTTTCTTGGATATGTTGTTAGTACAAAGGGCATTGAAGTGGATGAAGAAAAAGTCAAAGCCATCAAGGAGTGGCCAACGCCTAAAGGTATCACTGATGTAAGAAGTTTTTATAGGCGTTTTATAAAGGATTTTAGTACCATTGCTGCACCACTCACTGAAATAATAAAAAAAATGTTGGATTCCATTGGGGAATTGATCAAGAGAATGCATTTGCTACAATTAAAGATAGGCTTTGTTCTGCACCTGTGTTAGCATTACCTGACTTTAACAAAACTTTTGAGATTGAATGTGATGCTTCAGGAATAGGGATTGGAGCCGTTTTGATGCAGGATAGGCGGCCCATAGCCTTATTTAGTGAAAAGCTAAGTGGGGCAGCCCTGAATTACCCCACTTATGACAAAGAACTTTATGCTCTTGTTCGCGCTCTAGAGACATGACAGCATTACCTTTGGCCTAAGGAGTTTGTGATCCACACCGATCATGAATCATTGAAGCATCTCAAGGGGCAAGGTAAAATAAATAAGAGACATGCTAGATGGATGGAATACATCGAGACTTTTCCTTATGTCATACGTTACAAGCAAGGTAAGGAAAATACTGTTGCTGATGCTTTATCACGAAGGTATGTACTTCTTACTTCTATGAGTGCTAAAATGCTTGGGTTTGAATATGTGAAAGAAATGTATGCCGATGACACTGATTTTTCTGAGGTGTATTTGGCATGTGACAAAGCAGCATTTGGTAAGTTTTTCAAGCATGATGGTTATCTATTTAAAGAAAACAAATTGTGTGTGCCAAATTGTTCAATGCGTGAATTGTTGGTGCGAGAGGCACATGGTGGGGGATTAATGGGACATTTTGGTGTCAGGAAAACCTTAGAAATTTTGCATGAACATTTCTTTTGGCCTAGGATGAGAAGAGACGTCACTTGAATATGTGGTAGGTGCATTACATGTAGAAAGGCCAAATCTAAGGTTTTACCACATGGGTTGTATACACCCTTACTCGTCCCTAGTGAGCCATGAGTAGACATTTCTATGGACTTTGTTTTGGGACTGCCTACGACGAAGAGGGGTAGAGATTCTATTTTTGTGGTAGTGGACAGATTTAGTAAAATGGCACATTTCATTCCATGCCATAAAACAAATGATGCCACAAACATAGCTGATTTGTTTTTCAAGGAAATAGTGCGACTCCATGGTGTACCTAGGAGTATTGTTTCTGATAGGGATGTCAAATTTCTTAGCTACTTTTGGAAGGTTTTGTGGGGAAAATTAGGTACCAAACTTTTATTTTCCACTACTTGTCACCCACAAACTGACGGACAGACTGAATTAGTCAACAGGACCTTGACTCAACTCTTACGCACTGTCATTCAAAAGAATTTAAAAACCTGGGAGGATTGTTTGCCATTCATAGAGTTTGCATATAATAGGACTATGCACACTACTACTTCTTATTCTCCTTTTGAAATTGTTTATGGTTTTAATCCACTCACTCCTTTAGATTTGATGCCTTTACCTATTGTTGACAGGAGTAGTTTGGATGGACACAGGAAGGCTGAATTAGTGAAGTCAATTCATGAGAGGGTACGACTTCAAATTGCACAAAAAAATGAAAAGTTTGCTTCCCAAGCCAACAAAGGGCGTAAGCGTGTTATCTTTGAACCAGGAGATTGGGTCTGGGTTCACATGCGCAAAGAAAGATTCCCTGCCCACAGAAGGACTAAATTGCATCCTCGAGGAGATGGCCCTTTTCAAATCCTTGAGAAAATTAATGATAATGCTTATAAAGTGGATCTTCCAGGTGAGTATAATCTTTTAAGCATATTTTTTGTCCTAAAGAGATAATTCTTAAGAGATTGATCTACCAGATACATGCTCTTATTAGGATGAAGTGGTATTTACATAGACAATTTGATTCTCTGATTAGCAAATGGCACTAATGCCTTGCACCTTTTCAGGGTGGCCAGTTTTGTTTTGTTCTTTCATCTAGGGCCGCCATGGTTTCTTTTGTTTTGTGATTAGCTTTCTTCGTTACAAGTCTTTGATTTGTTTCCTGGCCTTATTGTATATCCTGGGGTATGCCCCTTGTACTTTTGTACAGTCCTCTTTTTGGAATCTTTTTACCTTTTTTCCGAAAAAAAAGAGTATAATGTCTTTTTTTTTTTTTTCGGAAACAAAAAGTATAATGTCTCGGCTACTTTCAATGTTTCTGACCTTTCCCCATTTGATGCAGGTGACGATTCGAAGTCGAATCCTTTTGAGGAGAGGGGGAATGATGGGCACCATGATGGACCGTGTCTTAAAGCTGACCCCTTACAAGTTCCAAATGGGCCAATCACAAGATCAAGAGCTAAGAAGATCAAGGAAGCAATGCAAGGATTGGTACAATCCACTTGAGCTGAATTTGCAAATGTTTCAAGCAAGACTTCAAAATTCAAGATGGGCTTGGAAGAAGAGAAACCAGCTTTAATCCATGTGATACAAGCCACTTAGGCTATTTTATTTATGTTCGCTGGTTTTGGGCATGTGGGCCTATTTTATTCATTAATTGGACATCTATTTAGCTTTAAGTTTAAGTTGTTTTGGGCTTGAGTACCTCCAGCCCATTTCTTTTATTTTTATTGAAGGCCTTTTGGGCCCTAGGGTTATTAGATATAAAACACTTTTGTAGCAGTTTTTAACAGAAGATTATGTGAATGAATATTATTCTTCTCAGAGAATTCAGTTTTCTCTTCTTGTTCTTGATTGAACAATTCGAACTTATCAAAGACATTCCCTTTGTGGCGTTCACACCAAATCTGGGTTCTTGAAACAGGATTTCAACGGGTGTAGATCATCTTTGTGGCTTGATAGGCTTTCCTGGGTTATTTATGTTGGGTTTGTGCCCTCAAACCATTGCTTTCTGTATGAGACATTGACATTTTAATATATGGATATCAGCTTTACATTTTATTGTGTATGTTCTTTTCATGAGATGATTGTTAATCCTTAAGTATTATAGTAAGTAATTCGTGTGTGTATGAGATGCACACAAGTGAGATACGAATTACTATTCTTTAATACTTAGAATGTGTCACAGTGGATGATGAGACTGGATACCTCATCAAGTCTACACTGTAGCATAATTAACTACCATTGGATGGAGTGATTAATCTCAATCACTAGAGTGTAGCTCTTAGTTGATATGCTAGTGCTTATAGTGCATTGACGGACCTGAGTTTCCTATTGACGCTTAAGACTGTCAAACAGTCAATAGGAACTCATAACTTGTATAAGGTACGTGTTCTTAATCTTGAGACGATTATGAACACAGACTGTGGATATGGCTGCTTTGACTTACCAATCAGTGAGGTCTATAAAAGATCAACACCTGGGTATCTTGGGTATGTCATATTCATAGGGTTGTGAACATATATTGTCAAGATAGAATCTACCCTCTGTTTCAGAGTAAGCATTCCCTTGAGAATGTCACCAAGTCGATTACTGAGTACTGCAGTCTTGTTGATAAGAGTTATCAACATGTTTGGTAATCATGAGAGGTGAATGGGACTCAAGGAATACAAGAAGTAATCATGATTCAGGTTGACAGTAACAGTTATCCGATTACCTGAATATGATTACGAATGCTGACGGTAGAGGGACATTAGTACACCATACAAGTCTAGTTATCGCTTCGGATATGTTCTTTTGCGTTGGAGTTCAGTTATCGTTTTATAGTGGAGTAAACTTTAACTGACCAGTTAGTTAGTTTGCTGATCAAAGAGTTTGGTCATGGTAATTAACAAACTGGTCTGAGCCAACAATAAAGAGCCTAGGAGGTCCCACTCTTAGCTCCGCCAGGATGCTTGGAAAGATGCTTGAGGATGATGTCCAGACAGGTTCGATCGATCGAAGATGTCTCGATCGATTGAAGTCTGAAGGTTCGATCGATCGAAGATGGTTCGATCGATCGAATGTTCGATCGATCGAAGGCACTTCGATCGCTCGAAGTCTAGGTCGGTTCTGGGAATCTATAAATAGGGCAGCTGTGTTCTGGAAAAGGTTGTTCGTCGTTTTGAACCTCAGAAGCTGCAGAAACTGTTTTGGAGTCCCAAAACCTTCTCTATCCTCTCCATTAGGGTTCCCACCAACCCTAGTCTTTCTGGCAGGCATCCGCAGGAGTCATAAGGGTGAAGATCATCTAGTGGAGGCTGCTGGAAGTTGAAGATCAGAATTGGGTTCAAGACACTAAGGTATAACTCGTGTCCCCTCTTGTGCGCATATGTAGAATTGACGAGTAGTAGATCCGGGCATGCCAATAAAGTTTCATAACTTGATTTTTCCGCTGCGCGTTTAAACTTTCCATTTAAACCTGTTTTTCCAACAATTGGTATCAGAGCCACGCTCGTTTGGATCTATAGATGCGTTTTTTGGAACACTATTTTGATTTGCATGTTGATTTTAGAACTGCTTTCGAAACTGCATCATCACAGATCTGTTTCTGCAGTGTTATCACAGCAGTATACAAATCTGTGATTGCATTGGATGCAAGATGGGTTCGATCGATCGAAGTAGTCTCGATCGATCGAACGCTCTGTACTCGAGCGATCGAACAGGTTTCGATCGATCGAAACCTTCTGTTGTTCGAGCGATCGAATAGAGTTCGATCGATCGACACAGACTCTTTGTCAGGTTTTCTGTTTCACAGTTTTAAAAGTATTTTGAAATTAAAAGTTTAATTTTAACGTATTCTGCAAAATTTTTAATCATTCTGTGAAATAGAATGTTCAAGCGATTGAACAGTGTTCAATCGATCGAAGGTTCGAGCGATCGAACGGTCTTCGATCGATCGAACTATGACAGAGAAGTTAGATGCTGTTTTGAGTTCTAATTCAGTATGTAAAGAGTTTATATACTGTGTGAATCAATTAAGGGTTCCAATAGTTATATTTTGTTATATATATGCGTGGATGTGTGTTCAACTAACCTTTTGCAGCAAAAGATTAGTCGCTATCTCCCATGGCGCCAAGAGCATTTAATTTTGTGTTTGAATGTTTTTAGATTGGTGTGTTATTTTAAGTTTGGTTTGGTTTTAAGGCATATGTAAAGGGCGCTGCGACTTCAATCCTACGAAAAGGAAAGTCGCACCGGTTTCCCTAGCCTTTTATTTTGTTGTTGCTATTTCTATTTCTAGATAAATTGTAAGCTTCAAAAGAGGCATAGGTTCAATGTAATAGAATTAGAATATCCATGAAGATGGAGCAAGGAGCCGTTGTCCATGAAGATGGAGCTGGAGGCGATCAAACCAAAAGCAGGTTCTATGGAAATAGAGCCATGGGAGATAGAGGCATCGTTTGGATGTCTTTTATTTCATTTTAGTTTTTTGTTTTATGTGCTTTGTTTGTGATTGGCGTACAATACATTGTTGCATGCACGCAAAACAAGTTTTCTAAAATAAAATTCAAAAACCGTTTTCAACACATTAGTAAACATTAGATGTTTATGGGAAGTGTGTAGAAACAGATTTTCTCAAAAAGCAAAATCCTTTTTTACTAAATCTAGTGGGAGAGGGTCTTATTAATTACACCCACGATCTTCCATTAACGGTTCACTGTAAGATGAGTGATGCATTCTGTGTCACCTCGCCAGGGGTGATCATTCCATACGGAGGATGCATTACTCATTGGTTACTAGATGTGAACTTCTTTTGATAAGGATCAATCAGACGTGTTAGAGGGTGACCACCATACGGAGGCGCTACTTGAGACGGTTGTGATTGGATCCTAGTTAATGGTACACACTAGCTAAGCTATGGATAAGGGATCCCACACGGGGCATTATTCAGAAACTTAGAGATCAAATAGGTTCGGAAGTCATAACTTGTTTTGCAAGAGTTGCATAGCGGATAAGTTATGATAAATTGAAAGATCGAACATTGACCACCACACGGAGGCTTTATTCTTTCGTTTCGATATTCCGGCGACTTAGTTTTAAAATAAGAGTTTTAAAAGGATTCTTTTATTTCAAACTATCAAATTCTGATATCCATATTTATTTTGTTTTGATTTTTTCAGTAAATCATAATGTCTGGATCTGCATTTAGTCCACTTGCCACCATACTCACTCAAAACAAGTTAACTGGAAACAACTACACTGAATGGAAACGTAATCTTGACATCGTGTTAACTGCGGAGGATCACATATATGTCCTCACCACCCCATGCCCCGAAGAACCCGCTGCAAATGCTTCGGCTGCTGCTAGACGCGAGTTCGATAAATGGAAAAAGTCGAATGGGATGGCTCGTTGTTACATATTGGCTTCTATGGCTAATGTGTTACAACACCAATACCAGTCGAACAGTTCCGCCAGTGACATTATCGAATCCCTGAAAAAGATGTTTGGGGAGCATGGCAGGCCTGCCAGACAGGTAGCTATGCAGAAGATAATGAGTGCTAAGATGTCGGAAGGGACTCCAGTCAAAGAACATGTTTTGAAAATGATTGGTTATTTAAACGAGCTGGAGACCCTAGGTGCCAACATCGATGCACAGACCCAAGTTGATATGATCCTCAATACGCTGTCGCCATCATTCGCTCAATTTAAACTGAATTATAATATGAATAAAATGGATTTTTCAATGAGCGAATTGATGAGCTCTTTATTGGCAGCGGAAGGGGTGATCAAACCTGGGGGCAGCGTTTTAAACGTTGAGAAAAGCGCTTCCTCTTCCCGATCTATGCCAAAAGGAAAGAAAGGGAAGAAGAAGGCTAGCACTGGTGGTTCAAGTGTTGGACCAGTCCCTAAGATTGCAAAATCTAAGGGAAAAGGTAAGGGCAAAGGGAAGGTGGGTGGCCAAGGCAAAGGAAAGTGTTTCCAATGCGGTGAGAAGGGCCACTGGAAGAGGAACTGTCCAGAATTCTTAGCTACAAGAGTTCAAGGTATGATTGAATCACATGTGATTGAAGTAAGTTTTATAACGGATACTTCAAACACTTGGTGCATTGATTCTGGTGCGACTAACCATATCTGTAATTCATTGCAGGGGTTCAGATCAACCAGGAAGTGCAGTGATGGGGAAATCGTACTTACTCTAGGTTCTAGCGCAACCGTTTCTGCGGTTGCTATAGGAGTCGTAGTTTTAGAATTTCTAGACAATAAAGTTTTGATTTTATCAGATGTACTTTACGTCCCTTCAATGAGACGTAATTTAATTTCAGTTTCTAATTTATCGAATAATGGTTATTCTTTTAATTTTGGAACTGAAGTTGTGATTAAAAGAAATAGTTCTTTTATATGTTCTGGTGTTAAATCAAATGGTTTGTATGTGATTACTCCCAATATTTCTAAAGATTCTTGTATGGAACTTAATAACTCAGTGGTAACTGTACCATCTAAAAGAAAGAGACCTTCCACTAATCCAACAAAGCTTTGGCATATGAGGCTTGGTCATATCAATCTAAATAGGATTGGCAGACTAGTCAAAGAAGGGGTCTTAGGCGATTTGGTTCTCGAACCAATAGAAGTCTGCGAGTCTTGTTTAGAGGGTAAGATGACCAAAAGGCCCTTTCCTGCAAAGGGCAATAGAACCAATGCATTGTTGGAATTAGTTCATACGGATGTGTGTGGACCAATAAATATTAGAGCAAGGGGTGGTTATGAGTATTTCATAACATTTACTGATGACCACTCTAGGTATGGATATGTGTACCTAATGCAGCACAAGTCTGAAGCCTTTGAAAAGTTCAAAGAGTTTAGGGCTGAAGTGGAGAAGCAATTGGGCACACATATCAAGGCCATTCGATCTGATCGAGGTGGCGAGTACCTCTCTAATGAATTTATTGATCACCTCGTACAGAATGGGATTCTGTCACAGTTGACTGCACCTGGCACGCCTCAGCAAAATGGTGTAGCGGAGAGAAGGAATCGGACTCTTTTAGACATGACTAGGTCAATGATGAGTTATTCTGAGTTACCTTTATTTCTTTGGGGTTATGCTTTGGAAACCGCTGCTTACATACTAAATCTAGTACCAAGCAAATCTGTTCCCAGGACACCACGAGAGATGTGGATTGGGCGCAAGCCTTCTTTGCAACATCTCCGGATATGGGGATGTCCGGCACATGTGCTAAAAGGAAAGATGAGCAAGTTGGATTCTAGATCGGAAGTATGTTACTTCGTGGGGTATCCAAAGGGTACTTATGGATGGTATTTTTATGATCCAAGAGAACAGAAGGTGTTCGTCAGTACGAATGCTATTTTCTTGGAGGATGATTATATCATGAACCATAAACCTAAAGGAAGGATAGATCTTAGAGAGATAGAAGGAGAGCCCTCAGTCCAACCCGTAGTTAATAACGATGTAAATCAGGAAAACACCACTTCTTCACCTATTTCCGCACCAGTACCTCGTCGTAGTGGGAGGATTATCAGCCAGCCTGATAGATACATGTTCTTAGGAGAAGTTTTTGAAGCTGTCTCCATAGAATCTGAATCTGATCCTACCACATACGAAGAGGCAATGGCTGATGTTGATTCAGCTCATTGGGTTAAAGCTATGAAGGCTGAATTGGAATCTATGGATTCTAATCAGGTCTGGGATCTTGTAGAACTTCCAGCCAATATTAAACCCATTGGCTGTAAGTGGGTCTACAAGAGGAAAAGAGGATCTGATGGAAAGGTTGAGACCTTTAAGGCAAGGCTTGTTGCGAAAGGTTATACTCAGAGGGAGGGCATTGACTATGAGGAAACCTTCTCGCCGGTGGCCATGCTCAAGTCCATCAGAATACTCTTATCCGTTGCTGCATGCCTAGATTTTGAGATCTGGCAGATGGACGTCAAGACTGCATTCTTGAATGGCAATCTTGAGGAGGACATCTTTGAATGGCAATCTTGAGGAGGACATCTATATGCAACAACCAGAAGGGTTCATAGCTGGTCGGAAAGATAACTTGGTATGCAAGTTGCAAAAGTCCATTTATGGGCTTAAGCAGGCATCCAGAAGTTGGAACATACGATTTGACCAAGCGGTCAAATCGTTTGGTTTCATACAGAATCTGGATGAACCTTGTGTATACAAGAAGGGTGAAGGGAAAGTGGTGGCTTTTCTTGTGCTTTACGTTGACGACATTCTACTCATTGGAAATGATGTAGCGGCATTGTCAACGGTCAAGGTTTGGCTAGCTAGTACTTTCGATATGAAGGATCTAGGAGAGGCGAGCTATATTCTTGGGATAAAGCTCTTTCGGGATCGCAAGCGAAAGATAATGGGATTATCTCAAGCTGGTTATATCGATAAGGTGCTAACTAGGTTTTCAATGGATAATTCGAAGAAAGGTTTGTTACCTTTCAGGCATGGTTTAGCGTTCTCCAAGGACCAGTGTCCAAAGACACAGGAGGAGAGGAATCGCATGACAGGAGTTCCCTATGCTTCTGCAGTGGGAAGTCTCATGTATGCGATGTTATGCACTAGACCAGATATCTGCTTTGCCGTTGGCATGGTTAGCAGATATCAGTCGAATCCGGGTCCAGAGCACTGGACAGCCGTTAAGCACATTCTTAAGTACTTGAGAAGAACTAAAGATTACATGCTTATGTACGGTGGTAGTGAGTTAATTCCAGTAGGATACACTGACTCGGACTTTATGTCAGATAAAGATTCGAGGAAGTCGACGTCCGGTCATCTCTTTACCTTGGGAGGTGGTGCTGTCAGTTGGAGGAGCATTAAGCAGAAATGCATTGCAGACTCAACTACAGAAGCTGAGTATGTGGCTGCTTGTGAAGCCGCAAAGGAAGCTGTTTGGCTCAAGAAGTTCCTTATGGAACTCGAGGTGGTACCAGCGTCGCTGTCGCCTATTACGCTTTATTGTGATAATAGTGGGGCAGTGGCTCAGTCCAAGGAGCCAAGGAACCACGGAAAGGGAAAGCACGTAGAGCGGAAATATCATCTTATCCGAGATATTGTTCAACGTGGAGATGTGACTGTCACCAAGATTGCCACAGCTGACAATCTTGCTGATCCGTTTACAAAGGCCTTGCCACAGAAGGTCTTTGATCGTCATCTAGATAGTCTAGGTCTTAGATGTAGTTCTGAATGGTTATGAGTGCAAGTGGGAGTTTGTTGGGTTTGTGCCCTCAAACCATTACTTTCTGTATGAGACATTGACATTTTAATATATGGATATCAGCTTTACATTTTATTGTGTATGTTCTTTTCATGAGATGATTGTTAATCCTTAAGTATTATAGTAAGTAATTCGTGTGTGTATGAGATGCACACAAGTGAGATACGAATTACTATTCTTTAATACTTAGAATGTGTCACAGTGGATGATGAGACTGGATACCTCATCAAGTCTACACTGTAGCATAATTAACTACCATTGGATGGAGTGATTAATCTCAATCACTAGAGTGTAGCTCTTAGTTGATATGCTAGTGCTTATAGTGCATTGACGGACCTGAGTTTCCTATTGACGCTTAAGACTGTCAAACAGTCAATAGGAACTCATAACTTGTATAAGGTACGTGTTCTTAATCTTGAGACGATTATGAACACAGACTGTGGATATGGCTGCTTTGACTTACCAATCAGTGAGGTCTATAAAAGATCAACACCTGGGTATCTTGGGTATGTCATATTCATAGGGTTGTGAACATATATTGTCAAGATAGAATCTACCCTCTGTTTCAGAGTAAGCATTCCCTTGAGAATGTCACCAAGTCGATTACTGAGTACTGCAGTCT